>JAPDVR010000006.1:9003841-9436341 GCA_026230005.1 Gila orcuttii
CTCATTCCCTCTGAAATGCACATTTGACAAAGGGGGCATTGGCATTGGCAAATTGGCACATCAACTATATTTCACGAGAATCTCAACTCAAAATCCTACTGTAAATATATTTCAAAGTCTGAGTTAATATTTCAAAGTCTGAGTAAAGTAGATTCATGGTGTAAAAGAAAAAGTAACAGTGAAGAGATATTCTACACCTTTTTTCAGTATTTAGGTTTTAAATATAATAAATGAAATATGACTTCAGTGTTTCCCCTAAGATTTTTTTCAGGGGGGGTGGTAGACCCCCCGAAACTACTAGTGTAGTGGAGCGGGCATGTTATGGATACGTGGTGTTGTCATAGACGCGGCGCGCAGAAGGAGGTTGTTTGTATCTGTGCATTTCTAGAGTGAGCTGAAATGACAAGAGTGCACATAAATTTAGTAAATAAATATAAACATTTATTTACACATCACACTACGAAATTAAATGGGGTTCCCTATCAGTCGGTCATCAGTCGCTCATCCTATCATTCCTATCAGTAGGAATCTTGCTAGAGAGGCCTATCTACTTTGAGTGAAACTAAACAAGCCAATGCACAGTGGCGTGCAATCATTTGCATCAGCTGTTCAGCCTCGCAGCGCAGGTATATAATGAGCAGCAGGTGCAATTGCACTTCAGCTTTTTCGTTCAGAGCCAAGCACTTCGATGTTTTCTACTTAAGGTGAAACCACGAGCTTTCCTGGACCTCTCCATCCTGGTGCGGGGTGACAGCACAGCAGCGCGAGTGGTCTCAAGAGATCAGTTATGCGAACAGGGGGACCTCGTGCTCAGGCACCTCAGCCAGTTGGGTCTTCAGGTCAACTGGGTAAAGAGCAAACTCTCCCCTGTGCGGAGGATCTCTTTTCTCAGTATGGAGTTGGATTTGGTCACACAGACAGCGCGCCTAACAGAGGAATGCGCTCAGTCGGTGCTGAACTGCTTGAACACATTCAAAAGCAGGACGGCGGTCCCACTGAAGTTCTTTCAGAGGCTCCTGGGGCATATGGCAGTGGCGGCAGTGGCAGCAGCAGTAACCCCACTCGGGCTGCTTCATATGAGACCGCTTCAGCACTGGATTCACGGCCGAGTCCCGAGATGAGCGTGGCATCACGGCATTCACCGGGTGGCAATAACACCGGCGTGCCGCCAGACCTTCAGCTCGTGATCAGACCCCTCGTTCCTGCGGGTAGGAGTCCCCTTGGAAAAGGTGTCCAGGCATGCTGTGGTATTCACAGATGCCTCTGCCACCGGCTGGGGTGCCACATACAACGGGCATGCAGTGTCAGGGGTGTGGACGGGCCCCCAACTGCATTGGCACATCAACTGCCTCGAGTTGCTAGCAGTACTTCTCGCTCAGAGCCGCTTGAAAAGGCTACTACAGGGCAGGGACGTGCATGTATGTCCCCGGTGTGCTCAACCGTGTGGCCAACGAGCTATCACGAGCTGTGCTCTCGGGAGAATGGCGACTCTACCCCCAGGCGGTTCAGCTGATCTGGAGAAAGTTCGGTGAGGCTCAGGTAGACCTGTTTGCCTCCTCGGAGACCTCCCACTGCCAGCTTAGGGCTGGGCGATATGGCCTAAAAAAAAAATAATAATAATTTTTTTTCACAAAAAAAAACGATTTACGATTTAAATCGATTTTTTTCTCTCCCTACTTAAAATCAATCTGCAGATGACAAAGAAATTGTTCAAAACAAGTTTTAACTTTATTTTGTTTTAATATTCCCTTCTGGGACTTGATCTCAATTAAAGTGCAATCAGAAACAACAAGCCAAAAAGACAAGAGGAAAGGCCCTGTCTTTGAAAACAATGAAAATGTAACATGAAATAAAATGGGTGGATTGGGATTGGGGGGATGTGTAAAAAAAACAAAAAACTTGCATCACAATAAGTGTATTGTGATTGTCAAATTATTTGGTAACTAAACATAATTTTATTAAGTTTACTGGTATGCTACTGTTTTTATTATAGCATTAACACAAATTTCACAATTTCAATTCAATTCTTGTGATTTGATTCTGATCTTGATTCAATATAAATTCCTTTGGATAAATAGGTACAGTAGATACATTAATGTGTTAATTGTTCTCCCAAAAAAAAAAAAAATCACCTAATGCTGTAAACATACAGAGAGCCTTTCAGCTGGTATTATTAAAGGTTAAAACTAACTCAAATTAAATATAATGCGTTTTTTATAATAACAACGTTATACTATTTTAATGATATAGGTAAAAATATAATAAATGTGTAATATAGTTATCATATTTAGCAAAATACTCCTCTCTATAGCAATTATTTTAAGTCCAACTAACATGCGTGCTATGGGTCATTAAAAGGCATCCTGAGGTAAATGTAACGTTACGTGACATATGTTGTTCTCCAGCTGTTTTATGGACATCTTTTCGTGGTTGAAAAACACTGATCGATCGATTTTATTACATTTCGGTAAGTTGGTAGTAAAGAGTAACAGATGATCGGTTCACGTGCCGCTTGAACTGAGATCTGCCAGCATTCTTTCATGTCACATTTACAAGATCCAAAACGGTGTTTATTGTTTGAATTTAGTAATAAAATTGACAGAATCTGAGAACTGAGAATCTGTTTCATATCGATAGTAACCTGCTCTGTCTTGTCTGTCGGTGTCAGTGTCAGTGTTCTCTGCGTGAGAAAATGGATGTGTGGCGTGAGAGTGTGTAGCCCTGCAGATTCAGCTTGTAAATGTTTTCAGGCGGGTGTGCTTCTGCTGCCGCGGTCTTGCTCTTTTGCCATGTTGTTTGTGTATCTCTATCATGGCAAGCGCTAACCCCGCCGGAACTACGAGAGCCCAGATGAGAGCGTCGGCGGTTGTTAAAGAGAAAAACGATTTTCATTAAAAAAAAAAATCGGCGTAAACTACACATTCGAGTTAATCGATAAAATCGATTTATCGCCCAGCCCTATGCCAGCTGTATTACTCCCTGACCGAGGGAACAATCGGCACGGACGCACTGGCACACAGCTGGCCCTGGGGGCCTCCGCAAATGTTTTTCCTTCAGGGAGCCTACTCGCACAGACCCTATACAAAGTCAGGGAGGACGAGGAGCAGGTCCTTCTGGTGGCTCCCAATTGGCCCACCCAGACTTGGTTCCCAGAACTCATGCTCCTCATGACAGTCCCTCCCTGGCCCATTCCTTTGAGGAAGGATCTTCTGACTCAGAGACGGGGCACCCTATGGCACCCGTGTCCAGACCTCTGGAAACTCCATGTCTGGTCCCTAGATGGGACACGGAGGTTCTAGGTAACCTTGAAGTGGAACCTGTTCGTCCAGTGGTGTTCTTCTCACCGAGAAGACCCCGAAGATGTACGAGAGGGTCCATGCTTTCCTTCTTGTAGCAAGGGCTGGAGCGAAGGCAGTCTTCCCTCCACCCTCAAAGTACATGCAGCCTCTATTTCAGCATATCATGACCACATAGACGGCAAAACAGTAGGAAAGCACGACCTGGTCGTCAGCTTCCTTGGGGGGGGGGGGGTGAGACGATTAAATCCGCCTCAACCCCCTCCATACCCTCTTGGGACCTATCCGTGGTGCTTCGAGCACTTCAGGATGCTCCCTTTGAGCCTTTACAATCAGCAGACTTAAAGCTTCTCTCCATGAAGACTTTGCTGCTGGTTGCACTGGCCTCTGTCAAGAGGGTAGGGGACCTGTAGGCATTTTCGGTCGACGAATCGTGCCCAGAGCACTGGCTTTGCTCTGTCCCGTTCGCACTCTGCGTCTGTACTTGGACAGAACTCAAAGTCTCAGGACCTCAGACAAGTCTGTTACGGAGGCCAGCAGAAGGGTAAGGCTGTCTCCAAGCAAAGGATGGCCCACTGGATAGTGGATGCCATTGCCTTGGCTTACCAAGCACAAGGTGTGCCCTACCCGCCCAGGTTGCATGCTCACTCCACGAGAGGCGTTGCATCCTCCTGGGCGCTGGCACGTGGCTCCTCGCTAACAGATATCTGTAGAGCTACGGGCTGGGCGACACCTAACATGTTTGCTAGATTTTATAGCTTATGTATAGAGCCGGTCTCCTTCCGTGTTCTCACTCTAAACGGGTAGAAGCACTGAGAGGTCCGGCTCTGTCGGCTTGCTGCACCATACTGTGCATCCCTATTACTCTAGAGTGAAAAACCTGTTGAGTCCTCCAACACCCTCGGCCCGGACATGGCGGAGCGTCCGGTGCCAGGCCTTTATTCGCTGAATCCTTGAGAACCAGGTCTAGGCTGGGTCCCATATGTGTGACCCTACAGGGATCCCATATTTGTATATTTTCTCCACGGCTGCTCCTAACGGAAGCCCGTGTATTTCTCTTGGGCTAAGTCACCCAGCATTTCATATGTAGTACAACCTTTGGGCTAGTCTATATGTATTTACCACATAACTCCATAACGCCAGGGCGGCCAGCTGTTGCTGTGTCCGAAATATTTTTCACTGATTCTCTAATCCCCATATAATGCTTGGCAGTTGAGTGCACTACATCAGCCAGGAGTGAACAAAATGAAGCGAGGAATTAGGACATGTGTTATGACACTGTGCGTCAGAGAGCTGTCGCAGAAACAACTTATCAACTAACTTATATTTATTCTACACCGCAACTCAATCAAACTAAGAGTAAAAGACAAAGAAAAAACTGAATGTTTCCTTTCCTGCACCACAAGCTCTCAGGAGTCTATCAGTCATTGTGTTAACTTGGATGCACCTTGCATGACATTAATGCTAATGGGGCCAAAGCGTACACATATATTTGCCTGAACTAGAGAATGGTGGAGAGAGAGATAGACAGAAAGGAGAAAGAGAGAGGAAGTAAGAGAATGAAAAGGGCACAAGAGGATAGAAGCTGGCGGATGTGAAGAGTCTGGGCAGTAAGAGAAAGAACGGGGACATGGAGAGGCCTGAATCTCCTGAGGCTTTTCCAAAAGCACATTGATTCTTTGAGTAGAGCCTCTGCCACTCTGCACGTACACCCAGAGCCTCTCCAGCCGCCTGGCTTCAGTGTGGGAGCGGAGAAGAAAGGGAATGGGAAAAAGAGAGAGAGAGAAGGAGAGCAAGGGCAGGGAGGGAGGGTGTGAGGAAGAGAGGCAGAGAAAGGATGAAAGAGACACATTTGTTGCTGTGCCTGTGCGGATGGGTGAAATTTCACGTTGCTGGCAGTGCGATATATCCCAGATTTCTGCTTGGACAGGGGGCCGTGAATACACACTGTGGATATTGTGAATGCCATTATTCATGTATCACTCCATCTGGACTCAGACAAACAGGGAAGTGTCTGAAAAGGCTTTTTCTGATGAATGATGTCTGTGATGAGACACTATTTGAGTTTGTGTAGTAATGTTGAATGAAAGAAGGGTTTGTTTTCATGTTCATATGCGTTTATGATGCACCCTAGTGTAGTGAAAGTGTGTGTTTGCAGAGCACTTAGGTCCGGTTTCCAACTAATTCAATGAAAATGGAACTAATGATGGTCTGTTTTCACATTTCTTAATTGACTCATGCTACAGCAGCTTTGCAGTGAGGTTATTTACGCAGCAAAACCTCTCTGCGTTAATTGAATTACAGGGGCTTTTCAACTTGGGTAATTTGGGAAATACCAAAGTCAGACAGTGGGCCTGCATGAGAACAATTATGTAATCTGATTCTGCACAGGCATTTTTACTAGACTGCATTCAAACACAGTCAAACGGCACAATCCATAAACAGCGAGACAATAACATGTTGAATCCAAATGCCTAGTATTCATATTGCTACTCTTTCAGTGGATGGCTTATCTATGAACACAATACAGGATAAGGATGACTTCCTTCTGACCAGAGCTCTTATTCCTCAGGCAATGTAACTGTCTGCATCAGCACTCTCATATCGTCTGTGACCTCTACATGGCTCTTCCTGCAGTCACGCTCATCACTCCCTACATGTTTCTGTGGTGCTAACCTCCTGCGCACACCCATAACTTCTCACTGTGACACTGAATCAACATGGAGCAATTGTCCTCCATCTCTGCCTGTAGGGGCGTCAGAAGCACTCTTTTCATCTTCTGAAAGTGATCTGATTTACTCCCCATCAGTCCAGACTCAGCTCAGCTGCTATTTAGGGAGTTACACATTTCATTTGAATATCAAAGCCCTTGAGAAGGTGGCCAGACACTTTACATGCCATTTTTGTACAGATCTTTTGTCAAGGAATGTGACCACTGAAGTGTTAATGACCAAAGGAATGAGTTTGGAGAAACAAAGCCTGCTTTGTGCAACACAACCAACACACACACACACAAAACACACAAAAAAACCTGATCGGAAAGCCCCATTACTTTCGGGATCCCAAAATTTTTGACTACTGCTCTTAAATTCTGGGTCAAATCCAAGATTAACAGATGTCCCAATACTGATTACATTACTGTTACAGATGCTCTTATATCAGTTGGACTCGGCACAGGATCATGAGTGCCAGTATATTACAGAGACTAATATACTAAGTATTATTAAATAACAAACACTATTTCCAATCTTTTATCGTAAGCAACAAATGGTTTTCAAAGGTTCCTCTTATTAAACATCATTTGAGGTTCATGGAAAAGGTTTCCCACCATTTTCCTCAAATTCTGCTCCCAAGATATGATGTCATGAAGCTGAAAGTCTTTGTCTGAGATCTCTTCGAAGTTCCCTTTATTTTTAAGACATCTTGCCCTCTTTCAGTGATACACTACATCACCTACATCTGTAAATCAAGAAGGACAGACATAATAACAATCAGAGGGCTTCAACCACGCCATAAGAGCTCTCTAATCGACTGTTTTGTGTGAAAGTACAAAAGGAGCCTATTATTCAACACACCAATAATTTTAGTGAAGCTGCCAGAAATTCAAAAGGCCCACCAGATCCAAGGGGCGCCAGTGTAAAGGCCAATAACTATCAGTGTGAATTTATGTGCTTGTTCACTACAGAGACGACCTTGTTAACATCCATTTCCATCAGTACTATTGAGATATTTGCCAAGGACTGTGAATAAGGTGTTCAGGCATTCTCGGTTCCCTTAAAAATGAGGAGAGATAAATGGGAAGGCTTTATACGTAATTTTACAAACTCACAAAAGAGTACACCAAGATATCCAAATCTATGAGCCATTTTATCACCTACCATCAGTAAGACTGGCTTTTCTTTCTAGAAGTTTTCCTTTTCAACCAACACAATTCAGCTTATAATAAAAAGAAAGCTGAGCAAAATGAAAACTCCTTGATGTCAATATATGTAACATCCACATGCATAATCACATAATGACTGTCTCTTTGTGTCCTAATCTGCATGTTTTGTAAAAGTCTGTTTACATGAGGGACATAGGGGGTCAGCAAAGATTCTACAATCTCAATCAAAAACGAAAACCCAAGGCAAAACACTTGCATCTCAAACACTGTAAGAGAATGTCAGGACATGTTCCTGTGTCGTTAGGCTCTGTCATTTGTTCTAAACTTCTGAAGGTAGCTGGGGATTTTCACAGCTTGTCTACATCATTGTTTAACTGCTTCAGTGTTTGAAACAAAACACCACTTCAGGCTTAATGTCTAAAAACGTCTCATATCAACACATATTATATGTTTATTTATTATATAATTTCCCATCAAGACACTGTAGACATATTTGAGGTTATTTCCCTCTCTATGTACACAAATCAATGAATTTTACACACTGTGAAAATCTGGAAACATCTGGAAGAAAAGCATTTCCAGACCACAAGTCCTCATAAATTCAGAGTGAAGTCTTGGCTCATACATAAACTGTAATTTGAGTCCTACCTTTTTTGCACTGTCTGATTTAAATTAATATGATTTATGAAAAGTATTCATATTAAAAAACAATTAAAAAAACATGCAGTGACACAGTTGTTTCCAGTATTAGTATCCATGATTGTTCTAGACTAGAAACAGTGACAATTTTACATTTGTAAATCTCTGGTAAGTTTATGGGAGATGTTTCAGTGAAAGCTATACTGTAAATCAACTTCAAACTGTCTAGATCAAACTACATAAAACTTGATTTGAAATCATGAATGACTTTCAGTACTTTCATTTAGACACTGACGTATACTAAAGTCTAGTTATGCAGGTGCAGTTTGGTAACAGTAACCTAAAAAAAGTCCAAGATTAGTGACTGATAGTATGTGAATAAATCACTGCATCACCACAAAGTGCCTTTATACTCTATTGTGAATACAAATCACAGCACAATGTTAAGATGCTCCTGAAAGAGATCTTGTATAGTCAGATAAAACGAGTGAATTATTCGCCTTTGGTTCATTTCTTTGAATTGTCTTGCTTCGTGTGGTGCTAGTAGACAGTAGATAACTAAGGTAAGCGTCTGTTACTGTATAGCTAAATCAACTCTTACATAAGAATTTTGCCTCCACTGCATTCATGATAAGCATGAAGTCCTTAACTGTTGCAAAAGCAAAAACTAGGCTACACGTGGTTATAGCTCACTGTGGTTTGATCAAATTGTCATCTTAAGAAAAAAAATCCATTTTGGATTATAAGGGTGCTATCAGTAATTGTGGTCAACTAATTCATATCTCCACACCTGTTGCTCAGAACACAGTGAATGTAAAAAAAAAAAAAAGCAATGTAACTTACCTCTACTAAATCTATCTTTGCTAATCTGTTTAAGATGTTTTTATTTTTTCTTTCAGTAACCATGAAGCCAATATACCATATATTTGAATTGGTAATATGTCAATCAATGTCACACAAAAATACAGTTTGTTTTTACATGTCACCAACTCACCTTTTTATGTGACTATTACCTTTACCTGACATCAGATCTTGTCTAGATGGTTCTTCCAGAAAATACAACGTCAGTCAGTTTGACCAACTGCAATGAATGCCTTGTGTGCACAAAAAGAGTAGTTTAGTATTTATTTACAATTTGGTGCTTATTACCTCATTATCTCAGGCCCAGCCGTTGACTGTAACTTTCACTTAACGAAAAACGGAGTGGAAGTGTGCTTCAGTTATCACTCTTGAGTTAACTTACCTGTAAAATGAAATACACCGTAAGTTAAAAACGAAAGCTAGTGAAATGGAGCAGGGTTTTATTAATGTTATTCACACCCACGAACCAGTCATAAAACCGTTAACGTTACTTAATATTAATTATTTCCTCGGATGACGAATTTGCGAACAACACTGGCGCTCCACTCACGTTTCACACGGAGGCGGAAATGCGTAATTAACCAGGAAGAGACTGTCTGAGAATGGCGGCGCGCTGTGTTGTGCAGTCCGCAAGGACAGTGCTGAGGTGCGTCCACAGCGATTTCATCAACAAGGGCTTATTTCAGAGGATACCACAGTTCTCTTTTTTGTGGAGTGTGCCGTGTCGCGGACTTAGACATGGTGAGTTTACTGGAGTATGATTTCGGGACGTCTGCAATAGCATCGTCCTCTTTATGTCATGGACGATGAGCATGAGCGCACGTTGAAAATCTGGGATTTAATAGAACAATTGATTCTATGAAATTGAAATGTAGTGTTTAAAATGTACATTTTTCAAAGACATGTTATTACGTCAAGGAAATAAGAAATATTGAACATTTTACACAATTTTAAGCAACTAATCAAATAAGTATCGTCAGTCAGGTGGTTTTGCACAGACTTTCCAGAATGCATGTTGTTATTAGAATAATACGTTGACGTACAAAAATACAAAGAAGTTGATTTTTCAACCCAACGTTTTACTCCGTTTTGCAGATTAACAAAAACCCCTATAAATTAGAAGAATGCAAAATAAAAGCAGTTTCTACATTTTGAATAGTACTCCAACTATTAAAGCAAGAAGTTTACTTCTGTGTCATTCTGAATGTCTGCATCATGGGATGTTATAAATTCTTGTGCATTTTGTGTTTCACAGTGGTGGAGAACAAGGGCAAAACAACAGTTGTAAGTAGCATCCCAAGTGTACATTTTTGAAAGCAATTCATCATGCAATAAACAAAACAATTTTCTTGCAACAGTTGCAATGACGGTCCTTCAAGCTTCCAGAATATGTCTCATCTCTTCTTTGGATTGAACCAGCAATTATGTTAGTCCCAATTTAGCTTGGAACTATTTTCAATACTATCCCCCGGTTTCACACACAAGGCTTAAGCCTAGTCCCAGACTAAAATGTATGTTTGAGCTGTTTTAACTGAAAGGAATTTGCACTGACCTTTCTTAAAATATGTCAGTGCCATTGTTTTTTCTCAAGATGCACATCAGTAATGTTTTTTTATTTTTCCTCTAAAACACTAAAGTGTTTATAAAAGCTTCTCAAATCAAATGTCCTAATTGAACTATGGCCTAATCCTGGCTTAATCTAAGCCCTCTCTGTGAAACCAGGCCTAAAATATTAAGCTTATTTTGTCACTATTTTCTCAGATTGAGGGTGTTATAGAGCCTACATCAGAGCGGCCACAACCTCCCAATCCCAAAGCTGCCTGTCCTATCTACAGATGGAACCTACAGAACAAGTACAACTACACCGTAAGTGCTTGCACATGTGACAGTTCTGTAAACCATTATCTGTATCTCGTTATCTTTAAGACTTGTCTCTCTTATTCTCATACGTTATGCAGGACGTGCTGTTACTCAGTCAGTTCATTCGCTCAGATGGAGGGATGCTTCCCCGGCGCATTACAGGCCTCTGTGCTCAGGAACATAACAAGATAGCAATTTGTGTACAGATGGCCCATCGGGCAGGTAAGTTGGAACTTTCATTTGAGATAATTAAAATCATGGACTCAATCTGATGTTACCCTATTTATGTTGTATGAAAACAGTGTCAGTTGTCTGTGTTAATTTCAATAAAGTGGATGTAATGCAGCATCTAAAACGGTTTTAAACTGTAAAAAAAAAATGGTAGCCAGTTAAAGGACATCAGATATTCATTTTCCCTTATACATTAATATAAACATTTAGCCCAAATTTATATCTTGATTTAAGCACCGACTACCCTTATCTGTTTTGATGTACATAGTAGTTGACTTATCGTAACTATTAATATCTCTTTTTTTTTTCTAGGTCTCCTACCAGATCATAGACCCCATTTACCTGAAGGCCATGTTCCAAAACCTAAACCCAACCCACCTCTCAACCGGTACGATCTCCTCAGATGCCACAACAGCACCAAATAGCGCTTTATAATGTCACACATTTGATGAGCCATATTTGCCTGTGCCATTTTTTTATATTGGTGCATCCCACAAATCTAACTGTCTTTTGCAGGTATCTGACACGTTACTCTGTGAAGTCTGTGAAGCCCATCTTAAAGACAGGGCTGAAGTGGTGTAAGAAGAGAATGAGTGTCGGACATCCTGCCCTAAAAAACAACGTCAGATACAGCCCCAAACCACTGTACATAAAGCACTGATAAACAGAGCTGTTTACCCAATCCAAACAGTGACTTCCTATATGGGACAGAGAGGATCTATGGCAAAGAATTTGCACCTTTTCGTGTTCATTGCCTCAGCCACAAAGAGACTTAATTGATGAACCAGAGTGCACTGAAAAATCAAGACTCAAAGATCTTTGTTCATTCCTTTGATTTTGGTTACATTTCCACTATCTGATTTGGAAAGGCAGATGTGCAAATAAAATTGGTTGTTTACCTAAATAGCAGCTGTTTCTGAGTGTGCATGTGTTTGTGCCAGAGAGAAAGCAAGGTACACTTTCGTGTCTGCCTTAAGGGTTGAAACACCAATGCAACTTCAACTTTCCAAACATGTTGTGGTTTTTTTTTTTGACAAAAAAAAAATTACAGTGAATGTAAGGCCACAGAGTTGATAACTTAATAACAATAACTGGTGCTGTCTTTAAAATGTTGCACCAAAAACAAGGAGATTGTGCTTCTGAAAGTCAGTTTGACTGCTATAACATGAAGGGCAGGTCCAGGTTTATAAGTCCATCTCCCATGTAGATGTACCCATGCTGAGGGGTCTGGGGAACATGGAAGAAGGTGAGACCCAGCCAGAGCAAACTGCGTAATACACACACAGTGCCACCCCGCTCAAGCTGCAGGCTCCATGACCCTGCATAAAGAACACACACAGTAAGCAAAATGACAAGAAAAAGACTAGAATTATCCTAAAGTGTAAGATCAAAGAGCAAAAAGCATTTTGCATAAACTGAACCTGAATATTAAACATAACTATTGACAGAGTCCAGACTCTGATAGTGTGACAGCAGCAGAGTAAAATCTGGAGAAGAAAGTCGTCTGACAGAGAGTTGGCTCAGTTATGGATAACTATTATCACAGCAGTGTATAAAGAGGGATTCTGGGGTCTTTCTGTCTGGGTGGCCCCTGCATCCAGCTGCCGCCATTGGCTCGCGCACAGTCCCGCAAAGCTCCATGCCAATGAAGTCTGTTTGAACTGCAGCTCTGAACATTAAATGCTAACAGTGTTTAACCTAAAACACTCAAAAGTCTACAAAAATGTCCATTGTGACTCTTTGCCTTATTATGAGTCCAAATATTTAAAAGACTGCAATTCTATAGATCTCATCAAAATACACGACCATGATATTATGCTAATTAGAAAAGCTTTTGAGGAAGATATGTAGTAGATTTTCTCGTCCAAGAATTGAGATATTAGATAAGACTGGCAGATCAGACAAGATACTTACCACAACACTGAACAAAACCATTTCCCTTAATCTGTTACAGTGATATTTGTTTAAAAACCATGCGGTTACAACATTTTCTGCCTTTCCAAGTTCTTGGGAAGTCTCCATCCAGGCCACATTCAAGGAAACCTGAGTGAAGCAGAAGGAGGGCAGCGGTAAATACCACTGCCATTCCCAGTCTCCTTACCCACTATTTGAGACGTCCAGATGAACCTGGTCACCTCTGCCACTTCTTGAGAGGGGATTGGGTTTTTTTTCCACCTGATTGGTCAAGTGGAAAAAGTGGAAACTGTAAGGCAGGGCGGATAAATGCCCCCTGTCTGAGACCTGCTCTACTTTTTCAGTTTTTAAAGACGAAACAAATCAACTTAGCCTAGTTGGGTGCTGCCTGAGGTGAGGGGCCATCCCTTAGAGAGAGAAATAAAGGACAGATCGCCTCCTTTAATGAAACAGCTGAGATGTTTCTAACACACTTTAAATCTGGGCATGTCTCCAGTAGGGTGACTGTGCCTTCAAACTCTACTGAGAAACAACAAAGCAGCATTTGCCTCCTAAATCGGAGTCTGATAACAATATTCCCTGTGAGGAAATGCTTCTTTATCCTATAACTAACGTAGTCTTTGATGAGTGATCACAGACTTCTCCTACCTCAACTATCTTTACACTTTAAGGTCACATTCAGCAGGAGTTCACTCTTAATCTTGCAATGAGGGCTCTATGAGGCATAAATGCCAGTCAGGTTTTTCAGTAAAGCTCAATGATGTTCTAGTGCTTTGCTCGGTATGTTAAACAAATCAGATTCCATCTGGTTAAGATTCAGGATCAGCAGAACCAGATATTCCTTGAGGAACTCTGTTAAACAATCAGTAGTGGTCTGTAGCAAGCAAAGGGGGAAAGCTTCATGAAGCATGCTGGATGAATACCTTTCAGCAAGCTTATGTCTGACTTGAATTTGCGGAGAACAACAATAGCCAGGCGAATAGTTTTCTGAATAATTGTTTTGTTAGTTCACTCCCAAATGACAAACATTGCAGGAAGACACACCAAGATATATGAGACGGGAAATTTATCATTGATGTAGAAAATGGCAATCCCTCAAACGCTTCTTCCCAGAAAGAAAAGAGAACAATGGGATCATAGTTTGCCGAACAACACCCCAGATGTCTCCTTGGCTTTTGCTCAGCCTTAGGCAGCTGCCAAATCATATCTGTCATTAACCCAGGGAAATCCAGCAACAGGGATCATGGGATGCTTTGCAGAAGGATTTTTACACCATCCTCATATTTCCCACCACTATTAAGACTTCCTAAATGCAATTTGCATGTCAGCATCATTTTTGGGAAAATATAGTGGTGTTAACAGGTGTTGGTCATCGATTTATAAAATCTAAAGCAAAAGGGGGATGATCGGACTTCAGTGCCAACGTTTCATTACAGGGTGGGAGCTGGAGACTTCCACAAGTACATTTAGAAAAAATATTGTGCCTGGAAATAAAACCGCATCAAGAATAAATCATCACACAAAGTAAATGAAAGATCATTCCTTTTAATTACCTTTGGGAATGTCCTCACTCAAAGGATCTAGGAAGTCAAGAGCAGGGTTCAGATCAGACATTTCTAAGATGGACTTCTTTTTCAGGTTAACCGGCTCACGAAAGTGCAGGTAGTTGCGAAGTTTCGCAGCTTCAGTGGTATTTAGACCTGAAATCATGTGCAAAACTTAAAAATTATCTGGGGTCAGACCATTCAAATAAATGACAACATAAAAGAGATGAACTGAAGACTGATACAAGAAAGTGTCTTCAGAGAACTGAAGTGAGCTGACATTTCATTTCACTTTAGTTGTATACTCACACAGCTGCATCTGATTTCTGGTGTAAAGCATATACAAACACTTTTAAGGGTTTGGCTGTAAGCATACCTCCAAAGCTTTGGTTTATCTGCACTTTGCCACTGGGACTCTTTGTAAATGCACCACGTGGCACTACAGACACATCTTTATCGATGTTTGACACGGTCGTGGCCAATCGATTTGCCTCATTCACTTTCACCTGCAGAAAGGGAGCCATGTTAATCGCTCCACAAACATTCAACAAGCCGGCTGCCATCTACCATGTTTACTTCATTATAAACCCCGAATAAACAGAAAACCGAATAAATAATAGCAGTTGTTTTACATCCAAACATTACCACATTCACATAAATGCTTCCACTTTTCCTCGAAATGTTTAGACACTTTGATTTCTAAAAATTAAAGTTTGGTCAGCGAAGCAAGATCTGCATTTTATAAAGACACAAACATGTCACAATCATGAAGTGCAGATACACCAAATAAACCAAGGAAGATGGGCTTTTATTAATTTTGTTGAATCTATTTTCCTATTTCCACATGCTTATTATAGCCCCATCTATGTCGTGCATCCCAATGGTCCCTCTTCTCACCGTGACTTCTACCTCCGTGGCTTCATCTCCCTCTCCCTCAGCGCGTGTCTCTGTGTGCTCATACACATGGGACGGGTCGCCTGTGAATCGCCCCTGTGCTGCTAATGCCACGTTTGCAGTCATGGACTCAGTGGCTTGTGGCAGCAGGTGCCAATCTAAGCAGTTTAAACTGTTTAATGATTAAAAAAGATAGACAGACAGAATCAAAAATTATTTCAGAAAAAACTCACTAACAAGATTAAAGAAATACTGGTATTAAATGAATGGTTATTGTCATGGTGCAATGAGCAGAAATTGATTTTTGTAAATAATTGGAATCTGTTTTGGGAGCGACCAAGGCTCTTCCGCGCTGATGGCTTACACCCAAGTAGAATCGGGGCAGATCTTCTGTCGGATAACATCTCCAAGATGTTAAATACCATTTGACTAGTAACCAAAAATCCAAATCACAGTCTCTACTGCACCAATTTAATTGATATTAATACTAGTGTAGAACATTGCATAGAAACTGTGTCTATTCCTCGTTTACTAAGATCAAATAATAAATCTACTGCAGGATCTAGAAAAAATCTAATTGTTATTAAAACAAAAAATCTCGCTATTAGTGAACAAAAACAATTTCTAAAGCTAGGTCTTCTAAACATTAGATCGCTCACACCTAAGGCGGTTATTGTAAATGAAATGGTCACAGATAATAATTTCGATGTTCTGTGCCTTACTGAAACCTGGCTTAAACCAAACGATTATTTCGGTCTAAATGAGTCTACTCCGCCAGGATACTGTTATAAGCATGAGCCCCGTCTGATCGGTCGTGGCGGCGGTGTTGCAACAATCTACAGAGATATCCTGAATGTTACTAAGAAAACTCGTCATAGGTTTAATTCGTTTGAAGTACTTGTGCTAAATGTTACGCTCTTAGATGTAAGAAAAAAATCCCTATTATCTCTAGCATTGGCTACCGTATATAGACCTCCAGGGCCTTACGCCAATTTCCTAAAAGAGTTTGCTGACTTTCTATCAGATCTTTTGGTCAACGTCGATAAAGCATTAATTGTTGGAGATTTTAACATACACGTAGATAATTTAAATGATGCGTTAGGGGCTGCGTTTACAGATTTATTAAACTCCTTCGGGGTCAAGCAAAACGTCACCGGACCAACTCATCGTCTTAATCATACACTCGATTTAATTATATCATATGGAACCAATCCAACCGATATAGATATTGTTCCACAAAGTGATGATGTCACTGACCACTACTTGGTAACTTGCATATTACGCACTGCTGTAATATGTCATGCTGCGCCACGTTATCGACCAGGTAGAACAATTCGTCCATCCACCATAGATCATTTCTCAAATAGCTTATCTGATCTGTCTCAGCTGCTGTCTGAACCCAAACAAACAGATGAATTAGACGAACTAACTAGCACTATGAGCACCATTCTCTCTAGAACATTGGATATTGTTGCACCCATTAGATTAAAAAAGGTCAGAGAAAAAAGTATAGCACCATGGTACAATAATACTACGTATGTTTTAAAGAGAGAAATCCGTAATTTAGAGCGTAAATGGAAAAAAACTAATTTAGAGGTCTTTAGAATCGCGTGGAAAGACAGTATGTCACTTTATAAAAAGGCACTTAAAACGGCCAGGGCTGAGCACCTCAGCAAATTAATAGAAAACAACCGAAATAATCCAAGGTTTTTATTTAATACCGTGGCTAGACTAACAAATAAACAGACGTCGTCTGAACAAAATACCTCGTTACAGTTTAGTAGTAATGATTTCATGAACTTCTTCACCGAGAAAATTGAAAGCATCAGAATCAAAATCGTAAACGTTCGATCTTTGCTCGCGCCTTATAATTCGGCCGCAATTATCACCCCGCAAGAACAATTACAATGCTTTACAACCATAGAACAAAAAGAGTTAAATAAACTTATCACTTCATCTAAAACAACAACATGTTTATTAGATCCTATACCAACTGAACTACTGAAAGAAGTGTTACCTGTAGTGGAAGAGCCTCTTCTCAATATTATTAACTCATCTTTATCTTTAGGTCATGTTCCAAGAACGTTCAAGCTGGCAGTTATAAAACCTCTTATTAAGAAACCACAATTAGATCCAAATAACCTAGCAAATTACAGACCCATTTCGAATCTTCCATTTATGTCAAAAATATTAGAAAAAGTTGTGTCCGCTCAACTCGGCTCTTTCTTGCAAGAAAACGACATCTATGAAAAGTTTCAGTCTGGATTCAGGCCACATCATAGCACTGAAACTGCGCTTGTTAGAATCACAAATGATTTACTTTTAGCTTCGGACCAAGGCTGTATCTCAGTACTAGTTTTACTTGATCTTAGTGCTGCGTTCGATACTATAGATCACACAATACTCTTAGATCGACTACAAAATTACACTGGTGTTCAAGGACAAGCATTAAGCTGGTTCAGGTCATACTTATCTGACCGCTACCATTTCGTCTACTTAAATGGAGAAAAATCGATTATAACTTCGGCAAACTATGGAGTGCCGCAGGGATCTGTGTTAGGCCCTTTATTATTCTCAATATATATGCTGCCACTTGGTAATATTCTAAGGAAACATGGAATTAGTTTCCATTGTTATGCTGATGACACTCAAATATATATTTCCTCACGGCCAGATGAATACGCTAAATTATCCAAATTGACAGATTGTGTTAAAGATATAAAAGATTGGATGACGCATAATTTTCTTTTATTAAATCCAGACAAGACAGAGGTAATACTTATCGGTTCTAAAAACCATCCACAAAACCTTTCACAGCACGACTTTAACACAGTAGGATGCCCTTTTACTCTATCCGCTACAGTAAAAGACCTGGGTGTTACATTAGACTGCAACCTGTCTTTTGAAAAGCATATTTCATATGTTACAAAAACAGCCTTTTTCCACCTTAGAAACATTGCTAAGCTACGTAATATGCTATCAGTCTCTGATGCAGAAAAGTTAGTTCATGCATTCATGACCTCGAGACTAGATTACTGTAATGCTTTATTAGCTGGTTGTCCTGCATCTTCAATAAACAAGCTACAGTTAGTCCAAAATGCAGCCGCTAGAGTTCTTACTAGATCAAGAAAATATGATCATATAACACCGATTTTATCATCACTTCATTGGTTACCTATAAAGTTCCGTATTAATTACAAGGTATTGCTTTTGACCTATAAAGCTCTAAATGGTTTAGCTCCAGTCTATTTAACGGATCTTCTATCGCCTTACAATCCATCGCGCTCTTTAAGATCACTAGATTCGAGGTTTCTGGTCATTCCTAGGATATCCAGATCCACCAAAGGAGGCAGAGCATTTTCACATTTAGCTCCGAAGCTCTGGAATAGCCTTCCTGATATTGTTCGTTGCTCAGACTCGCTCTCCCAGTTTAAAACTAGACTGAAGACGCATCTATTTAGCCAGGCATTCATATAAATTTTTATCTTACAGTTACTGTAAATTCGGCCTCTAGTTCATAAACACCAGAGGAGAACTGGCCCCCGACTGAGCCTGGGTTCTCCCAAGGTTTTTTTTTCTCCATTGGGTCATCTGATGGGGTGTTAGGACACCATTAGGTCACTGGATGGAGTTTTTCGGTTCCTTGCCACTGTTGCCTTAGGCTTGCTCGGTTGGGGATATTCAAATTAATTAACCAATCATACCATTGATCAGCTCTACCAAACTTGGATGTCTTTTTTCCAGTAATAAACAAACATTAAGTTGTTTTGATTGATACTGTGAAGCAGCTTTGATACAATCTGTATTGTGAAAAGCGCTATATAAATATATTTGACTTGACTTGACTATTAAATATAACTGACCAAAAAAAATAAAATAAAACTAAAATAATATAAAATATTTTATTACACGTTTTTGGAACTTTCATTTAAATGGCCACTAAGATCACATCTGCAAAATGAATTGAGTTATAAAACCTATTAAACTGAATTGAAATTGTAATATCAAGTTTTGTGTGTCAAACTTTGCTGAGACGCATTTAGCCAAGGCCGTAACCATGTCTTGAACATTGGAAGGGACCAAAGTTTTTAATATTAAGTAATTAAACTATTAAAGGGGAATTCATGGGAAAAATAAAACAAATAAGAATAAGAAGTATGTAGGCAACACATTCACTTAGACTTATTCACATTCAGACTTATTCGCCTAAATGTCTATGGTGGTTACGGCCCTGCATTAAGCCAAATATACACAATCACAATGAGTTAATAACAAGCAGTTATATAAAGAATAAGCATGATTTCTTACCTGTACAAAGACTTCTTTTTCTTCATTTCATCCTCTTCAACTCCTTGAGCAATAAAATAGTCACATTTTATCCCCAAAATCTTTCCCCAAAATAAAACCCGGCTGAATTTGTAACTTCTCTTCAGTATGACTAGAGAGGTTTGAAGAGCAGCTCTCTGCTCACTGCTCAGAGTCAAACCATTACCAGCAGCTAAATCCAAAGAGTAATGCAAAGAATCGAAGTCCATCTCTATTCACTGACAAATGTATATTAACAAAAGAATTGAAATTAATACTTGAATGATTTGTATTTATTTCGCTTGTTAGAAACCTGCTGCTAGTAAGCTAATCACCCTCACTCTCCAGTGACTCTGTGGTTGCTAAGGTAAACAAAAGCCCTAGTAGCCTGTTGCTATAGATACTCATAGCCACTCAGCTCACTAGAGGTACAAACTGAAATATCTTATTTAGAAAATTTATGTTTGAGAAACACATTAATAGTTTATTGCTCACATAGCAATATATTTTAATGATATTTAAAAAAAAAAAAAAAAAAATATATATATATATATATATCATAAATATATAATGTAAATATATATTTTTATTATTTTTTCTTAGCATGTGATATGAACAGATTGATCACTCTTCATCTGCTCTGAGAGACAAACAGGAAGCATCTGACACAGCTGGCAGGATGTGTGTTCTGTCCGACCTAATGCCCTCTGCATGATACCAACAGCTTCACACACTGAACGTGTGAACTCGTGCTGTTAACAGCGGCCCGGGTGACGGGAGATGTCAGCTGCCTGTAAGTTGTGAACACACTAGCATGTTTGTGTGTGTGAAGATACAGGGTGTGCGTGGCGGTATGATTAAGATGATAGCAAACAGAAATAGCCTAGAGAGGGAAGTTTGATTTCGCTTTTGCACATGCATTATAGAAAGCTTATCAAAGTCATATTTCACACCAAAATCAGGGAAAAAAAGAAATTGTTTTATTAGTGCTGTCAAGTCGATTAATTGCATCCAACATTAAAGTTTGTGTTTGTATAAGGTGTGTATATATTATTATATTTCTACATATATATTATATATAGGCCTACTGTATGTCTGTGCATGTGTGTGTATATATATATTTTTTATTTTTTTTATGCATGTATGTATGTATATATATATATATATATATATATATATATATATATATATATACACACAAACACACAATATATGTACATATACATACATTGTGTAAACAAAAACTTTAAGTTAGATGCGATTAATAACGATTAATCAGATTGACATAACTAAGTTTTATATAATATTTTTATTTATTTATTGTTAGTTAGTTAGACTTACCTTAATTTACACTGAATTCAAATTTCACCCCAAAATCGAAAGAAAACATTTAGAAAAATTATAGTTTTATATATTTATAATAATTGTATTTATTTATTTGTATTGTGACATTATTTTAATGACAATTAAGAACATTTCATCCCCAAATTTACAAAGATAAATTTGTGAAGTATTTATACACTATGACAGCATTTGTTGCACTGCTTTCGATTTATGCTGCATTAAACTAAAAACTATTTAAAAAAAAAAAATCTAATATTTGTAATTTATAATGATTTGCATTAATGTATTGCAGTAATGAGAATAATCATTACACTAAAATAGAAATTGCATTATTGTCATGAAAATAAATGCATACAATGCAATAAATATTAAAGGTTGTAAAGTTTAAAAAAAATTTCTATGCAAAATATAATTTCTTATTTTCCTTTTAATTTAGGGATTAAATTGTTAGTATCGTGGCAGTTCTAACTTCATATACTTAGTAAATTTGTTTTCTTTTTTAATTTGTTTCCAGTTAAGCTGTTTATATTGCAACGTTTTTTTGTCATCATATTATTTTAATTTCATTATCATAATCATAAACACACTGGTTTGTATAGCGCAAATAGTCTCGCACATTAAAAGAAAACAGCTTTGCAAAATAAGGTGGAAACTGTATGTCTGCTCTATAGCATAAGCTTTTTCCTGACAAGCAACATCCGTTACAGGTGTCAAGTGCTTAGCACTCTCTACGCTCTTAAAGCACATCCGTGTGTGTGCGCACTAGCAGACTCGTATGTCTGCATTACTGTGATTAGGAACGGTACTTCAGCGCTGTCAAGGAACGGTTAGCCACAAAGGCCCCGTTGAGTTAGCGGCACACAAGTTCAACACGCACACAGACGGACAGCCTCATTCACAGGAGATTAGTGACGACAATCACACTCGCCTCTGGCTATAACTCACAAAGCGCAGACCCTTCTGAAAGACCACGGGCAGAGGGGGAAGATTTGAGACAGGAAGGGGAGGATGAGGAGGAGAGGAAGAGAGAAATGAGGGTAGAAAGGAAGTAACGATGTCTGGATTTCAGTTCTTTGGACAAGATTTGTCTCATGCTAGTCTCAGTCGGTAGTAATCAACATGACCGATTAAGAAGGCCTTATAGGTGCACTAACTTCTGTTTGAGGTTTGCTGGCTGACCCAACTTTGACGTAAATAGACGCCTCTGGCATGGATACAAAAGCCAGTGTTATTTTAGCATGATTTATATGCTATTATAGTCATTATGTATAGGAGCTTATGTAACTTTTAGTTTATTTACACTATCTGTAAAATAGGGTCAAATGTACTGTGCTAATATGATGGAATATTCCATATTTCTTATTCACAGGTGTTTTCCCTGTGTTTTAAATTATGCATTGTATTGTGTTTTAGGGTTACAGAAAATGACTAGTACCTTTTCCATTTTTATTTGGATTTTTACTTAGTCTACTATAAGAGAAAAACTCTTTTTCTTTTTTTTTACAGTGCAACCAGAGTTACTTTAAAGGGTTAGTTCTTCCAAAAATGAAAATTCTGTAAGCTTTTACTCACCCTCATATTGTTCCCATATGACGTTCTTCCATTCTGTGGAACACAAAAGTAGATGTTTTGCAGAATATTCAGATCACCTTTTTCTGTGGAGTAAAAGTAAATGAGGTTGTCAAGCTCCAAAAGAACAAAATGCACCATAAGGGGCCGTTCACACACAACACATTTTTCCATTCCACTGCCCTACTTGTCCATTGTTTTTCAATGTAAACGCGCTAGACGAATGCGTTTAAACAGTGTGCTCACATCTTTTGCATTGTCTCGTGCAAGACTTCTAAAGAGGCGTTCTCATAAAACAAAGCTAAAATAATTTTTACTTTTAAAAAACGGGTCTCTAGACCTTGCCACAAAAATGTGTTCTGTGTGAATGAATGCCCCTTAAAAGTAATCCACATGACTTTCATGTGCACCATGTTGTAAGATAACAGGAAAGCAAAAATAGATAGGATTTTAGAGCAAATAAAAACTTTTCAATATGTTCCTCACAAAAAGTGAGACATCTCAGTACTTGTCCTCATTCTGTTTCTTCCACACAAGAAAGAAAATCATATTCAACGACATTAAGTAGAGTAAACGATGACAGAGAACAAGTCAGAAATTGCAAATGTCCCAATCTGGGAATTCTCCCTCTAATTCTTCAGTTTCTTTTCTTCTTTCTGGCTCTGTTTCTTCACTGAGTAAACTCCACAAACCTTAAGAGACGTCTGGCAAGGAAACAAAACTTTGCTATTAGTTTTCCCTTAAAGTTACGTCTGGGTGAAGTGGAATAAGTTTACCCCCAGGGCTTGGCGAGGGTCTATTACTCTCGGCTCTGAGAACGTTACCTTACGGACCACCAGCGTTGCCATGGGAATAATCCCAGCAGACAAAAGGGAGGGATCAGAAGGGGAAATCAATGCCGTCGGGCTTTGTGGTTGGCTGGCATAGAGATCAGTCATACGTACTCCGGGTCACGAGGTCAGAGGCATCAATCATGGCTTCCGAAAAGAGCGCACACCATCTGAAAAGATGAGAGAAGAAGGGAGGAGAGAAGGAAACATCTTCGTCTGTGTTAATGGAGGGATGAATCATCTTTGGCCTATTTCAAGACATCACATACAAATGCAACAATAATTAGTTCCTGTAGTTTGAAAGACCAAACGCAGCTGTAGATGAGCCATTCAATGTTTGTACTGTATGTGTATGCGCATGTTCAACTATGACAGAAGAGTTACACGACAGAATCCATATCATGTCCACTTATCCAGAGCCCAGTTTACAGGATTAAGAAATAGTTCTTTCTTTTAAGAAGTAGATTTTTGTTTGATTTTCATGGCTTTTCTCTGTGCAAAAGTCACTAAGATGATGCCAGAGCATTTGTAAGCGGCTTCTAATGTGTTGCTATGTGGTTGCTCAATTATATACAACTTGCATCTCTCCTCTATAAAACTTTTTCCTACCTCTTTTGTCATATGAAAAACAAAAAAAAAGAGTGTTATTTATTGTTCATATATGTGGCAAAAACAGCAAGGATTGAGTTACATTGTGAAGTTTATATTTAGTATTAAGGGTTTATTTAAATCCATAATCATGAGGAACAGTAACAGTGATGCTTGTCTTGGCAAGCAAAACTAATAATGAAAACAAAATGTTTATTTACTTTCCTAATCATTGGTTTCCATCCAGGCATCCAGCAGCTGTTTTCCTTATTGTAGAGGTGCAATAAGGGTTTTCTAGATTGGCTTCAGCTGCCAACACTTGACTCACTTTATAACCAGAATGCATTGGTCTGGGAGTTTTGCCACCTTGAGGCCCCCAGCAAACACCATTTAGTGAAGCTTGACCTGTTTTCAGCCCATTTAAACAATTACTGAAATGCTTAATTTGACTCGCATGCATCTTTTGTCTCAAGTTGCACATGGCCATTTGCGTCTATTAGGGTTTATCGCGGTGTCAAAGAACGTAAATGCTGTTATTTCTAGCTCTCCCGGAATGAATTTAAGTTGTAAAACTACTTGTATATGATTGTGCACATGTGGTTTTACACCAAAATGTGACATGTAGTGTAAGATATGTGATGTTTGATTTAAAAAGTGTTGTGAATAAAAATTTGTCCTATTACACACCCAAATACACACATAGAGGAAAAAAATCTTAAAGTAACTTTGATATCAAACTTGACAATTCTTACTGTATTATGGAACATTGCAGTGATGATTTTTTTATTTTATTCATGTGCCCATCTCTTATGACATGTTTACTGGCTTGAGGGCGAAGCAACCTGTCACTCACATGAGATTGGACGGCGGTTTGCTATTGGTCAATCAATTCCCCATGGACAGAATCAAGTCCCGCCCTACATTTTTCTTATTCGAGAAGCAGTTTCACTCGGACATACATCACAGTAGGGAAGAAAAGACTATCAAAACTTACATTTAATGCTGACTTTAACAAAGCTAAAGCTTATTAAGATATTTTTGATGAAATCTGAGAGCTGGATCACTCCTCCATAGGCTTCTTCAGGGATTTAACTTGCAAGCCCCGAAAAGTTATTAAAGACATCGTTAAAATAGTCCAAGTGACTACAGTGGCTCAATCTTAAGTTTATCAAGCGACGAGAATACTTTTTGTGCGTAAAAAAAACTAAAATAACGACTTTATTTTAACTATTCATTTCCTTCTCTGTGGGCCTCGAGTCAGTTCACTAGTATAACAGCGTAAGCTTCTGTTGTTGTACGTCACACGCATCACCCACATGACCAGCGTCGGCCAATAGTGAGCCTACGTGTGACGTAGCTCTACGCAATCATACTACGTTAACTGACTAGAGGCCCACAGAGAAGGAAATGAATAGTTGAAATAAAGTTGTTATTTTTGTTTGTTTTTGCGCACAAAAAGTATTCTCGTCGCTTGATAAACTTAAGATTGAGCCACTGTAGTCACTTGGACTATTTTAACGATGTCTTTAATAACTTTTCGGGGCCTGCAAGTTCAATCCCTGAAGAAGCCTATGGAGGAGTGATCCAGCTCTCAGATTTCATCAAAAATATCTTAATTCGTGTTCCAAAGATGAACGAAGGTCTTACGGGGTTGGAACAACATGAGGGTGAGTAAATACTGACAGAATTTATTTTTGGGTGAACTATCCCTTTAACTTACTTACAAAGTTTTGAATTTTTTTGTGCAATAGAATATTTGGCAACCTAAAAGTGAACCCAATGAACCAGCTGTCAACATGATGGTACCCTGCTTTATAAGCTGACCTTGCTGAATGGCAGCAGGCAAAACACTGGAAGAGATCTTCACTATTGTCTGTCATTGCCTCAAAATTAAAAAAGAAAAAGAAAATATTTTTTTGCCCAAAAATAGTTTGCAAATGACAGACACACACACTCATTAGATCAGTTTCTGTTCTTATGGAGTTTTGAACGCTGATCCTGGCGTTTGTAGCAGGTCACTCTGGCCACAGAGTTTGTGGGCTGCTTATGGTGTTAAAGTAAGACGATTTTGCTCTATCCTGACTAATGAGCTGAAAACCACAGTCAGGAGCAATGTGTCAAATGTGTGTTTGGAGAATGTTCATTCATCCATTTCCAAGAAAATCTGAGGCTTAAGACTATGAGACTCAGTGTACAGAGGTTGAGCCGTTTAAATGATCAGACACTGCAATTCGGTTTCTGTTCCAATCATATAATTAATACAGAACTAAAACACATGCATAAACAACAGTTTCTCTTCATATACACAATATCTTCCCATTGCATTACAGTTAAAAGGAGAAATATAACTTTTTTTAGCAAAGCCCCGTTTCTTTTTTTGATCAATGTTTTCTAAATAGTCCTTTGACGTTGGAATACTTTTCTAGGTTGATGAATTTCTAGTTAATCGCAATTCCTGCAACTAGAATTTGCTCCATGTAAACAGTCCATTTCTGGTATACTTGCAGATATCATGCTTAAGTTACCGGGTTTACAGGCATTATGTGGTCAGGACACTTAAGTTGAACTTTACACAGCAAGCGATATTATCACGCTAGTCTCATGAATGCTTAAGTATTGAGGCTATACTTTAGAAGCAGTGTGTATTTTAAGGTTTATGCATTGCCCTGTTTGCTTCATTTTAAGTGCCTTACTGTAAATTCAATCTTTGCATAATTGTTTTTCTCTAGTAATTGACATTATGCCACTGCTCTGAGAAGACCAAAAACAATCAGAAACCAACAGTGCCACCCAGTGATGAATCCTTCAAAAAACCACTTATCAGCCAAATACATTCTATTCATTCTTTCAGACACACACAATTTATGGGTCCCAGGAAGTAAACCATAAACCATGTTTACGTTGAAATACCCATGTCATTATACATATTTGTTTCCTCATAAACCATATATACACAAGAACACTCACAAAAATGGGTCATTCTATAATTTAGGGTACATTTCCAGTCCACTGATAAAAATATTTTTCACCAAAAAATTTCTTTAGACATTTTATCTTTTGTCCATTAAGAGAATGCACACTAAGTATAATGTCACACCAATATTTTATGCATCCAGTTTGCTTGAATTTGCCTTTGTATCCCTTAAATTACAGTTTTTGCAATGTCAACATTTTGGTGTGGGTCTCGAGTTCAAAATAATGCATAAAAAAATGTTAAAGTCAAGATCATCCATATTAAATTTATTTCTACAATCTAAATACCTTAGAAAAATAGATTGAGTTTAATTTAATTTTCTTTCAAATAAGAAAACATTCATTTTTTTGATGTCCGCAAAAATTCTGTCAACTATGTTACTACCTAAACACCCCCTGAAAACTAAAAAAGGATTTATCCAAAACCATGTGACCAGCATCATGTGATGTCATTTTCTTCTGCTGTAGATATTTTGAACACATTATGGTAAATATCCTCTTAATTCCATCAACTATGTTGAGTAATCTGTTATAATTTTTTATATTTTTATGATTTTATTTCAAATAAATATTAAAATGTTAGGTTAACCTGATCAAGAAAATAACATTTGGTTGGCCATACAAGGCCTGCCATTGAAACTGAGGCATAATGGTCATGTCATTGGTCAAGGCATAATGTCATTGTCAACTATGTTTTGACTGATTAGTTTACATCCACATGGACTGGAGTTTTGCATCTCATTCTTAAAACTATCAAAAGTAGATTTATGATAAAAAAAAATTCTCTTGTCCTTAGTGAATTTTACATGTCTGCAAAAATGTTTGATTCTTAGAAGTATTTTAAAATAAGCTCTGTACATATGGCAGAATAGACCAAACACATTGAATATTTAAGTCATTTAAAGTGTAGCACTTAATCAGTGTACGACGTAGTGGCATACAGTTTGTTCGTATCATAGTTGACAAACTCGCCAGGGAAAACATCGCTTTTTGTAATATCAAAATGGTGTTTAATGATTAAGCTTTGCACTAGCAGATACGTTACACTGATAAAAATGTATAAACTGAAACCAATAGCTTATTTATTGAGAAAGCATATTGTTTTTACACTTGATTGCTGATGTGAAATGTACCCTAATTATAGAATGACTAATGAAAGGCCACTGAGCCATGAGCTCAATATATCTCAATATATCAATATATTAAAATATGTATATAAAACTTTGCTTTAAACATAAAACATTGAGAATGACAATCAATAAGTGCGCTCTTTCTCTCTCACGCACACACACGCACTCACACAAATTACAGTTATAAAGTGTGTTAAGTTGTTTCCAACAAGGCACAAGTGCCATGATTCAAGTGTTCATGTGCGCTTTGATATGCTCAAGTTATATTTGTACTCCTTGGCAAGTGTTCATTGGCGAAGCTGCTTTTGTAATGAAGAAATGTATGGACAGGGTGTTTGAATGGCAATTTAGAAAAGAGTTTTTTTCTTTGGTGAGAAGAAATAATTCCCAAAAAGTTATTTTGCATTTGTTATATGGCAGTTTATGATTAAATGTTCCTCAGGTCTCTCAGTGTGTATAAAAAAAAAATAAAAAAAAAAAAAAAACGAAAAAAGCTTGAGAGTGATTTTTTTCATAAGCATTTCCCCTCCATCTCCACACTGACCTCCAACCGCCAATATGGCAAGAACCATGTCCTCCAAAGGGCAGTTGGATCAGTCTACATGTTGACTGATAATTGTTGTTAGATATCAGAGTCTGGGCAGTCTTCCTCAGTGCTGAGGAAGGGCGGGCTTGTGTCTGTCGTGCCGTAGGATTGCCGAGTGCTGAACTCATCAGAAGACTCGGACAATGCGTCTGGGTTCAGAACTTTAGGAAGATACGCCTACGTAGAGTAAGAAAGATGGAGAGAGAGATTTTGGTCATTACGAAATCTGTCAATTGAAAACAAAATTTGTGGTAATGTTTAATGTAAAAATGTGAAACTTGCCGATGCAGATGAGCAAGATGATGCAGCGTCTTCATCTTCCTCCTTAATCTGAATCACAGACATACACAATTACATATATGCATTTTGCAGATGTTTTTATCCAAAGCGACTTACAGTAGAGGATTATAGGCAATACATCACAGAGCCAACAATATTTCTAGCATACAATGCCAGGTTTATAAGAAATCTGGATTTGGAAACAGAGAAGAGGAGAAATGTAGAGATAAAAAAAGATGTTTGTGTATGTAAGTGGTTTAAATTGGTTTAAATGATTATGGTTTAAATGGGGGTGGTTAAATCATAACTATTAAATTATGGTAAAACTATAACAATTATAACAATAGTGTCATTTTAAAGTTGGACAAAACTCTGATGCAGAACAAAGCAGCTTACGTTGTAGTTGTGGGGACTGAGGTATTTAAAGTGTCCAAAGCAAGTGTAGCTTATACAGATAAAGATGGTGACGCACAGAACCACTAGTGTGAACAGTGACGTGACCGCCATGAAGCCTGTGAGGACACAGTCAACATATATAAACACACACTATATGAATCAAACAAAATAATACAATAAACAAAATGCCTGAGAAACACTGATTCAATCAGCCAATTAGTGGACGTTACCTGTCCTGAGCACAGAGAAAAAATAAAGCCACATCAGGCATATGATTGGTGCAGCCAACGCTTGATTGACAGCTCCCAGGTGAACTTGTCGGTCAAGGCGGGCGGGCAGGTAAGCGAAGTACAGGTTGTGTTTGTCCACCAGGTGTTTCAGCAACAAGTACAGCAGACCTGCAAACATTGTCTGTTTTAATGTAATGTTACACACACTAATAATGTGTACAAGCCCTTGAGGAAAGAAGTCAGACCGAAGGGGACAATGACAGGACAGGTGATGCTGTACGCCATGATGACCGTGAACACACACAGAGTCCATCCGTACATCGCGCCGTACTGAAACTCGTACGCCTGATTCTACAGAGAGACAAGATTACAAGTGGATCAGAAACACATTCCTATTAATTCTATTCAAATCAGTTTCAAGGGATAATCCGGCTTATTTTCAACCTAATGTCTATACAGCTTATTAGAAATATCAATGCTCAATTCAAATTAAAGTATAATAAAAAAAATAAAAAGTACAAAAGGTTAAAAATACTTCTTTATTCTTTTTTATGCCACTTTGTTTAAAATTTAAAAAGAACAATTAAAAAATAATTAAATATTCAACACACAAAGATTTCGTAACATATTTTGAAAAGATACCAGGGTACTTTTAGTAAAAAACTTGTATTATTGGATGGACGGATGGATGGATGAATGAATGAATGGATGGATGAAATTACCTGTTTAACATATTTCCTCTCAGCAGCCGAATGTGCGAGTGCCAGACGCACAATGTAGAGCAGTAACCCTGGCAACCGCAGCAGCTCCATGCCTGTGCCCACCAGAGCTGCTGTGATCACGTAATTTACAAAGAACGCCCCCTGATCAGGTAAAAACACACACCTGAGACAGACAAAGAGAGGAGCCAGGAAGCCAAGCCATCGTTTTTTAGGTGCATGTCACAAAACTAATAAATCATTCTGATTTGAGCAAATAAATTATAAGTATACTCACTCAAACCTCAGCTTCCCCACAGACTGCTTATCAAACAACCAGCGGAAAAACACGTCCAGACTGAGTGGAAAGAGAGCACATCTGTATACATGCTCACTTTGGGAACATTTTAGACCCACTATACACCAATCAAGAATTAATTTATGGTCATTTCATTGTGGGTCAAATTTAGCCCATTGATCACAGGTGGTTGCAGTTTTTTAGGACAAGGTTAACAATGGAATCGTTAAGTTAGACTGTAATCCACAACAGAGCAAAACATTTAATTTTTATTAAAGCTCCAGGTTTGCTGTGCTTGTAGGGCTGCAAAATTTGGCAATAAATTGTGATTATATGTCAATATGATTGTAATAATAATTTAATTTACTCTGAAAAAGGCAGCTCATATGCTTATTTAAAGGGGCTATATGCAGAATTCAGAAACCCTTGTCATTAGCAACATAGGTGGCCATTAAGTGAACTGCAGCCAACAACATATTGCTCGCATTCATGCACACATAACGTACAAGAGACTGAACATGATTCAATCCCCCGATATACTCACGGTAAAGTCGTTTTTCATTCTTTGCTTAGAACTAACTAAATTCTTTGCATTCTTCCTTAAAACGTAAAGTACAGCTCATTATCCTGAACATTGTATAAGCATTCATTCCATGAGTCATTGAACGGAAGAGAGGCTCTCGGGAGCACACGTAAATGTCAAATCTTTTGGATTTGTCCTACATAAAAATCAGTCTACAGGCTTTCATAGACAAACTAGGAAGTCAGGGAAGTCTTGTTTTTGTAATTTTTGTTACAAGCGGTTCACATTGGGAATGAAAAAAACGATTAATACATGAAAATTCTTACAACTAGCCCCTTTAATTAAATAACATTAAATAATTGATCATCACATTGAGCCATTTCGCAATTTCTGTTCTGTTTAATTTCACGCTTAATCGTGCAGCCCTAACCCACAACCTAGTTTAGTTTACTGTATAAGTGTATGTATAGAAATACGGAGAAAGATTTAAAGAGCTCTTACCTGGTGAGGCCCAGTGACGGCAAAATCAACACCATGAAGATCAGAAATGTGTAGAGCTTGTACATCATGCTCATATTCTCACTAGACCTACACACACAGACAGACACGCATTATTGAGTTGACTTGTTTGAGTTTGAGTGTGTGTTTCTGTGTTGATGTCTACCTGGTCCAGTGAGATTCTCCCAGTGTAGAGTAATACACTATAGTGGGCAACAGGGCAGAGAAGGTCCACAGTAGAAGAGTGGGGAAGAACTGGCTGATAACGGCACTCTACAATAACAACAAACAGTCTTTACACCACTGAACTCCATCCATGTGCACACATCATTATAAGTGCTGTGCTCAGTCACATACGTTCAGATAGTGAATGGGCTTGGTGACATTAAACTTGTCCATGGTGCTGATGATGATGGAGGGTGTTGTGAGGAAGAAGAGGAGTAAGAAGAGTGCAACATTCAGCAGCACACAGCGTAGCCACCAACGCCACCCACGTAATGACAAATTCTCCCTTAAAGAGACAGAAGGTGAGATAACGATAAGCAGAATTGTGAATTGATATTAGATTGTCTACAACAAGCAGGTTGTAACATTAAAGATTTTGCTCCAAAAAAGGCATAATAGGACATACCAGTAAATATTATGAGGGTGAGGAGCGTAATACACTTTCCATTTGTGCACCCTCAGCTCTGCACTCTTAGAGGACGGCTGAGGCTCTCGGCTACACACACACTTGATTCCCCCGCCCACTTCTTCTCCGGCCACACCCCTTGTCCCGCCTCCACACTCTAGAGCATTGAAATCTTTCAGAATACTGTTAGGAAAGACAAAGGACATACGTTTAAAACCCAAGTGAGCTGAAATTATACTGGAAAATACATTAGAAAATACTTCGGTCTAAAATTATATTAATAAACAAGATTTCACAGAGATAATTGCAGTTTATTCAGCCTTATATTCTGGTAAAAATGTAAAACAATCTTATAAGCCAACATATATATAATGCATAGTTTCCTTAAATGGGCAGTTGAGTCTGAGTGTGAATCGCTTACTAAGCCGCCATGTACTCATTTTGGAGGGTGACAAATGCCATTCCCAGAGGATACAGCCTACTCTGCTTTAGTTTATCTTCCTCCTCAAGCAGAGCAGCTTCTTGTGAGCTGTAGAAATCTATAGCATCAACCTACACACAAACACACACATTATTTAGATGCCAAAATCTTGAAAAGTCAAAACAAGGCCACTGCTAATGATGGTCGTATTCACCTTTTCACACCCCTCACAGTGGCAGCAGCAGCACAGGTGGCTGCATGGGCGCGGGTTGATGACCTCACGGTGTCCCAGGCGATCGAGTATCTTACGGTAATGCTGCAGGTTGTTTTCTGCCCGTTTTCTGTTACAAAATATTACAATAAATAATTACACAAACCAAACAGTTAATGCTAGAACTCAAAAAATATTAATGATCATACCAGGGTTATTACATTTGACTAAAATTTAAAACATTTAAAAAATGTTAATTGAAATAAAATAAAATAAAAGCTAGTAGCAAAGGAAGCGTTGCCAATTTTCATTTAGTTTAACTTGATGTACTAAAATAAATACCAAGTTCTGTCATGTAACTCTAGATGGAGCAGGCTGATGGATCCTTACGCAATTACATAATTTACTATATGGCACAAGCTGATTGGTTCCAGTTTCATCTGCAGCCAATGAGCTTGCTGCTCAACATTTAAACAGTTGGTCAGTGTTTGCTGTAGCAGTTTGCAGCATGCTTTCAGAGTTCCTCTGAAACCCTCCACCGGTATAGATCTGCTACAGGTAATTTCAAATATGCTATTTGTGCAGCAGCAGTTGATGCTCACAGCAGCGTGTCGTCATGTATGTATTGGTAGTAGCAAGTCTCTGTACTTGCTCTACAGCAGCACAATAATCAACAGCAGCCGCAATCAGGGCTTAAAAATTAAAACTCGGAGCAGAATCAGTATTTTAATGTTTCTGTTCTGCGTTCTTTCTGTAACATTACAGTTCTGAAAATGGTTTGATTAGAAGAAACGTTTTTTTTGTCAATACTTTATACCAGACCTTGAATAGAACTTTATACTAGAGCTTATGACCAAACCTCGTAAGGCAAAACCTCATACAGTATAGCTCCATCTGCCCTCAATCGTGAATAAAGTGCTGCACAATTTCGAGACAGTCTCTGCTTGTTTGCAGTGCAAGGGTAAATAAAGAACGTTCTTTGAAACTGGTTCTTCACAATGTTTGCAATGGCTAATGTTTTATGTATTTGAGGAACTGAGAAGTCAGTCTGGTATTTGCCATCTAATCATAGCCAATACAGCCAATGGCCATGACTTCATCTTTTATATAATCAAGATTTTTGCCAAATGTTTTAATCAACATGAAAAACTGAGCACCCACACACAATCAACTTTGTAACCAGTAAGATGTTGAAAACATAATGCATGAACAAAATGCATCATTTGATTTCATGATTGGGTGACTGTCAAATTAAAATATTAAACAGAACAATAAAATAATGTTATTAACCAGTTAATGGTAATTTATTAATTTAACAAATTTAACAAATTAGCGTTTATTTTCCTAACGGTTAAACTGGACTGTTAAAATTTCGTTTGTTTCAGGTTTTTGTTTTCCAGGAGCCCTGGTCGCAATATCAGCAGCGTAGCAGATCTATTAGAACAAATACATTAACATTTCCATATCCATTACCATGCCAAACTCTTCCAAGAATTGCCATGATAGAACTAAAACTAAAATGATTACATATTTAAAAAAATAATAATAATAATTTAAATGACAAAAATACAACAAAATTACTAAAACTTTAACAAAATAAAAATAAAATAAAAAACAATAATGGTATCTCAATTATACTAAAATAGCACTATTGTCTGTGAGTATGTCTAAGTATAATAGAGTATGTCCTATAAGATATTTGGACAACTAAAAATAATATTGGGTCAAATTGTCACTCTCACCTGTTTCTGTCCAGGTCAATCAGTTTGGCAACATCATAACACAAGTTAACTTCAGTCACTTGACAGGTAGGGTATGCCTCCCTGAAAACAAATATACATCAAGACATGTTAATACCTTAAAAGTTAACAGAGTGATTTCCGCATCAGTGGCACCAAGCAGAATTGTAAAAATAATGATAATTTTGTCAAACACATCCTCGGTCTTCCTTTGCTCAGACAAACAGATACTACTGGCCCAACTCAAGCCTTTGCTTGAACCAATCGGTCACTCAAATGAACATTCCATTCGCTGCCAAAATGATATTGTTATTATTATTTAAGTATAATCCATATCTGTAATGTTAATCAATTACTGTGATTGAACAAATGCTGACCAATAAGTATTTTGGTCAGTCTGCCTTTGAGATCCAACTGAGCCACCCACATTATGTAAACTGAGATCATACCTTACACACTGAATGAAACAAACAGCATGGAGATGGGATGTAAAAGATGTCTGAATGAATGGCTAAAAATAAAGAGATTGGAAAATTTATCCCACTTACACAAAATGAGTTTTTATACTCTCATTACTGGCTGCAGTGGGTACAGACCTCACAAACAGGGTGTTTCTGGCCTATGGAAAAATACACCAGGGTTAGACTGACACTAACCAGCATATATGTGCGTGTGTGAGAGAGAAATGTCAGGATGGCTTACTATCTCTCTCTTGGTTCCCTTCATTTTAGAGGTGTGGCGTCTCAGCAGGGCCACAGTGATCATGAGATACAGAACTGCAAATACAGTGTGCAGCCAAAGCAGCTTATCACTGCGAAGACATCATATAAAATACAGTTCAAATAGACACACACACACACAGATACCTGCAGTCATATGTGCATAGAAACATACAGTACATACCCCTGCTTAAGATTCCCTATGGTGGTTCTCCCGAAACTGTATGGATCATTGCCTGGAACACAGTTATAAGTAAGTCTTTTTCCCTTCAGCAGAAACTGAAACACACGACTAAGAAAAGGAATTTGAAAATATTTCATATGATGACATTATTTGAAATTATAAACCACTACCACCCTCCAAAACCTGGTGAGGGGCCAAAAAATCCAACATATTTAGGCATCATAAACACAGTGCCTGTTCCAAACAGAATGCAGCAAAATTATGCCATATTAAAAAAAGATTTTTTTTTTGTCATAATTCACCTTTTTGAATAAAAAAAAATAGTATTTTATCATTTTTTAAGACTAATATTAAGTTTTTGCAACCATTATATTATACTATATTAAAAATATATAAAAATGACTGCCCTTTCATCTTGAATAAAGAAAGAAAAAAATCTAGAAAACTGTCCATGGTTACATTTTATATTTCAAATTGGTAATAAAATTAAATAAATATATAAATCATCATATTAGATTATATTAATTCAAATTATAAATATAGACATTTTTATATAAAAATGTCAAAAACGTATTTTGGACTACAGTCGCCCTATTTCTCCTATTCATTTTTCTAATTCAGCGTCTCTGTCATTAGTCAAATTCCTGCCTTAAAGAGTAGCTGAGTACCTCTCTAGACAGTGAACAGTGAGGCAGCTCACTAGGGTTTATAGCCAAGCTACTGTATGAAGCATTCTTGAGTGAGACTATATTGAATTTTTTTGTAATTGCATGAGCGAGCTACCCAGCAGGTCCCCGGACAGGTTGACTGGTAGGATGACGGACACAGACAGCACACAGATGATCAAGAGCAGGGTGACCAAGTGCTTCTGAAATGACAGATAATGTACTGCATCCACCCCACATCTCTCCTGGACTGTAGTCTCACTGCACACACACACACACAAACACAGATCAGTTTCACTTCTCTGTTTATTTTATTAAGACCCATGTGCACTTTCCTATTTAAACAAGGAATAAGTGACAATATCAACAGGCAAAAGCTTTCTGGGTATAAACAAAACCACACTTACTCCATTTTGACGATAAAGGTGACCCAAGAGCAGCAACCCTACAGGAAATGAGGAAGATGTTGATGATGTCATGAATGATGTCATAATGAGGATGATGGGTTCTAAACTCACCTTCTCATAGTCAGGCTCCTCAGTGGAAATGGATGATGTCATTCTACGGTAATGTCGTTTACTGAAGTCTCTGAAATGGCAACAATGGTTTTATAATAATTTGTAAAAATACTAATATTGGCTAGTTTAAAGATTAATTTTACAATACATTTTTAGACACTATGTTCCCTATAGTAACAGTATGGCACTCTATGTTTCCGTTGCAACTAGTACTGCCTTCATGTCACATACCCTTCAGTCTCTGTAACAAGAGCGAGTCTCCCATAATCCCACAGTCTCCTTCTGATCACAGTGAAGGCCAATAGCAGCACCTGCAGGATTATACACAGCATTATGAGTCGGTGAAAAGCGCTATATAAATGCAGTCCATTATGTGGTTTGATTGGTTGGTGCCGATGTAATTGGATGGCGCAAACAGTCAATAGAATCCCAACTAACTCCATAACTTACCAGGAAGACAATAAAATCGAGCAGCAGAACGATGGGCACACCTCCGAAATTCACCCCCTTCAGCACAGTGCTCTGCGTGGCACTGAAACAGCTACTGTTGTCGACATGGGCAGTGCCATTATCCACCGGCAAGGAGAGCTGCCCCCACCACGTGGAGGCCATCTGGAGGAGAAACAGATACAAATTATACAAGGATTTCTTTTCAGGGCACACAAACAGCTTTTTTTCTGCCTCTGAAAAGATCTGTTTCGGTGCCACATATGCCATCAACATCCCAGGGGACTATTGTTTGTTTGTTTGTTCACCTTCATTTATACAGACAAGTCGGTTTCTTATTTACAATGACCCATGGCAGGAAAAGAAACATCATCCTGCAATGATGTCCGGAAGGTATAATTGTTTGTATGACCCTACAAGTTTCATTAGACCATCATTAAATACGAGGGAAGAACAAAAAACTAAACTTGGTTAAGGTATTTATCTGACAAAATTATTTGGCAAAAAAGGCAAACTACAGCTACAGGTTTGATTTTACTGTGCAAAAAAAAAAATGCATAGAACAACAAAGCTCACAAGAAAAAGCATATACTGACTACAACATAATCAGTTATTATTATTTCATTGGTTTTTCCTTGTTTTTGCATGCGTTTATAATTTTTTAGTATGACAGCCTGGCCAAAAATTACGTCTGCAGTTTCATAGCGTTATTACAAATAAAACAATTGACTCCAAACACAACTACGTAATAGGATTACAAATCTTTTAAATCATTTTTATTAATATTTAAATAAAGGTTGAAGATGTCAATTTTCCAAGTCCGGGCATGACTTTTGGCTACTGCTGTACACATTACATTCAGAGACATATACAAAAACACACACAAAAAAAATTGTAAACATCTAAAACAATTGCAGCAGTTGTCCTAATGACCACTTTTGTAAAAGATTAAACAAATATATGCATACATTTTCTATCATTTCTGTAAACTATTCCAGTCAGTAGGGCAGCAAAATTAAAAAGCTGAACAATAGGAGCTTTTTCTTCTAGGAACATTGAGAATATTACTTTATCTAGTGTGGTTCGTTACAGGTTGGTTTCGAACACTATATTAATTTTTAGAACTTTGTTCGGACTTACACCAGCTTTCCTTCAAAATACAGTATACCAACTATACTATTACTCTATGAATAGATCACAGCATTCCATCTCATTCTCAGTCATACCATCACTGGTACCGCCACATGAGATTCCATTTAGTGTTATGTGAATGGCAAATCAGTGCAAGGATGTGAAATGTCACATGCATTTCAGTTCAAACTCTAGAGGGAGTCCTTTATAACTTTATTGCAAACAAAACGGAATTACACAATGGTCTGGATCAGGGGATTTCAAACCTTTCCTGAGATTTGAAAACCCCTTGGTCTAGATCACATGACTATGTTCCATTTACACAAAAAAAGGTTTGGAGGGCTTTGTGAACATGATAATGCTGTAAAGTGCTGTAAATTGTGGATTACTTGTGACTGTTTTGATGATAAATGTTTGAACCTTATGTTGTCAATTGATATCACAATGACTCAATGTACTGCCATTATATGCTACAAGAATGTGTCATTTAAGACAGGATCATAATATAACCACTGGCTGCACAAATAGCCTAAGTCATAATCTAACCCCTTTTTCACTCCACCCTGTGGGCCTCCTACAGATCCTCTTCTGCTTTTAGATGATTTTTTTCAGTTGGTCAGGTGACTCATATTTAAATCAAGGAATATAATCATATCTCATTACATACTGCTCTGCGTTTTCACTGTCCGGTGGTCATGCATAAGAGTTTTACTCACTCTGAAGTGGCTCTGGAAAAAAAAAAAAACAGATTAACAGAACAGATTGTGTCACATAAAACAAAAAAAAATTATTAAATCAGTACAATGAAAGACAGTTAAGATATGAAGTCAAAATTAAGTGAGTTTATGCTTAAAAATAGGAAAAAAATCTGTCAGTGAGGTAAGAAAAATCTTGTTTTTCCCTTTGAATTAAATTTGTGTTTTGTTTTAATCAAAATAAGAGTGCATCTTGATTTAAAGGGGTCATCGGATGCAAAATTCACTTTAATATGGTGTTTTCATATAAATGTGTCTTTGCAGTGAGTGGACACAACCACCATACAATGAAAAAAAATCCATTCACAGTTTTATCCTCAAAAAACCTAAACACACTCAATAATCTTTTCTGAGCAATATGATGTCATATTGCTCATGCTCCGCCCACAACCACTGATGGACTGTGCTGTATTAGCATATTTCCGCCTTCAGCTATTTGTATACTGTCCACCAAGGCAGCACTTTACATGTCTTGTGTCCACACGTCCCATGGAAGAGAGGAGTGGTCCAAGTAGCTGCTCATTATCATTTAAAGAGACATGCACCGAAACGGGTCGCTGTGAACAGAGCTGTTTTTGAGGAGGTAAAAAGGGTGTTGTTTTACTCAACCATTGAGGAATTTTAACCAAAGTATGTTACAAACTTTATATGAAGACCCTAAAGAATCATACCAACTTGTGGAAAATGGCCATCAGATGACCCCTTTAAGAATGTTTAGATATTGGTACTGGAAAACAAGACAAAATTACTGAATAAAAAAATATCGTGTAGCTATATTGTAGCTACCTCCAGAACACTTTACAGTACCAAGTCACACTCCTACAGTATGTGTCAAATAACAAATACAGAAGTGAGAAATTCTTTGGTTTGCTATGTGTCTGAGTGAACTTTGAAATCCCACAGATGTGAAAGCAAAACATATTTCAGCAGAGATTTAAATTTTAGAAACATAATTTCACCTAATGTAAGGATGCATAATGCATGATTCTACTTCTTACATTAACTTCTTATAGGCCTGGTTTCACAGATATGGCTTATATTAAGCCAGGATTAAGCTTAAATTCAATTAGTAAATTTCAATTGTTTTTTTTAAACATGCCTTAGAAAAAGACAATGTGCATCTTGAGATAAAACAATGGCACGGACATATTTTAAGATATGTCAGTTTAGTTAAGACAGCTCAAACATGCATTTTAGTCTGGGACTAGGCTTGTCTGTGTAACTGGGGGAATAGTGTAAGCCTATTAGTGTTATGTCATAGTTTAGCAACACTTTGCATGACTGAAACCAACTTCTTTATGATGTGGAAACTTACTGTTGCCAAACTGACAGCTGATATCAGAACTGTCTGAACTACGCTAGTTGAGTATAAAGCCAAAAACGGGTAACTTTACTAACTAGCAACTAAACTAAATGTAGTTAGACTCATGTCAGCATGTAAACAAACCTTATTATAAACACACACCAAAACAAACAAAAACATGCCACTAATTGCATACATCGACATGCTGTGAGTGACGTTAAGACGCATCTGTATAACGGCTGGACAAACTTACCTTCATTAACCGAAAGCTTTAGCGACTCTTTCTCCACTTTGGTAAATAAAACATGTTATGAAACAAAAACTTACCTCGGTTGAATTGTTCAGCTTCTGAGTTGTCCAAAAACGATCGTATTGTCAACTGAGCTGAGATTAAACTAAACGAAACTTTACAATGACTCATATCCGCACATGCGCAGATACACTAATCTCCGCCCAGTGTCTCATTACAACACTCTGTACAAAAGCACACTTTTAATTTTTTTAATTAATTGTCATTGTATAGGATACAATTCACAATCAACCTGGAGAAATTAATGCATTATTTAATGAAATATTAATTAAAAGCACATCATAAAAGTCCCGCAGTGGAGAGGTTGCATTAAGAAATATGGTAAATAAATGTAAAAAATAAATTAAGAAAAATAAACCAAATAAATCATAAATAAAATAATAGTATTTTATCTATTCACAACCATAATAACTATGCTTAGGCCTTCTCTAATATCATGATAATTAAGTAAATTGATCAAATGAATTTAGTGAAATCAGTCAAAGTTTATTTTTCTAAACAAAACAGCATTCAGCAGCAATTGCTGGTAATGAAGTGTTATTTCTTTCAGCTCCAGAGAGACAAAATAAAATAGAACAAAATAACAGAAGTCTTAATTTTTTTAATATTAAAAATCTAAAAACCGATCGACGGGAGAAACAATAGGCTATATGCCCATACTATAAAGATAAATATATAAAAGTAACAATGAAAAATATATCAGTAGAGAAATTAAATATGCTATGTGCAATGCAAGGTAAATGCATTATTTATCCAACCATGTTATCAGATTGCTTTCAGGTGTTGAAAATAGGCAAAAATGTCCAAACAGTGTCTGATTTAATTGGTGCATCCACACATTTGGCTTAAATAGATTATCTCAGCCCTGGGGGGGGGGGGATCTTTGAGCCTTTACAGTGAATCCTAAGTGATTGACAGGGCGGCGATATCCGTCCAATATCATCCAGCTCACGTTCTCATTCCCCTCTGCGTGGCCCTCTGCGACACCATCTGACGCAGGAATTAACCCCCGCTGCAGGCTGGAGAAGGGCGACAGGTTCCCTAATCAGCGGCTGATTGCGGTGGCGGCGCTCGGGGAGAGAGCTGTGGTGATTGGGGGTATGGAGGCTTTGATTGTTTTCAGTCAGCCTGACAGCTGAGGAATACGGCTTCTAATCAGCGTAGTCAAGAAACTGGCATGAGTGGCAAATGAACAGTCAAAGTCTACACATACACACATTATCATTTAGATGTTTCGTTTGGTTAGACTAGGCTATTGTAAACACACTAAATAGAGTGTGGAGCATTAATCTACTTCTTTGCTGTAGGTCTACATTTCACTTACAACTCAGACTGGAGATTATTCTGGAGTAGAGTCACTTTTTTATTTAAACAATGGTCAAATTGCAACAGAGGTAGACCAGTTTTACCAGTGAATGGAAATGAGCCCTAAAAGGAATATTGTATCATATTTTGTTCTGTCATAGTGTAAATAGCTTTTACTGCACCCATTGATTTCTCTCCAATAGATGTTTACCCATAAATGAATGGTGTTTGTGGAATAATGGTGTCTCTGCTTTTGCTTAAACAGTGTGCTTTTTGCCCAGGGTTGCCAGGTCTGCACAACAAAACTAATGCCAATGAAAAATAGCCCATAAGTAGCGAGCGCAATGACCACAAACACAAAATATGCCTTTCCCCATACCTAAATTACATATCCAGTCACTGTTACGCAAAATGAAAACCACTATACTGATCACAAAACTTGACATCTAGCTGCAGTTTTATCATTTAGAATATAAAATATTTCAATACAAGCATTTCAGTCAAATATAATTTATACAATATGTATCAATATGTGGGAGGAATCAACCTGTGGCAAAAGTTAAAAAGCTTCCCAATTCCACAGGAAAACCACAGACTTGTCAACCCTGTTTTTGCCTAAAAATATTTCAAAAAGACCAATAAAGCATAGTTGCAAACAGAAGTGGTTGCATTTTATTTAATGTTCTGCCAGAAGCAGGTAGAGAGTTACCAATTGATAGGAATACACAAAATGAAATTCTCAATCAAGATCAAATCTGGTATCAGACACTTACTGGGATGTTTTTTTCACCCAATTTCTGTATCCGTCATTCAGGAAACACATGCTGTTATTGTTGATCATGCAGCGCTTCACTGTCTTCAGTCAGTCACCACATCTTTCTGAGGTATCCCAATTTGCCTCTTCCCAAATGTTGACCTCATAGCCGGTATCCAATTCTCCAGATTTGCTGAATTGATGCATCTCATTAAACCTAGTTTTTGTCAAGGCATCATTTAGCTGGAAAATATGACAATATGTTTGCTTTTGAATATTTGTTATTTGATTTTACAGAGAATAACAGAGGTTACTTAGGCTACTTCAGAGCGTTGGATATCAAAGCTTCCACAGCAGGTTTTTCAGGAACAGATGTCTTTAACAACATTAGCGACAGACTTCACAGCCAGCCAGCACTATACTAAACACTGAACAAAGGTATATAGCTTTCATCAGGGTTACCCTTATTTCTTCAGGGCTTTTACTTAACTCTCCTCTTAGAAAGTGCTGCAGGATGAGGTTGTTTGGATGTGAATCAGGGTTTAGATCTACTGTAGATTATTCAGGTACTTTATGAAATGAGATCCTGAAAAAAGGGTTATTCCAAGAACCCAACCTCATTCAGAGGACGGTTGTTTAGCACTTCGACTGACTTAGCCCAACTATCACCAGCGATCCAGATGCGTTGGGAGTGAGTTTCTCAAACAAAGAAAACATGTGGTGAGGTTTGGGAAAGGACACAATGACATTAACTCTTGGGGTGCGCTCGATTTGTTTGAAAGTTTCATTTAGTTTTAAATCTAAGTTTTCATCGTCAAGAAAATCAGGTAGCACAACACGGTACGACACAATCATTTTCTGGATTTTGGTGTGCTTCTCAAGACGGTCCGTGGCGTAGCGTCTAAAATCTCCGTCTGTGGTTATTATGCCAATATGTCCAGTTGTGGTTGTGCAGAATTTAGGCGATTGCTTGAGCTTGGTGGTCAACTTCCATCACAGTCCTCTTGAATATCAGAAAACAGGTTTTATTGCCCAAAACCTCAGCTGTTGAACCATAAATGAATATATAAAACATGGCATTCTGAAACAATTAAACAAAACATATCTGTGGCATAAACCCTTTAGTGAGAAACCGCGCCACTGTGATAGAAATCTCTCCTATTACAGCCTGAAACATTGAATTGCCACAAGATCTTTTGTCCTTGAAGACATCAGACTGTTGCAGTTCAGTGGTCACATCAGAGCAGGTGTCTAGATCTTGTAGCCAAATGTGAGATTTTTCAACATGGAGGAGTTGTTGATGGCCTCCACCTCTTCAATCATCAGGGATTGAATCAACCTGGATATGGTAAAACTGTCAGAAAAAACAAGAAGGGCTCAGAATGCAGCTTCTGGATGGATTGTTTGATTGATTGATTGATTGATTGATTGATTGCTTGATTGGTTGATTGATTGATTGATTGATTGGTTGATTGGTTGATTGATTGATTGATTGATTGATTGATTGATTGATTGATTGATTGGTTGATTGATTGATTGATTGATTGATTGATTGATTGATTGATTGATTGATTGATTGATTGATTGATTGATTGATTGATTGATTGATTGATTGATTGATTGATGGTTGCTGTAGAAATATTTCTTACTCTGAAGAACATCAATTGATTTGATATAATAAACAAACACATGTACACACAATGACCTCAAGTCTGTAATCACATCAACTGACCGTCACTGTAGAGCTGCTGAGTCACTCCGACCAAAGACACAATGTCACAATATCAGACATAAAGACAAAACAGGCCAGCATAAACCAGCATAGCTTCTGTTTGGAACCTGCTATTTGCATTTAATTTTACCACTTCATTTGAACAATCCATTTTTTATTTATTTAGAATGCATAGCCTATTTAAATTTATATAAGAACAGGTCAGCAAGGATTCAAAGGAATGAGGAAGATCAGTTAACAGGGTTTTCTCTTTTTTATCACAGCTTATTGATATGTTCAATCTTTTTGCATAATTGGGGAAACAATACAGTAAAAGTAAGGGACATTTACCTTGAACATCACGTCTCATTTCCTCTCAAGGTGACACTTTTCCTTGGAAAGTACCTATACTTAAAAAAACTTTTAAAAAGCTATACGATGTTATGGAAAAACGCTACTCATGTGGTATCAGCGTATTGATGTGTACGATTAGGGGTCATTGCTGTGGTGGAAATGATGTTGAGAGACAGTCTTAGGCCTAATTGGTGTAAAAAAAGAATAAAAAAAAACTTCTGTGGGGGAAAAAAACTTCAGTGGAAGTAGACGTCGACGCTATTACTAATACTCACCGCTAGAGAGCAGCATTTTCCAGCCCTCGTCTGTGAAGAACTAGATATTTATTATTCCTCGATCAGTGAAGTCTTATTATGTCCTGTATATTTGCCAGTTTATGCCAGTCTTGGCATGTTTGCTATTTATTTTGATCCTGTCTGTAAGTAGGCTATCACTGTACAATTCTATCAACTGTATCATCACAATGTAACCATTTATCAGCTACTTGCATTATCTGAGTTTCCAATCATGAGTTATAGAAGCCGTCTCATCCAGTGTTATCCTTCAATATGTGTATTTCAGTTAGTGTTTTTAATGTTTGAAACGTGCGACATTTTGACAGTTGCTCCGTCAGAAACCTCCCCTCCCCTTCTGAATAACCTTGCCAGATTACCATACAATTATCATATCATTACAATCTCATTATTATATTGGAGCCAATGGTAGTGGGTTTAAAATCGTTCTATTTGTCATTTCATTCTACACTATTCAAAGTTCTGCAATGTGTGATACCTTATCTGGACATTAGGCTATTTTGTCTATTTATATTTAAAAGAGCACTGATGTATAAATGCACATCTGGCCTGTTTATTGCCGCTGGTTACTTAAGGAAGTGGTTTAATAATATCAGGGTCTATGTGTCGGTGTTAGGCCATCCAAGTGTATTAAACACCAGCAGGTGGTCTGATATCTCTTCAGTATGATAATTACTTCTCGTTGTCCACAGAAATCACCTGAAATCTACACTGTGATGGACCTAATCTGCAACTCTTTCCTGGATACAGTGAATCTACCTGGAAAACAGCAAACATGAGCGTCAATCATCCCGTATCCTCCTCTCAAAGTTAAATGGGATTCATATATAGCCTACATTAGATCATCTAAAGGGGTTTCATTTTGGGTGCTTCTCTCTCTCTCTCTCTCTCTCTCTCTCTCTCTCTGTTCTCCATTACAATATTAAAGAGAGTTTTACTTAAGCTTCTCTTCAAGGGTGGTCGTGAACTGAAATTTTCCCCAAAGTGCTCTAATCCATCACAAGGACAAGACCGGGCCGACCATCCATGCATCATTTTAGAGAGGATGAGGGAGGGCTGTGGGTGGGATGGAGAGAGCGAGGCAGCGCGGGTGGGTTTTTCTAACAGATCTCGGAGCTTTAGAATATCATAATCTAAACGCTGGACTTAATTTGTCATAATAAATGAGAAACCCCACTCCCCTGCAGAGACATGCATGCCTTTCTTTGGGTTGTTAAAGGCCTTTTCTGCGTGCTGAGTGTGTTTGACCACAAATGCATATCAATAGCTTGTATCCTAAAGCATTCATTATGCTTATTATTTTCATGCAACGCAATCATCACCATTACTATTGCTTATATTTAGAGTTAGGGATTTAAACAAACCACTATCCCAAAAAGTGGCTTTTTGAAGAGAGACGTTTTACTTTTCTAGACAATCCGACTTTGATGCATAGGAAAAATAGATACCTTAGAGATTTATGTCATAATAGAATGTCATAGAGACCCATTGTGAAAAAGAAGTGCATTTAATTGTATTGAATGTGCACTTGTAGTGTATGGTACTGCACACATCGTATAATATTAATGAAATTAATATTAAAGAGAGACTTAAAGAGAGAACACTTTCATGACAATGTTTCTTAACACACTTAAGTGCACTTTTAAGACAGGCAATTTGTAATAATGTCAAATTTAAAGTTTTACTTTGAAGTACAGTTTAAATAGTGCTGTCAAAACGATTAATCGCATCTAACATAAAAGTTTGTAAATACACTGTATGTGTGTATCTGTGTGTATTTATATATATTGTGCATGTGACTTTTTTTAAAAGTATGCTATGACTACTTCTTTTTCACAAGGAACCACCTAGCAAACAACCAGAATGTTACTACTTAGCAAAGTGCTAACAATCACTCTAAACACTTAAGCATCATGGCAGCAGCTTTCATACTGGCTATTATCTTCTTGTCATTTATTAAAAGTGAGATATCACTGCTCTGAATTAAGACTTTAAAGCCAATATGATTGACAGGTGTCATAATAACAGTCAGCTGCACTTGGCAATTCTCGCTCTCTGTTTGCAAAACATTAGCATTAAGGGAAAGGAGAGAAAGCCGTGCAAGATCAGGTCGCCGCGGTACAGATGTTTTAATTGCGTTTGTGTCAGTGTGAAACACGATTAGCGTTTCTGCTCATTAACGAGCTGATGGGCCCCTCGTTCCGACACCTCGCTAATGCGCTAACACACGAATACCTCACACATCACATTCAGATGCAAAGACTGAAACAGAATCTAATCAACAAGGACAGCAACACATACAGTTAACCGCTCCGCAGCAATTAGATGATCATTTGCTCAAGTCTTTGTGTCTCTGTGTATGCGTGAGTGTAATTACATAATGGATAGTTGAATAAAGCTGAATTTAGGGTGGTGAAGTTCTTTGGCCCCTGCCATGGTGAGACACCTCACCAGTTTGGGTTACAATTATGCTTTATGTGCAATTTGAATGTCATGCTATTGTTGTACTGAACGTGACCCCGTGAACGATCAGCCTGCCAACTTCCAGCTGTTCAGATGATGGTGGCTCTTATGTCTCCAACTGATCAGTTATTCAGCCACCAGTACAACATCAACAGTAACACGCTTTTTCATCATCATCATATTTTTTATGTTACAATAATGTGAATTGTAATTGCTTCCGACTCTTTCTTTTGTCATGCTGTGTTTTGGGAAGAAAATTCACTGTAGAATTTTTTTCTCAGGTGACAAGTGGTAACATCTAAACTAAAGGTGACAAGTATTTTCTGTACCAAACACAACAAACAGAATCGCAAAAATAATCCTTGCATCCCAATACGCATACTATCCATCTAGGTTGTTCAAGATCACTAATCTTGAATACTATTAAGGGTGGATATTATATGAATTGGCACACATTGAATTACTGTTTTTTTAAACAGTTTTCCTGGCAAAGATCTATCCCATCAAGCAACTTCCCCCTTACATGAGATCGCATTAATGTGCTGCAGGGATGATGTCATTTTGTAGGCCAAAACCCAGAATCGATATTTCTGGTTCCATCGTCTCGAAGTCAATTGTTGTGTCCGAAATCGCATATAGCCTAGGTACTACATTTGGTTTGAAACTTACTTCGCAACTGTTAAAAAGGATGTTCTATATAGTATGTGAAGTATGAATGAGATTTGGACGTACTATATCTGCCATGTTGTCATTATCGTGTGACCTACGTCGTCAGTTGTGTCACTTCACCTCCATTCACAAATCCTCTCCCATGGACTTATGGGACATTAAAGTGTCTATCGAATGCACACTTCAGAATCTCGCCGGAGGTAGTAGGTCATCCAGATACTTTTCACGTACTTTTTTATGAATAGACTATTAATTTGGACATACTACTCAGTTCACATATGGTTTTCACCAACTATGGTATGGAAGTAAGCATATTCGGATGCAGTTAGAGGGTATTTTAGAATGGGTTTTTGGTTAAATAGCCTTCCTGAAATAAGGTCAAGATATTTTCACGTTTTATTCTACAAAATAAAATACTTCAGTAACTCGCCCTTTTTCAAAGCTTTTACTTGTCTTGACGTGTCTAAATGGGACTGTAGAGGTTGTCAGGGACATTACACATCACCAGCCGAACAGGTTAACTCATCTACTCACTGGTTGGCTTTCATAGCCTATCACACTCTTGCAAACAACTATAACGTGAACATTCAGGAAAAATGTTTTTGAACAAAGACTGAAAGAGTTGTCAGAAGCTAGTGATGGTGACGTTGAAGTCAGGCGACCGTAGAGTAGTTTGTTTATAGAAGGCGATAGTATTTAGGTTTCAAAATTCATTGAAGTTGTGTTAATTTGTGAAGATTATCATGATGAAGTGTATAATAATACACTTCTTTTAGTCACAGACCTTATTTTCTGCTATAATCCAAAAGCAAATGGAAAAATCATATTGGGTGATGCTAACTTCTGGGTTAGCCTACAAAAATAAGTCATTACAGAACTCTATTTGCAAACGACAACTATCCAACATCCAACCAAACATTTTGTATAGTTTAAGACGCTGTTTTATTCGGATATACTTCACAATAGGGGAGAAAATAAAATCATACTTTCCATTTCATGCTGACTTAAATTTATTTGGCCCATTACTTAAAGTCTTATGGCCTATTCAGTTAACTAATTTTGCCCTTTAAGGTTCAGATGACCACAAAAAAAAACCTCTAAAGAAAGAGGCACATTGACGTTTTTTAAAGTGTATGCTATATGTCCCAAAATTAATAAATGACAAATGGTATGGTTTTATGTGTTATACCCAGCATGTTATTTCACCGTGACATATTCTGCTGAAAATGATGACTGGCATTTTGCTGAATGAATCTCTCTTTTGTTCGGTCGCTATCGCATCGCTTGCACCAGATTATTCACTTTCTGTGTGTCAAGCACGAAAAGAAATAATACAAAGGAGCTCACAATAAGTAGATTTGCTTTGGTCTCCGGCCGCCGTATGTGTGTGCGTTGAGGCTGCAGCAGTGTGATACGGGTTGAACACACACTCTGAAGTGGACAGATATGAAGAATGACATTTAAAACGCCATACTGTTGCAGCATACAGTGCGCTCTCTCGTTCTCTTTCTCAGACCCTCGCGCTGACTGAACGCCCCTCAGTGCGGCTGTCAATCACCGGCGTGTCAAACCTGCGAGGACGAGGCAGGTGTGTTTATACTGGCTGACGAAACTAAACAAAAAGCAAAAGACGCAAACAAGAAACGAGGAGAAAGATGAAGGGGCGAGAGTCATAAAACGGAGAGAAAGTGTATCATAGAGACGGTGAGGAATCAAGAGAGACCTTAGCAGTCCTTCCCTCCTCCTTCTCCCCCCTCTCTCTCTCTCTCTCTCTCTCTCTCTCTCTCTCGCACACTGTCTCTCACCTGCGTATCAGTCGTCTGTACCGTGTTTGATTGACAGCTTGGCAGAGATCAGTGTCGAGCTGATGTGAGGGTGGCAGACCTGGAAACGCAGTGAGAGGGTTTATCAGCTGCACGGAGAGAAAGAGAGAGAGAGAGTGAGGTGGGGGGAGTAAAGGGGGGCACACAGAGAAAGGAGTGTGAAAGAGCTACAGGGAAGGAGAAAACGATGAAGGGAGGAGAGAGAGAGAGAGAGGAGGGGGAGGGAGGGGGGAGAGGGCTCTTTTACTGCCGGTCTAGAATGTGACTGGATTCTTAAACAGCTTCACAGAGAGTAAGAAACAGCAGCCACCAATTCATCAAACAAATACCTGCGCACACACACACACACACACACACACACGAGTGAAGAAACTAAAACCGTACGACAAAAAATAAGAAATTATATTTTGGGAAAATTAATAATTCAGTCGATATGATTAGGTTGATATGATTTTTTTTCTTTGCATTGTGACATTATATTAATAACAATTAAGCACACTATCCTTTTAAATTCTCATTACCATAATTATTTTTTTTTGTAATGTAATTTGACATATTCTCATGATTCTCAATAGATTATCATTACTTCTATACAGTAGTGATATAGTAAAAAATAAAAATAAGTAAATGGTCTTTTTAATTATGAATATAAAGGCAGTAGGCTACAACTAATACTACCATGAGATATTAATAATTTACGTTAAATTACTTTAATAGTATATAATATTTTTTTGCATTACAATAATTCATTAATTTTCTAAATTTAATGAAAATGTCACATTAAAAAAAATCATAATCATAATTTTCTGTAACAAAATAAAATGACTTAATTATTTAAATTTTGGTGTGAAATTATGCATATTCACATATAAGCAACTAGCCTATATATAGAGAGAGTGAGAGAGACACACACACACAAACAACATATAATTAAATAAATATTTTTTAAGAATATATAGAGGAATTATCATGTTTAGCATGCACATGCCTGAAACATTCCTATAATAATACACACATACCTGTTTCACAGTCATTTTAAGTTCTTATGCTCAAATATGAAGGGTCCTTCCCTGACAATCAATGTGAGTCTGTTTTATGGACAATAAAAGCTTTAAACAGAAACACTATGTCTTTGCTTTAAATGGCTATGTTCCCCTTAAACGGCTGCTTTATCGTGAGTCGTAAAGGCTGTATAATTCAGCAGCATTTTACTGATGCTTCTCCTGGCACGCTGCCTGCCAGTCAACAAATGACGCTTGTGCCGTGAAGGCCGGAAGAGAGAGAGAGAGAGAGAGAGAGAGAGAGAGACCCAGATGCCCTCCTGCACTGAATCACTAGCTGTGCTTAAACTCTGTGCAGTGAAACAAATTCCATTACAGAGACACACAAACCTCGAGTCGGGCCTTCCGCACTGCCAGAGTTTTGATAAGATTAGATCTCAGATGAAATTACTGAAGAATCATTTCTGTGCTCTGAAAACACATGATAGCCAAAGGCACTGATATCATGAATATTTTGTGGAAGCCTATAAATAATAAGGATTTGATCATGAATATTCAATATTATTTCAGTACAGTAGTCTGGGTTCAAACAAAAACTTTAGAAGCTGTCGATTACCACAGAAAATGATTGTCATTTGTCCCTCAATTGGTAAGTTGAACAAAAATCAATAAATGAAGTGTAAAACTAATAGTGTGATAAAATCACTTATCTCGTCCCTGCAAATCTTTCAGCTTATCTTATAACCATGAAAGGCAAGTAAAGTAATGCAAAATACCCACAGGAATTATGTCAGCAACACATAAATAGAAGTTCCTCTGCCAAGAATGAAATGTCTGTTGAATAATTTTTTACATTTATACTCACCAGCCACTTTATTTGGTACACCTTGCTAGTACCGGGTACTTGCTAGTACTAGTACTCCCTTTTGCCTTCAGAACTGCCTTAATTCTTTGTGGCATAGATTTATCAAAGTCACTTATATCACCTTTCTTCAGCAGCTCGTCTTGTCCATGCCAAAAGAATGCATTGAGTTGCAGCCTCGTGATTGATGCATTTACAAACAAGCAGTTGAACTGTACCTAATAAAGTGCCTGGTGAGTTATATTTTTTATATATTTATATTTTATATGAACTACATTTAAGTTGTATATTTTATCAGTTCATGCATTTCGGATCAAACCCTGACTGTTTTATCCACAGGAACACCACTCCTATATATAAAGGTTCCAAATGGGGGTTTTCGCAATGATGCCAAAAACCATTTTTGGTTTCCCAAAAATTGTTCAAAGAATATCTATATAACCTTTTTCCAATGTAAAGAACCTTTTGTGCGATGGAAATGTTCTATGGATGTTAACGGTTCTTCATGGAACCACTGATGCCAATAAAGAACACTGAAATAAGAGTTTTTATAAACTGAGAAATGAGTCAAAATCGTGACTCAACTTCATTCACAGATGCTGTCAATACAGCTTGTTTTGAACTTGGAATATTCTTTTAATATCTGACAATGATCTTAAACTATTTGTTATCATTTTTAAATGTAAATAATTTATATAATAACAATAATTATATAATTTATATAATAATAATAATAACACCATTATTGTTCCAATAAAGGTATAAATAACATTTTACATTTACTGAATACAATTAAAGAAAGGACCTGCTTCAATAAGCTTCTTTCCCTTCTGTTTTCCCCTCACACTATCTCTCTACGCTTCTCCCTTCATCTATCCGCCATTCCTTCCATCAATCGCTCGTCTGTCACGCTGCAGGAGCACCCAATCTATCACGGGTTAGAGTTCGGGGGCACTGCGACTCCGAGCACTGGAGCGTTTCCTCCATCACACTCTCTCCTTCTCCTCCTCACTCACTAATAGGCAGGAGGAGTGAAGGGAGCAGGAGGTTGATGAACATTTTCAGTGAGTATTTAATGTTTAGCATTCCTGATGAATGCCAGGGCTGTTTTGTGAGCTGTACAATAATAAAAAAAGATGCACGCTGTCTTCCCAGGGGCAGTGGTAGACATTAAAACTCAAGTCAAGTCATTACCCAGCATGCGTGGAGAGTAGGGCATTGGGGGATTTACTTTGGGCAAGTGGTCTTCGATAAGTCCTGCTCTTAAGATCTGAGGTTTTATGTGGGGTAGCAGTGGTGGGGGTCTATTTCTGGGGTATTTGTGATGTGTGCGCATCCGTGTGTGTTTGTGTGTTGTTGAAATGAATGAGATATGGAGTCGCTCACCTCTTCTCTGCCCTCTGATTCCAAATTGAATTTGAGGGATCTTGTGGGTGGGACGGCCTTCTGCTACTCAAAGCCACATCAATTACTATTGGCTGCCGTGCAATTGATTTAGAAATCACACCGAATGCAGACGGGAAACATATATTATGTGAAGACACATACAATTGCACATGCACCGACATCTGTGACCTCACAAGACGTCAAATGAGCATGTGCAGATAAGCAGTATCTTAGTGTGCTCCTGTGGCATTTTTGAGGGGCAATCAATCAAACCTTCCAGATCCATCGATCACAAACAGGTGAGAAAAGGCCAAAGGCCACTAGAGGGTCGGGACCCAAGACGGTGACCCTTGATAAAAACCACAACCTCTAATTTACATCACGCCCCAGACAGGCGTATCAGTGACCTTAACCATGACCGTAACCATGACAATCACTGTTCATTCACTGTTGCCGTGGGAGGATAATCAGAGAGATGCTGGATTGTGCATCAGTGCCCACACACACACACCTGATGTGCACTGGATGCAGAGTTATGGGTAAATAGTTCTACCCAGATCAACCATCTCTCTCACAGCCTTGACTACACACGTACTACTTGACAAAGCAGCCCATGGTACTAAAAACCTAAATATATAAATATATATACACACCCAATTAAACCAAATTAAATACACTCCTACAAGAGAGAGAGACCAAAAACAGCACATTCCCATGATGCTTTGCTGCATTAACAGTCAATGGCTGTGTCGAAAAAAAGGCATGTGACTTGTTACCTAACTGTCCTATCAGGCAATGACTTTGCAGGCAGCGTTTGCGCACAAAGGCACCTCATGAAACTGCTTTCAGACTGACTTCTGAGGCAGCATAACGGTTTAATGATCTACAGCAAAATAGAGCGAGCTTTGGTAAGAAATAAACTCAAATTTAATTACTACAATAGAAATTTATCACCAGAAATTACATCAGAAGTGGAAAACGTTGGTCAAAAACAAACTGACCACCAACGGCAACTTTCAGATGCTATCTTTATTTTTTACTGTCACAGAATGGAAAGCACAGAATTGTGGGATATCAAAGGCAGTGAAGGATACATCTATGCTGCTTTCAAAAATCAATCAGATTAAGGTATCTCAGGAGACAGGAAGTGAAGCTAACATTGGATTGGGACATGCCTTGATGCCTTCCTACCTTGGAATCAATCCTCTGAAGCTTTTCTAAGCTTTCCGATGCAGCCAATCAGAACTACTCAGAGACTTACATTTGGCCAATACGAAACAAATCAGAGTCAGAAATAGAATCTAAAATCTGAATCAAAATCAGGATAAAAATAAAACTCAAAATCAGTGTCCACACTTGTTCTCTTGGTTATTTTGGTCCGGTCCAGAAAAGAAAATAATTAGTCCTGATTCGCTTCAAATTTTTCTAATCTTTAAGCTGAAGATACAAAAAAGGCTTTTAAAACCAACTTTGTGGCCAAACTTACCGAATTTAAAAAACAATGCTGTGTTCTGGGCTAAATGGTTGTATGTGCATATGATGGTATTTTTACTAGCTGAGAGCTGAGAAATATGTAAAGGAGTCAAAAGAGTGCCAAGAAATCCTCCATCACACACAAACAAAATTCTGCTGCTGCATCTTCGGTCTGTGTTGTTTCCCCCTGACAATGTGTTCCCATGAAAATGTATTCGAACCAAACCTGCCAAATGTGACCACACCCTTAATCAAAGGATCAAGATTCAAATCAGGAACAAAATTAGAATCAAGGCCTGTTCACACCAAGGATGATAACTATAACAATAACTAATACTATAAAAATACTAATTCCATGATAATAGAGACATCCACACCTCATAATAATAACAACACAGAGGAACAATATTATTGAAATCACTTTCAAAAAAATATTGACAGCCAATCAGAATCCATCCGACTTTAAAAAGCAACATAACTGCAGCTAAAGCTTAGAATAACAGAATGTTATTGTTCGTTGGTGTGGACGCTCATATAGTTATCGTTAATCTTTATAGATCACTTGTTTGAACAGTCAGGATCAGAATCTGAATCAAAGTCAGAGTCAGAATCAAAACCAGGATCAAGATTAGAGTCTGAATAACATCTGTAAGAATCTGTATCAGAATCAGACACCTGAACCTAATATGGTCTTAAACATGCTCAACAAAATGTAAACAAAACATCATGACTATTAAATTGAGCAGGATGCATATAGAAAAGTAAAAGGAAAGAGGACGGTGGACATCCTTTGCAACTATCATTCATCCCAAAATTTATCTTTGCCAAGATAATAAAACAAGAGAGCTAATCTGGGGCAAACTCAGCAGTTTTTAACATCCTATAACACAGATCAAAGAGCTTTTCTTGTGTGCAAATGAACCTCACAGAGCGTCCTCTTCTGACTAATGGAAATACACAGACTCAGCAAAGGAGAAATACAAATGCTGCACTACTTTTTTCCCCCCGTCGGCTCTCTTTACCCCTTCAAGATTCTGCCTTTAACTGAAGTGTCTTGCCTTCCATCATCTCTCTTTCTCCTCGCTCTTTCTCCAGGGTAATAAGTCGCCTCTCTCATTCCGTCACACGCTGTGCTACATTGATCAGGCCTGCAGGTCAAGTTCAATAGGAGCAGTGAGTGCCTCTTTTTTCCCTTCCTCAGACCAACATACACACCTACACATTCTGAAACACACAGGACAGAATGTCAGAAATATATACATAATTACACACAACAACACACACACACACACACATTCCTCATTCACATACAAAGTGTTGCGTGTCCCTCTAAGGAGGTCAGACTCCTGGAACGACTGTTCCAGCCTGTAAACAGCGGCTGTGCTCCCACTTCATTAACATTCAAGCACACAAACAAACAGTCAGAAACAAGAGCAGAACGTTCCAGAAAAACAGTATGTGATGTGTGCCGGTTGACGGTGACAGGAGATTTCGCATTGGCTCATGTGCACACAAACACACACACACAAGCATCTTGAGTGAAGCCTCAAGCGTCAAATTTCTGTTTGCATTCATTTGTATTCAAGAAGGACACAGACCTCCTTGGTTTCTACACTCTAAAAAAATAAAGGTTGTTTATTGGCATCAATGGTTCCATGAAGACCCTTTAACATCCGTGGAACCTTTACATTGAACAAAATATTCTTTACACCCTTAAAAATGAAGGTTTCATAAGGTGGTTATGCCACAGAAGAACCATTTTTGGTTTCCCTAAGAACATCTCAGTGAACAGTTTAAAAGAACCATTTTTTCTAGAGTAAAGAACATTTAAAAAATCTAAAGAACCATTTTCAACTATAAAAAAACCTTTTGTGCAATGTAAAGGTTCCATATGGGTTCTTCCTAGAACCACAGATGCCAGTAAAGAACCTTTGTTTTTCAAATGTTTGGTTCTTTGGGGAACTGAAAATGGTTTTGCTATGGCATCAGTGCAAAAACTCCTTTTTGGAACCTTTATTTTTAAGAGTGATTTGTCCCAAAGAGAGCATTAGTTTATAACGTTTACATTAAGACACAGTTGGTGCTGTGCTGCTGTGGCATTTTATAGGACGCATTTTAGCAATAAAAATAATTAGCATTTATTGCTAACACTGAGGGTCGTTATGAGACACGCTGACCTCCACAGACACGCAAGTGAATTTATGAAGTATTCTCACAGCCATCATAGACACACACGCACACACACACAATCTCATGAAACAGCCCTTGGTCCGTTTGCACTGGACCATGGCAAACAGAGCACATCTGTTAATATACACAAAGTAATTACACTTTCATTTAACACACACACACACACACACCACTTTTCACTAAACACACCCTGACTGTTTTGAGCAGAAGAACCATCTCATTAGCCACTGCTGGGAGGTTGTGTGTGTAATGTGTGTGTGTGTGTGTGTGTGTGTGTGTGTGTGTGTGTGTGTGTGTGTGTGTGTGTGTGTGTGTGTGTGTGTGTGTGTGTGTGTGTGTGTGTGTGTGTGTGTGTGTACATGAATTGCTTTGTGAATGGAAATGTAGTCGAACGGCACTAGCATGTGTCATGGTACTTTGTTTCCCTTCTGTTACGGCAATTTCATCAATTTATCTTTATTTCTTTCCGTTTGATGAAGACAAACTGTATCATCCCAGAGGCATTTTTCACTTCTGCTGTCCTCCCCTTAAAAAATTACCATAGAAACTATAGCTTCTGCCAAAATACTGTAAAATCAGCAATCGCTATCATCCAAACAAGAAATTTATGACAAAATTTTTTTTTTTAAGGGTTTCTCATATTAATCTATGATGGTTTTGCAACAGTTAATATAAGAGTTGTAACTTGATATGTGGCAGATACTTGGGTTAATGGTAAAGACAATTTGAGGGTTTTTTTCTAGTTTAGCTTAAACTTTACAACAATAATTGTTTTATATGGAAGAAATAATTCAAATGTGATTTTTCAAATCTCAAAAATTATTTTTATGTGAACCTGCACTGTAAGAAATTCCATAATAGGGCACAATATACTGTGGTAATATGAAGGAATTTTCCATATATTGAATTACTCATTGCAATGTGTTGCATTATATTCCGTAAACCTAACAAATAATGTCCTGGCAGAAAATGACTAGTACATCTTGTACCACAATGTGGAATAGTTCTTTAAAGGGAGACATATGTATTTGTGTTTACTCAAAACAGACTTCCTCTTAAAAATTAAGATTCTTTATTGACATTAATGGTTCCATGAAGAACCTTTAAAATCTATTGAAACTTTTCAGTGCACAAAAGGTTCTTAATAGTGTCAAAAGGTTCTTTCCACACTTTTAAAGTGTTCATTACACTAAGAAAACATTGGTTCTTTTAAGAACTGCTCACTGAAAGGTTCTTTGGGGAGCCAACAAGGGTTATTTTATTGCATTGCTGAGAAATCCCCCTTTTGGATGTAAAATGAGGCCAGTTTTGCAGTTGCCTATATTTTGAATTATTTTGGTCTTTTAGATAGACAAGATGACACTGGAAACTAATGGGAGTTTTGGGAGAGGATGGAGGTCTCACGGTTGCCATGGTGCCACAGGGTCGCGGGGGTCACAGCTGCAAGAGGCAGCTTTAGGAGATCGCTAACAATTGGGGGTCCACTAATCACACACACACACACACACACACACACTCACACACACACACACACACACACTCACACACACACACACACACACACACACACACACGCACTCACAGAGGCAGCTTTAAATGGAGCACCAGTGAAAGCGCAGACTGCTTCACTCTTAGCAGGAATTCTGTGAGCAGCCACTCAGCCTTTCTCTGTTTCACCCCTTCATTCTCCAAATCTCTCACCTCTAGCCCCTCTGTTGGGCCAGCAAACCACTTCACAATCTCACCCTCCCACTCACACACACACAAACACCGCAAGATGTCCTTGGTCCTTTATGGCGGAGGACAGATGGTGTCCTGCCTTAAACCACTCAATTCTTTTTTTCCTACTTTCTCTATTTTTTATCTGTTTGGGAAGGGGGAGACAGGCTCTTGGGAAAGTGACCTAAACGTGGCGAACGCTTTAGTGAGACTTGAGTGGAGAAAAAGAGAAAATGTGTATTTAAAAATGTGTATTTACACCCACTTAACCACACACACCCAAAAATATGTCCGAAGAATGTTTTGGTAATGTTCCCATTAAGTTATGAATTTGTTTCATAACTTTTTACATAACATTTTTACTCGGTCATGTGAACATTAAGGAAACATTTGATAATTCTTCAAACATTATGGGAATGTTACTTTTGAATGTTCTCTAAACATTCTGAAACAAGTAGTAACATTTAAAAAAAAATTGACAAACGTCCAACTAAAAAATATAATAATGTTTTTGTGCTAACGTTTTAAGAACATTATTAAAGACCAGATTACTTTGAAGTAACATTATATAAATGTTCCTGGAAGAACATTTGTTCATAACTTTAGATAACCTTGCCAGAACATTCCCTGTTAGTGGGGAAAGCTCTAAACAAAGAAGTATTATTCTTTTAATGTGCAATTGGACCATTTAGTGCTCACTAACAGCTAAACACACACACACACAGTCCATCTCTGCTGTCTGTCCTGACCTGGGTTTAGTATGCACGGATTCAGCCCTGCTTCAGCTGTTAGGGTGGCCATCAGTGTTCAACTAGATAGATTAACAGCCATTTTAACCTCTAGTTCAGACAGATGTATTGATCTGGACTGATATACTTCTGTATAAATCCCCAGAGAAACAAATCCCGGGGTTGAAATCTGGGTTTAATCTGAGGTTAGCCCATCTTTATTGATCCATCTGGGCTTTCAGGATTCTACTCTTCTAGAATTATGTGAGTGTTCTGAGGTTCATGAGGGGAGTTCTAATGTATAGAATCATGGGAATGTGCTGATGCTGAGGTCACACATGAAGAGAGTTGTTTATACACTCTTAAAATTAAAGGTTATTTATTTGCATCTGTGGCTTCATGAAAAACACCCATGGAACCATTTCATTGCATAAAAGGTTATTTATAGTGTAAAAAGGTTCTTCAGATTAATCATATGATCTTCACACTAAGAAAAATTATACTCTTAAAGAACTGTTCACTGAAAGGTTCTTCGGAGAACACAAAGTAGTTCTATGACATCCCTGCGAAAACTTGTTTTAGAACTTTTGTTTTTAAGAGTGTACAATAAAGAAAAAATGTACATGTTCTAGAATCCTTGCAGTGTTCTGCTAAAGTTCATATTAATTTCCTAGAATGCTGAAAGCTTATGCCCATGTTATAGTTATCTAATAGTCTAAAACATTGGACATATTTTGTTCCTGATAATCACACATGAAGATAATTTTTCTGTTCTAGAATGTTCTGATGCTCAAGACATAGCAGAGTTCTAATGTTCTAGAATGTTGAAATGTATCCCTACATTATAGATATCTAGAACACTGGAGGTGTTTTGATGCTGATATTCACACATGAATATAAATTTACTGTTCTAGATCACAGGAATGTTCTGATGCTCAAGACATATTAGGAGAGTTCTAATGTTCTAGAATGTTGAAATTGTACCCTTCATTATAGATATCTAGAACATTGTCTGTGTTTGATGCTGATATTCACACATGAATATAATTTTACTGTTCTAGATCACTGAAATGTTATGATGTTCAAGACATTAGGAGAGTTCTAATGTTCTAGAATGTTGAAATTGTACCCTTCATTGTAGATATCTAGAACATTGTCTGTGTTTGATGCTGATATTCACACATGAATATAATTTTACTGTTCTAGATCACTGAAATGTTCTGATGTTCAAATAGGGTTCAAATAGATGTTCAAATAATTCATGATCTTTAAATAGGGTTGTTATTGAGTGCACTTATTCAATCTCACATTCAATCCCAATACTGGAACTGTGTTCTAGAAATAAATTTGATACTGATGTAGGCAGGCATAGATTCAGAGGCATAAGGTACTGTATTACATACAACAATGCAACAATAATAAAACAATGCATTGATATTTACTATTTTAAAAACAAGTACTTCTGTACTTTACTTTCACTCAAGTAAGGAAGTTGTGTACTTTGTCCACCTCTGTCTAGATCACTGAAATCTTCTGATGCTCAAGACATTAGGAGAGTTACAATATTCTATAATGTTCAAATTTTAGATAGATATCTAGAGCATTGGAGGTGTTTGATGCTGACATTCACACATGCATATAATTATACTGTTCTAGATCTGAATCTGATGTGGAGGACAAATTAGGAGAGTTCTGATATTCTAGAATGTTGAAATTTATGTCGACATTAAAACAACTGAAATGATGCTGAGATTCTTGCTTTTATGTTCTAGAATTGGAATGTTCATACGTTTGAAGAGTTCAAATGTTTTGATGCTAACATAATTATTATTTTAAAGTTCTGGTATCCTTGGAGTATTATTGTGCTGAAATTCATATATATATATGAATATAAAAGTTGATGTACAGTCATCTGTTTCCTTGAACATGAAATGTTGAGTTAATATTGAGTTTTAATATAGTTTATAATTCTACTACAATTGATCATTTAATTTAATAATTTTACTTTTATATTATCTTAATAATTCCGAAAAAAAAGAAAAGACTAAATACTAAAGTCATTTGCATGTCAATCTCTAACTGAGATACAAGATATCGCTATTACGTGTGTATTATCTGTTACGTCGATTTCTGATACAGCATGGCCACGGACGATGACAAATATTAAGAAATATCAGATGGCAATATTGACCGATCAGAATCAAGTAGCCTTTCCCCTTAGTGTTAAATGTGCTAGGTAAAATGATGAGGATGTTGTGATGCTGAGGTTCAAGCATACATAAAGAAAGGTTATGTGCCTCTATTTGGAAGAAAATTTAAAGCCACAGTGACCCTGAAAACGTGACCTCTTATATTTATACTCTCACAGGATACAAGAGGAGAAAAAAACTGCAAAGGCAGTAAAATCCAATCAGCCATTAAACTACCAAACTCCTGCACAGGAGAGCACAGGAGAAAGAGACTTGAGTTTTTTTTCCCCTCCATCAAGTCATAAAAGTTCAGGGAACAAGGGAATCAATCAGCGGTATCAGTTAGCCGCCTTCCAAAGATCTTGGACAATCAACTAAATATCTTAATGAGTTTGGATTTGCACATTACAGTTTTATCATAACCGCCTAAGCTACTCAGACAAAGATTTACACCCATTATCTAAATAATACCCCTAATTAGTGTGTTCATTATATCCTCCCACACAAAGCTAGAGACACAGACACCTCTGGATTACCTACTTAATCTGATGATGCAATGTCATTTCCCCACTCACCCGAACCAGCGCCAAATGTTTGTCACAATTAGATGGAAAATACATAATCCTCACAAATGCTCTAGAAGAACATCAGACATGGAGCTAAAATCTGAATGCTCAGACCATAGAAGGGATAGAAGCACGCAGGAGCTCAAATTATAACCCCATTAAAATCCCACACCCTTGTGAAAAATATATGTAACTCTGCATTTTTGTTGTAATAATGGACATGCCTGCTGGGCTTCAAAACTATACATATTTAAACAACAATATAAATGAGGGAGATATTGGGTCTGGTTGTGAGAGAAAAAGAGGAAGAGAAGTATTATTATTAATATTATTAATAATATATTAAATTGCATGACTATTATTGAGTAAACTATATATGGATGGTTTAGTTATGATATTTGGTCAAATAAAGTTTTTACACAATACCCATTTATTTATATTTAAAATGTATTCGATTTTAAATATTTCTTCTGTAAAATTTGATGTTTGCCATTATGCTTGCCAAGAGCTTTAATCAGTATTTTACTATTTTTTAACTCTTAAGATTCACTTTCACACCATAATATTTTAGAAACAGTTGGCACTGCAGGGTTTGATCTAATGACACATGCGATGAGACAGTGTTTCTGCTGCATGTATGTGTGTTTGGGGTGCTGTTGACCCCAGTTTTGCTGTGCACAGTGGGGGTCTTAATACAGAGAGCTCAACTGCCCCTCTTTTATAAGGAGCATAATAGCCATTCGCTCACAGCTGACCAACGCTATCAAAGGGAGAGGAGGCATGTGGGATTACAGATTTAACGAGCCCTTTGTGCAGACTAATTACATGTGAATGAGGGTCTGTAGGAGCTCATCCACCCCTTGTATCTACCACAGGTGAACCCCAAACAACCCCCCCACACACACACACACACATTCAAACTCATGTCACAGACAGAAAACACAACACAAGGTAAGTAAGATATATGATGAAATAAATTCCAATTGATTTGTTTTTCAGTGCACTTTATTATAAATGTGAGTAATAACAAAATAAGAAATTTGTTCCTGTAATACCATAATGCACTTTCAATCCCAAAACTTTCTAACAACAATTTATAGAAATGTTTTAGTAAACATTTTATATACCTGTGTATGTATATATTTTTATATATTTGGGAAATTGTATTATTTATTTATACTTTTTTCTCTTTTTATTTTTTACTATTCTAGCTACTTAAATTGTGTTGTTTTTTCTTTTGTCATATTCTTGATAGTCTATTTTTACTATTGTTGTTGCACAAGGGAGAATAATTTGTATGTATGCAATATCTATGTGGAAAATATAAGGACCTTGAACCTTAAACATAAACACTTTATATATTATGTAATTATACTAATTATATTATATTATGCTCAATAGATTCATATATTTAAAATATGTTTTTTTTAAATAAATTTTCATATATATAAACTATTCATAATGTAGCAAACTGTAAATAATTATATAATGTCTGTTAAAGACACTCGGTGCTACCAGAATGTTCTTTTCGTGCTATGAAAAAGAAAAGAAAAGAAAAAAGAAAAATCCCCATGATGATCATGTTTTGAATTGGAACATTTAGTTACTCAACAGTCCTATCTAATTAAGCCATGAGAAATTAAATAACTCCAGCACAGGGTCGATATAATTACTGCTAATTTATTGCTCAGATTATTCACCATTAATTCTTGTTCTCTCAAACACCGAGTGAAGAACCTATAGCAGAGAGATAACTGTTTAATACTAGTAAACGCTGGGCCTTTTCGTCCCTTTAACGGTTCTAGCATCGTTTATGCGTGATTAGGATGTGTAATTGAACAGCCCATAGTTTGCATATTACTTTATTAAGCTAATGTATTTTCTGCTTGGCCGAGCACAACTGTGTTAAAGCTCCTGAATCTTAAAATTACAACTCAATTAACACGACCGCTTTTTGCATTTCACCAAAACTCCTGAGCATTTGGCAACACTCACAAAAAAGTATCAAGGGACGATCATGTTTTTTTTTTTTTTTTTTTTTTTGTGGAATATTTGACACTGCAGTGTCTTATGATGCATTACAAGAGGGTGCAAAAAATGTGTCCAGGGAAGTGTGTGTGGGTGCATGTTTACAAAAGGCTGTGGCTGGGGTGGAGGTAGAGTCTGCCATTCACCTCTCCCTGGCCCTGCGGCCCTGCGATGCCCTGCATGCGCTTTTCAGGCTTTGAAATGGGCTTTATATGCGCGAGGAGAGAGAGAGAAAAGGCTCGAGCAGCTGTGACGTGGGCGGCGTTGTTTCATTCACCTCTCGCCATGGCAACGGATAGGGGCCCGAAAAATATGTCCCCTCCTTGAGCCATGTGAGAGACTCTGAAATCCCTTCAGAACAGAGTGCAGTTATTTCAGCCATTAAAATAAAATACAAACAACTCAAATATAAAACAAATGTAATTATTATTATTATATAATTTGTCAATAAATTGCTGAATAATTATTAATTCTCAGACATCTGTTTAATCTCCATATGTAGGCTACTGTGAGCATGTAATTATGCAACTTTATTGAACTCTATTAAGATGATTGGGTTGTGCTCACAAAACTAGGTTGATAACTTTTCCTTAAAACCTTCAGTTAACTATTGCCTTCATTTTTTAAGTTTAAGGTTTTTAAAAGTTAAAGCTCACTGCACTTTTCAACCATTATGAATTCATTACTGATGAAGAAAATGAAATTAAAACTCACAAACACAAATTACATTAATTAGATAGAAGTTAAAAGAATGGGATGATGACGATATTTTAAAGTGCAGGACATGTAACATTTATGAATTATGTGCATGACTGTGTCTTAGTCTTTTTTCTTTTTCGATATGAAATATCTTACGCACTCGCATGTATGTTTATGAAAAGCATTTTGTTTTTATCCACTTCTTTTAACTAAATATAAGATATAAATATATAAAACACTCGTCGTTGTATTGTCTTTTTTCTTTGTTTGACATGCACTCAATATATATCGACAGTAATAAAATATTAAATTGTTTTCATTTGCTAGTTTTCATGGTTAATTTAAAAAAAGAAAAACATTTCAGTAATTTTCGTACAAAACACTCATACAATAACCAATAATAACGAATGCTGGTCAGAAGTAATTATTTTGTTCTATTGGTATGACTATACTATAAATATCAGCACAATAATTACCTTACAGCATCATAATAATTTTGAACTGAAACATGTAAACTTAATGAAAAACTTAATGAAAGCCAGGCTGGATACCTTTGGAGCCCATTGCGCCCTGTCACTGCTGATCCCTCTGTGCTTGTTTTCGGGAGAGCGCAATGGGATGGGGGTTCTGTGTCGAATCTACTGCGACCAATGAACGCGCCGCTGCCACATCTGTCAAGCCGCCCTGACCAATAGACAACAGCGCGAGGCGGATCTCAGGTGCGCGCCTCTGCGTCTTCGCGGCTCTGGCGCGCTGGGGAGCCGCCTGTGGCACAGAGTAGCTGTAGAAACTATGGCGACCGCGGCGTCCAACCACTACAGCATCCTGTCCAGCTCGGAGCCCGGCAGCATGCAGCAGACGCCGCCGCCGGCCTACAGGGACGCGCACAGCCTTCTGCAGAGCGAGTACACCACTCTGCAGAGTAGCGGGAGCACGCTCGGCCACGCGCACCAGTGGCTGACGGCGGCGTTGTCTCACGGGGGAGAGGGGTCGCCGTGGCCCGCCAGCCCGCTGGGTGAGCAGGACATTAAGCCAGTGGAGGAGCTGCAGCATTCGCCAAGACAAGCGCATCTGGTGCAGCAGAGCCAGCATCACGAGGCGGGCGCTTGGCGCGCGACCACCACCGCGCATATGCCGAGCATGAGCACCTCCAACGGGCAAAGCCTGATCTACTCTCAGCCCGGCTACGGCGAGCCGGGGATGCACCACGAGGACCACCACAGCCCGCATCTGAGCGAGCACGGCCACCCGCAGAGCCTGCACTCGGACGAGGACACGCCGACCTCGGACGACCTGGAGCAGTTCGCCAAGCAGTTCAAGCAGCGCCGGATCAAGCTGGGCTTCACGCAGGCGGACGTGGGGCTCGCGCTGGGCACCCTCTACGGCAACGTCTTCTCCCAGACCACCATATGCAGGTTCGAGGCGCTCCAACTGAGCTTCAAGAACATGTGCAAACTCAAGCCCCTGCTCAACAAATGGCTGGAGGAGGCGGACTCCACCTCGGGAAGCCCGACCAGCCTGGATAAGATCGCCGCGCAGGGGAGGAAGAGGAAAAAGCGGACCTCCATCGAGGTGAGTGTCAAAGGGGCCCTGGAGAGCCATTTCCTCAAGTGCCCGAAACCCGGGGCGGTGGAGATCACCTCGCTGGCGGACAGCCTGCAGCTAGAGAAGGAAGTGGTGCGGGTCTGGTTTTGCAACCGGCGGCAGAAGGAGAAGCGAATGACGCCCCAAAACGGACCGATGGCCGGGAACGAGGATGTGTACGGGGACGCCTCGCCTCACCACGGGGCGCAGACACCTGTTCCGTGAGAAAGGGGCGGCTTGAACATAATCGACTGTCTCTTTGTCCCGGCCACAAGCCCGATCGTGGCGGACCGACGGTGATGAAGCGTCTCTGTGTGTGGCACCTCCGAGGGCGCGGAGCGCGCGTGGTTGCGCGAACAATCTACGGGCACGGGCGCGAGAAAACACGCTCTGGCAAAAACCGAGGCGTTACGCGCCGCAACCGAACCTAAAGAGGGAACGTAAACATACTTTTATTTAAGAGATTTCTTTTCAAGTCCGGGGATCTGTGAAAGCATCATATCACTTCCAACCGAAAGCTGTGAAAAAGGCGTCAGGGGCACGCCATCTTCCCCTCATGACCACAAAAGGTTTATTCCTGATTGAAATGAATTTGGTTCACTGTCTGCTATTCACTGTCATACAAATATTAATGGCAAATGCTTTATTATTATTATTATTATTATTATTATTATTATTATTATTAGCTTATATATTATAATATCTCCCGTCATATCACAAAATGTTTAAGACTGATTGAAATGTATTTCATTTAACTTCTGATATAAATGGCAATAATAATAATAGGCCTAATATCTAAATAGCTCTAAATTATTTACCATAAATAAAATGATCCAAATATAGCCTGTAATACACAAAATTTAAAACAACAATAATTATAATATTCATTTTTATGATTATTATTTACAGTATGTACATATTATGTACATATTAACGTATGTAGAAGTAGGCTATCACTGTAGATGTGATCAATTCTCAAAAAATCAAATTTCGGTCACAACAAAGGCTGCCAAGTGCTGCTGTATGTTGTTCACTGGCAGAGCAGTCTGATTTCATGCAGATCACGGATTCACACTGCTGCTGCAAAACAGAGGCCTGAGGAAACAGGCAAACCTTTCCTCAGAATCACACAGTGCTGTGGATCACTTCGAATGTCTGTTTACAAATGAAATGAAATGATACAAGCTCTTTGTAATTAACCACTCAATTGGGTTTTTCTTAATATTTTGATTGAATTTCTATAAGCATCCACCAAAAGCGTCCATGATTTGAGACAGTGGTGTGTTATTTTCTTCCCTTATTTTAAATCTCTCTTTTTTTATGATTTAGGAAATCTAAAAGAAAGCCAAATAGAATCGCATTATTGTGATATTTCATATTACAAATAAAAACAAACCAGCTTTAATTCAATGTAATTAATTTGTCTGGAAACGCTGATGGCGTATAAATGTCAATATTTAAAAACAACAACAAGGACAATATAATAAGAGTAGTAGTAATAATAATAATAATAATAACAATAATAGTGAGGCCAGTGTTTCTTGCCCAATTTTTACTATAGTAACATTGTGTGATTTTGTGCGTCAGCTAAATGTATAAGCCTCAACATGTTTGTATCTGTTTGATATTTTGTGTTTCTTGTTTATCCCAAATTTATCTCTCTTTTTTTTACGAGAAATACTACACCAGCTGTGTTACAATTATTTGATGGCCTGCATCGAAAAAAAAGGAGATTGTGCGTGGATTTTTAATTTTCTATGGCTCTGTGAATACTTGTATATTTGTGCACTTAACCTGGCACTGCCAAAGCACAAGCTGTCAGTGCGCCCTATTGAGGCCAGTAACGTCTTTGGTTTTGACAGAAAAATTGCACAGTTTTTAAAGGCTTTTGTCATTAAATGAATACATTTTATATAAAGAAGTGCCTCTCGTGAATCTATGCCCCGCGAATGAAGATCCTCAAGATAAATGGATTCACAATTTCACACATTATGTGAGCATCAAGGCTGTTGAATATAACGTTGCCTCGGGATGAAATGATGCTGTAGATCCACTGCAGCCCGTTGCAATTCATTCGCTTCGATTTCTACGTGACCATGCAGCCAAATGTTTGCCATTTCACTCGTAATGAAGACGGATTAGACGGGTTAAAACGAGAGAACGGAGACGTGTGTGAATATTTTATGATGCTATTCTGGATCTGAATAGAACTCTTTTTTAATATACCAAGTCACCCAAAAATGGCTTTAAAATGTAAATGTGAACAAAATATCATACTGCTAATAGAACATTAGTGATCTAGGTTAATATAGCTTTTAAACGATAACAAATGTATTATATTGTTTTAGTAGCCTATCTCAGACAGTCTTTCCAAATATCATCGGCCATTCTATAAAATCAATTTACTGCTTCATCAATGAACAATTTTAGGAAAACGACCAAAAACAATCTCAAGGCCTTGGAAATTTCGACCGCCTTGAAAACCCCGTATTTGTGTGTGTGTGTGTGTGTGTGTGTGTGTGTGTGTGTGTGTGTGTGTGTGTGTGTGTGTGTGTGTGTGTGTGTGTCTACTTAACAATATTCTGGGCACAAATTTGTACACAGAATGGAGCTAAATCTGACAAAAACGCCCAATACCTAATTATGGGGACGTCCTCTTTCCTATAAACAGCATAAAATCAATAAAATGTTTTTTTTTTTTTTTTTCTTATTGGAAAAGGCAGAAAATGTTCTTGTAGGGTTAGGGTTAGTGTGTGGGTTGTGGTTATATATATAATATATATAACTAGCTGCATTTAAAAACAATAAATCTGCAATGTGCCCAAAATGCCCATTTAGAAGTAAACGTGTGTTTGTGTGTCCTCTCTATTGTGAGTATGTGCTGTGAGCGCCATCTACTGACAAAATGTGTTGGAGCAACTCTTAGTGAAATAGAGACATTACGATTGATCTGTTTTCTTGGTCTGCTTAGTCAAAGATAAAGGTATTAAGTCGTGGAATATGAACTTGGCGATGTATTTATTTGGTGGTGTAAATATACCGGTCTCATCTTGCATGTGTGTTGTCAGTGCAGAATGTTGGCCTATAAGAAGATTTGTACGGTTATAACGTTCTAAAACCCAGCAAGTCTTAAAGGGATAGTTTATCCAAAAATGAAAATTCTGTCATCATTTACTCACCCTCAAGTGGTTCTAAACCTGCATGAGTTTTTTTTTTCTTCTGTTGGACACAGAATGTTGGTAACAGTTTCTGATCCCCATTGACTTAGTATTTTAGACGAATATGGAGGTCGATGGGGACCAAACAACTGTTTGGTTACCAACATTCTTCAAAATATCTGCTTTTCTGTTCAACAGAACAAAGAAACACATACAGGTTTAGAACAACTTGAGGGTTAAAAAATTAGAAATTTTCTTTTTTGTGTGAACTATCCCTTTAAGTAATGTATATTGGTTGTGGATAATTTTGAAAGTGACCATAGGTTTTTAATGACAAGGTTGTGTTTGAGGAAAAAGTTAGAAAGTACTTGTATGGTGGCACTTAAAAAACCTTTGGATCAATCACTCTGGATTGTTTAAGGCTGAAGATCAACATTAAAATATAATTTATTTTAAAACTTTTGTGTTTTCCTAAACTCTTAAGTTGTATTCTATTTCTGCCTTTGAACAAACCAAAGAAAAAATAAAGTCATTTGATGGAACAGCTACAGATCAGCAAATCAATCTAAAATATCAATAGTTGAATAAGCTGAACTAAATAAATAAATAAAACCATTAAACCTAGAACAAGCATAATGAAAATAATAATTTAGCTTCAATTTCACTATAAGCATCCCGCCATTTATGCCACATACTATATTAATTCATATGATTTAAATAGTTTTTTGTGCTTAAGGAAAGACATTAGAGTTTTAAAACCTTGTAAATAATATGTATCAGTAAAGAAGTTTTAAAGTATGGACTGTAATCAGAAAACAAACATTCAACCAGGATCGTTTCCTTTAATACAGCTATATTTCATGAAATATTTTGAGGATCTTTAAACATATTCGCCAGACAATTTTGGTTCCTTATGTTACAGTGATCATTCATGTACACAACCCCTCCCTCCCCAATATTATGTCTAGCCCATAATAAAACCATAAATACACCAGGGTCATGATACACAACACAGACTCTGCAGTATGGCTCTAAAATCAGCACACACAACTGTAAGAAAACATATGAGAGATTTGAACTTTTACCTTCGCCTTTCTAACATTATTCCATCTATTCCATCGGGGTGTTGGGTAGCGAGTCTTAAAATAACAAGGTAAATAACAAGATTGTCATGTATGGATGATAAAACTGTCTTGAAAATAAAGTTCAACAAGGCATTTGAAATTGAATTTGAAATTCATTCAATATAATCCAACATAAAACATACAGCTCTCAGAGCAAATCTTTTCAACTAAATCAACTATATTCACGAACAAAAAAATATATGAAACTCATTAAAAGTCAAGAATAAGTTCAAAATATAAACTCAATAATAAGTGATAAATAAAAAAGTGGTCAAGTGGTTCAGGAATAACACACAGTACACATAAAAAATATTAAAAAATATAATAATTGTTTATAGAAACAGGCACAGTCAAGAATCAATAAAAAATACTTAAGCAAACAAACAAACATAAAAAAGAATATGATGGTTTTAATCAGACTGGCTGCCAATTTTATGCACTTTTAACAAAAAATAATTAATGACATACCTTTTCAAACAGTAGCATTTTTCTAATAAAGCCCCAGTTAATGAGTCTGTCCTGATGTTTGTATAAAAATGTTTTTTCATACACATTTCCTAATAATTTGGGCGAATTTGTTTTGTTTGTTTGAACAAACATCAGATAAGTAAGATTAGTTTAAAGGGCGTAAAAATGTCGAGACACTTTCCATTCTTTCTTACAAGAGCTCGATATGCGTAATGCAGGATTACGTTCAAGATATTAAAAGGGCATTTGTGGTAACAGGAAAGTTGTGTGTATGGCACAGCAAGACACAGATTATATCTCTCTACGGAACATGAAAAAACACAAGTCTCCCGTCTTGCATGTGTCATTTGGTGTGCACCAGCCCCTGGGAGATCATTCCTGCGAGTGTATTCATGTGGAACGATGACTCGTGCAGCAGATGGACACACACACACAGGCATTAGCTGTCTGTCTCCATCTGTATTGTGTTATGTTCCTCCTTTCTGTAATCGCTGCATTACCGGGGTATTCTACTCTGTTCTTCTCCCGTGTTTTCTGTCATGTCAATGTAAGCCATGATTCAGTCCACAGAAGGCGCTATTGCACAATCACAGATATCCGAAGTGTTTGCTGTTCGACAAACACAAATTATGTTTTGCCTACATTTAGCACAGCTGCACATACATATATGACGGTTGCATGATACAAATTTTAATAAGGTTAGGCTGCGCAACAAACTTCCGTATTCTGTAAAACAGGTTGCATCGCTTCCGGTTTAGGTCTTTTGTAGGCCTATATATGCCTTCGAATGAGCGTCCATAGCATATGCAGATGATGCAGATTATTAACTAACAGTTGTTTTTTTTTTGCCTTCTCACTAACATTCGGATAATAAAAAATCGAATAAAACGTCAACAATAAAAATAAAATCCGTCAGTTCATGCTGTTAACACTTTCTCCGACAAGATGCGATTTCATGTGTTTTCCTGTTTGTTTAAACTGAAAAAATAAGAATTAAAATCTCCATTAAATTTACTTTTTTTTTTTTTTTTTTGTAAATGGAATTTTATAAATTTGATCAATTTTATATTTATATGTAGCCTACCATAGGCTATTTGTTCCCATGGGCTATGAATAATTCACCCAAAAAATAAATAATCTGTAGCTACCAATTTCAGGCAATGGCAGGCATGAGGTTACTGATGTTTAACATCGTGTCATGTGCACCTTAAAGTCGACATAATTGCGGTCGTCTGTTTTCCCTATTGTGAAGTATATCTGAAGAATATATAGAAAACAATGTAGGGCGGGACCTGATTTTGTCCATTGGGAATTGATTGAATGGTTGTGGTTTGCTATTGGTTGATCTCATTTGAGTGACAGGTTGTCCCACCCTTGCGCCAGTAAACATGTCATCAGAGAAAAGTAGCTGCAAGAGGTTTAAAAAAAAGATTTAAAAAAAGAGTGAGGGAAAGTGATTTTGATTAAAGATTACAAGGGCACATGAATAAAAAAAGTAATGATGTGCACTATTCAGCAATATACTGAAATATTCCAGAAAAAAGAACAGAGAATTGTCGATTTTGATTTCATGGTGACTTTAAATATGCACAAACACAAATGATGAGAGCTGCAGCGGTGGGGAAGATTTAATCTGACGCTCACATATAGCTACGCTATACCTTTTCTTTCTTTTCTTTTTTTTTTCTGACCCTGGTCACTGCTTCCATTATAAACATATATGTTTCAAATGTCTATGTTTAACAGTAAATTTCATAATTTTAATTTTTTGGGTGAATAATTCACTAATGCTTTGCAAGATTCCTGCAACGGTTTGAGAACAAACAAAACATCAGCTGATATCTGGTCAAACATCACAATAATCATCCATAAATTAACTCCCTCATACGCTTTTTCCTAACAAGCTTTGTATATTTTACTGAATGAATCTAATGTTTCACGTAATAATTATCTACACATTTCAATCATCACCTAAAATCCTTCTTTCTCTCTGACTAATAATAAATCCCAGGATGTAAGAAATGCTGATTAGCTACAAACACACATTGTAAATGGGAGGTGGTCACATGTGATGATGTCATTCTGATGATTCCGAGCACTGTGATGATATCACACGCACAGCAGGAGGAGTGATTCAGCTGAAGCATCATTCACTCCTTTACATTTTCACTCTATCCACTTTTATTATTTTGTTTGATGTTTTTTCTTCCTGTTGATCTGGATTCTCTCTGGCCTGGCCTGCCCTTTCCTCGTTTAATAAAATCCTCTCTTTCGTCAAATAAAAATTGTCCGAATGCTTTTCCCATCTGCTTTATTGCAATCCCTCGCTCAGAGTTGCCACGTCACCATGATAACATCTTCATTTGATCAGCCCTTCCCCTGATAAAAGGCTAGCGGGAGAACAAAGGGGCGGGGCCCGTGCAGATACATCACAGAGGGGGTGTGGTTATCACTTCAACTGCTCCGTTTCCGAGCATTCTGTGTCCATGTCAGAATCGAACAGAGAGCGTCCGGTGATGTCGCTGTCCGGCGACGGTGTGTTGTGGTGTGACAGAGTGCTGTCCTGCTCCTGGAAGCTGCCGCTGCGCGAGTAGAGACCCAAATCCGGAAGCTGGGAAGGAGAATCCGGCTCCTCGCTCAGTCCGTCGTAGTAAAGGTCATCGACATCCACAAACCACTCCGGCCAGAATTTCCGGCGGATTCGCTCACAGTACATGGCCAGATTGATGAACTCACCTGTACCGAGGGAGCAGCTTTAGTCAGTTCATATGCTCAAAACACATGAATGTTTATATGATAGTATTCCCATACAAAAAAGCATGACCTATTGACCTCACCTTTGATTAACTGTTCCGGACGCGTTCCAGGGAGAGTCCACATGGCCTGAGCAAGATGACCAAATACAGCAGCATCTACTGTGGAAAGCTTCGGGCCCATTAGATACTTTTTATTGCCTGTGCAAGAAATTATTATTAAACTGAATTATATAAGGCAATGAAAAAAAACAGATTTTTATGTTTTTATGGGTGTTTACAGGACACCGTTTTCAACAAAAAACAAAACGTTTTATGTTTTGCCATTCATTTACATGAAAACAATGTTTTGTGGGCTTGAAAACACAAACCAGGGTTCCTGCACAATTTTTAAAGTCAAATTTAAGGCTTTTTAAGACCTTTTTAAGACCTGAAGAAATCAAAATTAATACCATACATTGGGGTGTGCAATATTGACAAAAATATATCTCGATATTTACAACGTTTTGTTGACAATAATTAGATGATATTTTACTGATTGTGTTTTTGTGCTGGTGCCATGGCTGGTTTAGGCCTGTTGTTGACCGCAGACTCACAAAGATATTCATATTTTTCATATTCTATGCAGTGGTCAGTTCACAGCAGTGACAGAAATGATTAATTCATGTGCAATATTTGCCACCTTAAATTGACTTCCAGGGGCATTTTCACCTACAGGTCCTTCTCAAAAAATTAGCATATTGTGATAAATTTAATCATTTTCCATAATGTAATGATAAAAATTAAACTTCATATATTTTAGATTCATTGCACACCAACTGAAATATTTCAGGTCTTTTATTGTTTTAATACTGATGATTTTGGCATACAGCTCATAAAAACCCAAAATTCCTATCTCAAAGGTTCTCTAAACAAGCTATTAACCTAATCATCTGAATCAACTAATTAACTCTAAACACCTGCAAAAGATTCCTGAGGCTTTTAAAAACTCCCAGCCTGTTTCATTACTCAAAACCGCAATCATGGGTAAGACTGCCGACCTGACTGCTGTCCAGAAGGCCATCATTGACACCCTCAAGCAAGAGGGTAAGACACAGAAAGAAATTTCTGAACAAATAGGCTGTTCCCAGAGTGCTGTATCAAGGCACCTCAGTGGGAAGTCTGTGGGAAGGAAAAAGTGTGGCAAAAAACGCTGCACAACGAGAAGAGGTGACCGGACCCTGAGGAAGATTGTGGAGAAGGACCGATTCCAGACCTTGGGGGACCTGCGGAAGCAGTGGACTGAGTCTGGAGTAGAAACATCCAGAGCCACCGTGCACAGGCGTGTGCAGGAAATGGGCTACAGGTGCCGCATTCCCCAGGTCAAGACACTTTTGAACCAGCAGGGTTTCTGCAGGTTTCAGTAAGTCAAATTTAAGACCTTTTTAAGACATTTTAAGACCATTAAGATTGAAATTTAAGACCTACACGACGCATTATCCAAGTTAGATAGATAGTTACCTCGGGATCATTAGAGTATCTATCTATACATCTATCTATCTGTGTGAGAGAAGGAGAGGTAGATATTTTTTTAATATAAAATTGTACTTTTGCATATTATACTGTAAAAACACAATTATTGTTGATTTTAGTTGATCATAGTTGATCATAACTCGAGAGGAAATGATGAGATGATTAAAGTGACCAAAATTATCAAGGTTATCACAGAATCCTGTTCAAAAAGTACTAATACTACAGAATGAAGTCAATTCAACTAGTTTTATGTTGAAAAACAGCAAATAAATTGATTAGCATCAATATGCACTTTTTGTTTACATAAACATTAAAATACCATTAAAAATTATGGCTAGATTTTAAAAGAGTGTCTTGCAACATGTCATCTACTAACATGTTCAATTTCAAATAAAGTTTTGACAAAAAAGGTTTTATACAAAGATAAACCTCATATTTCAGCCTTTAAATATTTTTTTATAAAAAGAATGAGTCAAAAAGATAAATTACTGACATTTACACATTAGCTTATATTTATTAGTAGTGTTTGGGTGAACCCCCCATCCTTCATGTTGACGGAGCTTTCAATGTTGTTATGGAAAGGGGTGATTGGTTGGTTCCTGTCACATGACCTGCGGTGCGTGCATTTGCGGCATTCTGAAAAGTTTAGGGCAGTTTCTCAATATGCGTTCTTGTCTGTACTTGTGTTCTTGTTGACTTGTGAAACGTCATCAGTCGCTGCCCAAGTACTGTTCCAATTCAAAGTTCACATCTGTCCAAGATCAGTTCAAATCCCCGGATGTGTTCTTGATCCGCCCCGTTTACCGAGGATGCATCGAGAGGTGACTTGTGCGGGCTCGAGACAGCCAGGTATCCCAGAATGCATCTCGCACCAACCAGCAATCGTCAATAGCAGAGGAGAAAACCCGCGTAATATCAAAATACTACTGTTATTGTGTCACGAAATGCAATTTTAAGAGTGTTTCAGTCGAGAATGTAGTTGTTTAAAGCTCAAATCTGTGGTTTATTTATAAAGAGAGCGCCTATTTGAAAAATCTATCTGACGTTTTCGGAGTTGTGAGATCCAGACAATCAGCGGGTTCAGCGCTCATTAACCCCGACTGGAACAGCTTTTCCTCGGCTAGTCCTTCTGATGTTTGCCGCTGGCTCTGATGTCTCTAGTCTAGTGGTTAAACAATTAATCTATATAGATTAATATATAGTTTGTAATCTATAGTTTATTCCATGGCAATTTGTTTTGGCTGAGGGCAAAGTGAAGTTTCATAACTTTATATTTAGGCTATTTAAATTTAACTTTGTAGCACTATTAGAGAGCTGACTTATGTTTGACTGAATCGTTTGCTTTATTTCTCATTATATAGCTTCTTATTCCTTTTAGGCTACTCTTATACTGGATTGATCATTAAAACGGACATTTAACAAAAAGAGACAGGGTTGTGTAATTTTATTTAATATATTTTAAAATAATTTGAATATTTTTAATATTTATTTTACATTGTTTTCACTGTATGGACATGTATAATACAATAAAATGGCACAACCCTGTCTGTTTTTTAAATGTCAGTTTTAATGATTCGTTTTTTTTTTTTATGAAAACAAAAAAAAGAAGGGTTGTGTTTTATATTTCGTGTTATAAATGCAGTGAAGATAATGTACGCATTGCCTGAACCAGATTTGTGTGGCCATTAATATGTTTAATATTTTTTCAAATGAAAAGAGGCAGAGTGGTGTTTTAACATATTTCGTTTTATGGTTGCCTAAAATATACATAAAGAGATAACCAGAGTAACCAGAGCGAGCTGAGTGACGCGATCAAGAACGCACTGTTCCATTTGCAGAATAACCGGACTCGCGTCCTCGGGAGTTCGTTCTCCCGAGTCGAACTTGCAAGTCCGAACTACCAAGGACGCAAGTCCGAAGTTTGCGTACTTGGTATTGAGAAACGGCCTACATTTTTTCCATCTCGTTGCGCCTGGTAAAAAAAATTAACGCGTCGCTTCAATTATGAGCGTGCTTGCAGTTGCCGCGCGCCTACACTTGAACAAACTTGAGCGCGGAAAAGACGCGATATGTGAACGGCCTCTGGCAAGCTAGCTCATATCAAGCCACGAGCTACTGGAGCACGCGAGCGACGTGTTGGAGACCCCTGCTCTAGAGCTCCGCTTTGTAGGCTACAACCTGATACTTTTTTGCTACTTTGTAATAACTTTCTGCGGCCAGCGTTTCTGGAAATGAACGAGGGTAAACACTTTTTTAGACCTGACTAAATTAAATTTAAGACCTAGGATGAAAATCTGGCCGTTTTTAAGACTTTTTAAGGCCTTAAATTTAAAGTCCAGAATTTTAGACTTTTTAAGACCCCGCGGAAACCCTGACCAGAAACAGTGGCAGAAGCGCCTGACCTGGGCTACAGAGAAGCAGCACTGGACTGTTGCTCAGTGGTACAAAGTACTTTTTTCGGATGAAAGCAAATTTTGCATGTCATTTGCAAATCAAGGTGCCAGAGTCTGGAGGAAGATTGGGGAGAAGGAAATGCCAAAATGCCTGAAGTCCAGTGTCAAGTACCTACAGTCAGTGATGGTCTGGGGTGCCATGTCAGCTGCTGGTGTTGGTCCACTGTGTTTTATCAAGGGCAGGGTCAATGCAGCTAGCTATCAGGAGATTTTGGAGCACTTCATGCTTCCATCTGCTGAAAAGCTTTATGGAGATGAAGATTTCATTTTTCAGCACGACCTGGCACCTGCTCACAATGCCAAAACCACAGGTAAATGGTTTACTGACCATGGTATTACTGTGCTCAATTGGCCTGCCAACTCTCCTGACCTAAACCCCATAGAGAATCTGTGGGATATTGTGAAGAGAAAGTTGAGAGACGCAAGACCCAACACTCTGGATGAGCTTAAGGCCGCTATCGAAGCATCCTGGGCCTCCATAACACCTCAGCAGTGCCACAGGCTGATTGCCTCCATGCCACGCCGCATTGAAGCAGTCATTTCTGCAAAAGGATTCCCGACCAAGTATTGACTATTGAGTGCATAACTGAACATAATTATTTGAAGGTTGACTTTTTTTGTATTAAAAACACTTCTTATATTGGTCGGATGAAATATACTAATTTTTTGAGATAGGAATTTTGGGTTTTCATGAGCTGTATGCCAAAATCATCAGTATTAAAACAATAAAAGACCTGAAATATTTCAGTTGGTGTGCAATGAATCTAAAATATATGAAAGTTTAATTTTTATCATTACATTATGGAAAATAATGAACTTTATCACAATATGCTAATTTTTTTAGAAGGACCTGTATATATGGACATTTTTTCTAAACTTATTTAGAGTTATGCATCACCTTTTATGTCAAATACTAACATTAAAATTATTCAAATTAAATTATACAGTAATTATACTTATTTATACAATAATACTTAATTACACAGTACCACCGTTACCAGTCAAAATTAAATCATTCAATCAAAATCCATCTTTGCAGTGACACAGAAGCGGCATCAGAAGTGGCATTAATATTTACTATTAGTAAATATCTCATGCTATGAGATAGTTTTTTTTTTTAAATCAATATTCAATATTTAAATTATGAAATGATTTCTAATTTTAACGTTTTAATTAAAGGGTACTTTAAATATGAAACTAAAACCGCCAGTAGGCGACGGCAAGTCACAGTCTTAATAAGCGAGTTGAGGGAGTCATTCATTCAACCGATTTGTTCAAACGGCTGATTCATATGGAATGCCAAAGCTGACTTAATTAAAAATAAATAAATACATAAATAAATATACGAAGAAATGTAAAAAAGCAAAATACATACATAAATACATAAATAAATATACAAAGAAATGTAAAAAAGTACAAATAAATGAGTATTTATACTTTTATTTCCTTATTTATGTATAATTGTATTTTTTTATTTATACGTTTATTCATTTATTTATTTCCACTTTTATTTATTTCCACATTCATTTATGTATATATGTTTTTATGTCTACATTTATTTATTTTCACATTTATTTATTTCTACATTTATTTATTTATTTCTACATTTATTTATTTCTACATTTCTTTGTCCGTATGCTAATGAGGGGGGGGGCGTGTTTTACCTCAGACATCAGCAATCGAGCTCAGAGTGGCAGTGCTGAAGCTTTGAGGCCACAGTGACACCTTGTGGTGTGTGACCAAACGAAACGCAAGAGGTGTGCGGACAGTATCACATTTTAAGTCATGTATATCCCCCTAACTGTATGTAGGGTAGGCTATATAGGGTTAACACACATAGCACACATGAACAGAAACTGCACTTCAACGGGTCTGATAGCAGACACTTGGACATGGAAGCGCATGAAAAGTATCCACTATTAATAACAATGTAAACGCGGTGGATAGGGCTGATAAGAGCTTGCGTTTATTGTCGATGAAACTCGCACACCGGCGCAGAACGTGGAAAGAAACCAGTGCACATTTCACTGACTCCTACGCAAGCATATTGATCAATGAGTTTGAAACGCGACTCAATACACGGTTTACATTCGCGTTTCCTAATAACAAGTGACAATTCAAATGCTTAAAACACAACCCATATTTCATAGATACTGCTCTTAGATAATGATTAATCACAAGTCAACAATTTGGAATTATTCTTAAATCAAACAAAAGGGGCTCATGTAAACGCAGCTCGTGAGCCACGCATCTCACCCCATGCAGTGGAGGACAGAAGCATCATCATGCCCATTCAAACAGCACCTGTCGTGCCCATGGTCGTGGTGATATTTCCCCCTATAAATTGATTTACACTTTATCCAAACCTTATTAAATAGGTAGGCTATACATCATCATATATGTCAAGTTCTTAATATTAATTGATAAACTACTCAGTTATTATAATAATAAGGCACTATGGCTGTTATCAGTAAAATAAAATTAACAAAAGTCATTAAGTCATTAAAAGTCAAAATCTTAATACAGAAGAGAATGCTTTTACACTGCAATTACAATTGCATAAAAGTCGTTATGAGATTAATGTTAAAAATAAGCCTTATCAGCCCTATCCACCGCATTTACATTGTTATTAATAGTGGATACTTTCATGCGCTTCCATGTCCAAGTGTCTGCTATCAGACCCGTTGAAGTGCAGTTTCTGTTCATGTGTGCTACGTGTGTTAACCCTATAGCCTACCCTACATACAGTTAGGGTGATATACATGACTTAAAATGTGATACTGTCCGCACACCTCTTGCGTTTCGTTTGGTCACACACCACAAGGTGTCACTGTGGCCTCAAAGCTTCAGCACTGCCACTCTGAGCTCGATTGCTTATGTCTGAGGTAAAACACGCCCCCCCTCATTAGCATACGGACAAAGAAATGTATAAATAAATAAATGTAGAGAAATAAATAAATGTGGAAATAAATAAATGTAGAAATAAATAAATGTGAAAATAAATAAATGTGGGAATAAATAAATTAATTAATAAATGTATAAATGTATAAATAAAAAAATACAATTAAACATAAATAAGGAAATACAAGTATAAATAGCCTACTCATTTATTTGTAGTTTTTTTACATTTCTTTGTATATTTATTTATGTATTTTTGCTTTTTTACATTTCTTCGTATATTTATTTATGTATTTATTTATTTTTAATTAAGTCAGCTTTGGCATTCAATAGATTCATTCGGGAAAGAAACAAGTGATTGTTCATTGAATCGTTAAAATTACTCGTTCAAACCGCGGATTTCAGTCAAGAAATCATCGCTGTCGGTTGCATTGAGAGACTCTGCTACGGTTTCACTTTGAAATTCTAGTCTGCGAAATAAAGGGAAAACAAACAATACTGACAATATGGTGTCTAAAAAGTAACTCACAATGTTAATTTATTTTTAATTTAACTATTGTATAACATAAATATCGCACTTGTGCACGGGAAAACGGCACTCACTGATGTGATATTCTAATATAAGAATATAATATGATGTAAATATAAGACAAAAACTAATTTGGGGATGGTCTATAACTGCACATATCACGCAGTGAAAGCACGAGAGACAAACGCGATGTCAGCTCACAGTGCCTCATACATCGTTAAAACAATGATTACAATATCATAATAGACAATACACATCGCACACCCATACGGACATAAAGAATGAACTTACAACTGAACTGACATTTGCCAACTTTCTTCTTCTCTCCTCTCTCGCGTGCAGGAGACAGACGTTATTCTGCCGCGAATGTGATGCGAATCGTCACGTGAACAAGCAAATCCACAAAGATAGAATAATAAAAAAGAAGACTACGCTAATTAGTTTTAATTTGGAAAACATTTAGATATGTCTAAGTCGAAGTGTCATCTAAAATTTAAGACCTTTCATAAGTAAAAAATAAGACTTTATAAGACTTTTTATGGCCTTAAATTTTAAAAATCTAATTTAAGACTTTTTAAGGATCCGCGGGAACCACTGGCGTAGCCACGGGTGTGCCAGGGTGTGCCGGTGCCACCCACCGGCACTACTATAGTATAGTAGGCTACATTGTGTTTAATTTGTCGTTTAATGAGATCTAATATCTAAAGTGGCGAGAATTTTCACGTGAATAAATACATAGATCCGAATGTTATCTCCATGTACTTTAATGGTCCAGTGGCAAAACGTTTGCCAAGCGTGTCAGAAGTTCTGGGTTCTAATCCGCACTAGTATACTTTTTTGTTCCCCTCATCAAAACCGATTGTTTATTAGTGGTTGTATATCAAGCAGGGACACGTTTTTTGTGCATTATGTTTTTTGATTTCACCGTTAGAGAGTCTCTCCGCAACGGATTGAAGCGCGCGTCCGTGTGAAGAACACTGTATCCGCGCCACTGATAGCAGCGGCAACGAGCACTTTGATCACTTGATTTCAAAAACAACACATTTCAGCGCTAGATCGCCTCTTATTTAACAAACGAACGAAATGATTGCTCTACTAGAGTTAACTGGAGAAGTTTTATTTATTTGCATTGGTACATCAGTGCCGCGAGATGTTTCAAAAGTGGTGGGGACACAATCGACCTGGCAAAAAGTGATGGGGACATGTCCCACCCGCAAATTACGCCTATGGATACAGTTAAGCAACATCACAGTGACCGCGAGTGCTGAATACCATCACGACTGAAAACATGACACTGATTTCATATGACAGTTCAATAAACAAGTCATTAATATCAAGTCACTTACATTTTAGACACAATATTGACTGTTTTTGTTCTATTTGAGCAGCGAAAATAGTTCCAAACAAACATCCCATGAACCACAGCGCAGCTCACCTGAACACATAACTGCATTAATGAATGATTCAGCGCTTTGAATGAATCGATTGAGTCAAAGATTCAATGACCCATTAAACAACTGCCTCATTCCTTAACGATTCAGCCGTTTGAACGAATCATTTGAATAAATGACTCAATAACTCACTCATTAAGACGGTCACCTGCCGCCCCCTACTGGTGGTTTAGTTTCGTGTTTAAAAGTAGGCTATAATTCTTTCCAATATGTCATATTTGTATCTTCAAAAAATATTTAAAACAATCTCATAACATTATTTAATGCAGTTGTAATTTTTCAGTGTAAATTAATTAATTGTATTGGTAACAGCATAGTGTCTTATTTCAATTGAATTTATTGATCAAATCTAAGAATTTAAAATGAAAGATGAAGCATACATTTAAACCGATTTCTGGATTTTTACTTGGACAAGAGAATGGCCGATTTACTTGTTCGAAGGACAAGCACATGTAAAGCCTTAATGTTGAGCCCTGAGTTATATTTTATATACTGTAGGCCTAGTATTATGTTTATGTGGCAAGCCAGTTTTACACATCAGCCCAGTCTATTCTGTAAAGTTAGTGATACGCCAGGTCAAGGTTGTTTTGCACATTAAGTTGACAATAAATGTGGCACACCCAATTTTTCTTATGCACACCCAGGGACGCTTTTCTGGCTACGCTACTGGAGGGAACCCTGACAAACTTTGTGAAAACGACTTTCAAAGTCCACGTTTTTGAAAATGATACCGTTATCATCTCCGTGTAAACTACAAAAACTGTAAATTATGCATAAATACAAGTAACTGACCCTAAACCAAACCCTAACCATAACTCTATAGTAAGTACATGTAGTTGATTAATACCACTCAGTACTTATTTGATTAAGTACAATGTAACTACGTCACCTTAAATAAAGTGTAACCAAAGTATGTGTAACCATATATCTGGTTTATGGGTTATGCAATTGAAAAAAAAACTATTTTCTTACTTGGTGTTTTTGTCTTGTTTTACATTCAAAATAGCTTAAATTCTTACATAAGTCTTGTTTTATGAACAAATTATCAAATTATGAGTTTATGCTTGAAGCAAGAAAAAATGTAAATGGTGTAAGAAAAATAATCTTGCTTTCACTTTGAATTACCCCCTTAACATCTTAAATCATTCTAAAGTTAATGCATCTTGATTTAGGAGTGTTTAGATGGTTGTACTGGAGAATAAGACAAAAATACTAAATAAGAAAATCTTTTTGCGTGTGAAAGCACAACTTCAGCTTACTGAGCACTAGAGGGCAGCACAGATCCATTGCTGCATTATTTTGTAACCTGTTACAAAAGCTCTGAAATCTCCAGATTGATCTAGAACAAGGATGGGCAAACTCGATCCTGGAGAGCCACTGTCCCGCAGAGTTTTGCTCCAACCCTAATCATCAAACACACCAGAACAAGCTAATAAATGTCTATAGGATTACTAAAAGGCATGTGAGTTTTTATCAGGGTTTGAGCTAAACTCTGCAGGACAGTGGCCCTCCAGGACTGAGTTTGCCTATTCCTGATCTAAAATGATCTAGACTAAATCAGTAAAATACCCTAAATCCTTTCAATAAAGCTCACTAACCGTGCCTCAGACATTGAAAACATACCAAGGAGTGTGGCAAGGGTGCGCATGTCTGTCTCCATCAGAGTGTAAACTTCCTCTTTGGAGAAGCGTCCGATCCCGTGCCCATACATCTCTCTCTTCACGATGCCACCGTTCACCTGACTCAAGATCCACCTGAGCATGTCACTCAGCGGCCCGTTTGTGGCTAACATCTTCTGCGTCTCTTCCACATTGTCCACCCACTGACAGTATGCTATCGTCCTAAAGCAAAACACACATCATATCTCATCTTGATTATCAACACAGTAACCAACATCTTACTTAACCCTATGGAGCTTACTGAATCGTATTTGATACACAAATTTCTAAGGCCCCTAAATTATCAACATGATCACAACATTGCTGAAAAACCTGCCTTGTCAGATTGATAGTTTTTGCTTTTTTTAGCAAGTAAAATGCCTTTTAGTATAATGGTACATGTGTCTTTTTGCAGTGAAATCTGTACTGATTTTATAAAGTAAAATTAAGAATAACTTCAATATTGTAATTAATATTTCAAGACTAACACTATCTGGATTGATGCAACTTAGGTTTACTTTATCCATCCATATTTGTTTAGAAAAATCATGTTAAAATGTGAGAATCAAATATTGATTATTAAAGCAATGATTATTTGTTTATCTCAAGCATCTTTGTATTGTGTTGCAATTGCATTATGTTTTGACCGCACAATGAAAATAACAGAGATTTGATCATAAAACTAAGCATAACATATCACCTTACTAAGACCTTACTTATATAAAGTGATAACTGATATTTATAAGCTCTTTATGTAAGTAGTCTGCTACACTGTTATAAAGATCTCACAGATTTATATTTCAAGCTACAAGCTTTTGCAATATAAATAACATCTGCATATTTTTGCTCAGTTTGGGCTGAGGTGTTTTTCCTCCTCCATATTCTCACTATATCATACTTTATGAGTGTTAAATAGCCATGTTCATGTTGGAATACAGTTATATTATGAAAGGTACCTGACCTCTGTTCAGAATATAATGAAATAATGAAGAATTGAAGAAGATTGTTGAAATACTAGACCATGATGTGGAGGAAAACCAGCTCAGCCTCACCAGTAGAAGTGTTCCTCCACCATTTTGGTGATGGCACGTGAGATGGCTTTCTCCTGAGGACTCAGGCTGGAGTTGAGGTTCACGCCAAGCTTCTCCTCCAGGAAGTCGATGATGAACTCCGTCCCGCACACCTGCTCCTTATTATACGCGATCCAAGGCATCTTCCCTTGAGGAGACAACTTCCCATCGAAATAGTTCTGAGGAGAAAACAGTTTGTAAACACCAAAACGTCCATCTTTTTTTAGAACATAATCTCAGACATCATATTTTGTTACCTGGTAGGGAAGGTCCGCCATGCGCAGGTAGGTTTCTATCTTCAGGCAGAAGGGGGACAGGCTAGGGACTCCAGTTTTGGGTCGGGCAAACTGATGCAGAATGATGGTGTCTTCAGAGTCCAACTCCTGGTCCTTCCTACAGGGCATCAAATATACACTTAATGAACTTGCGCACACACACACACACACACAAAATCTGCGTTTCTTCTCTTCCCTAGCTGGCTTCCTAATCTAGTTGTCTAATAAACCTGGCATTGTGTACTACAACGATTGTTGGCCCTTGATGAATGCTTTGTTCTTGTTTTGTAAGTCGCTTTGGATATAAGCATCTGCTAAATGCATAAATGTAAATGTAAATATAGAAGAGCATCAGAAATGAGCATCAGAGCATCAAACAGTTCACAAATGTACTAAAACTATTTATATTTGTAAAATAATTTAATCAAATCCCTAAATTAGCAATTTTATTTAAAAATGCACCAGAAACATCAAGTTCAGAGTTCATTCTTCAGTGTTTTCTATCAGCAGGATTTAGTCGCTGTCCACTTCGCTAGTGCTGAAATTCATTGAAGCATCATACTAGTCATTAGCTTTCTCGCTTGAGGTTTGTTCTTATTTATTTAAACTTAAAACAATTAATTGTATGTTATTTGTTTAATGCATGTCTGAATCAATAGCTTATGTAAATCGAATAACATGTAACCTGAGACGTTTTGCTGAGGACTAACAGCACTGCCATTTCTGCATAGGTCAGAAAAGAAGTAAAAACACAAAATTAAACCCAATTCACTATGTCTGATCACTATAATGACGTCACTATTTACACAGTCTCACAAGGGGTCAATAAAGGTCAATCTGTCACATCACATCAACACAAGTAGACATTATCCTCTAGGCCTGGAACCTTGCCCTTGAAATAGCACACATCAACATGTCAACATTTATGCTTTAGACGAGGAAATAAACAGCATCCTATTCTCGCATCCTGCTCAAAATTCCTTGAGTTGGCAGGTATTCATTCATTCATCCTTCCTCAGTGGAGAATAATGCATGGACTGCACTGCACTGTGTTGACTTGTCCAGGATATTAATTTAGTTACTATTTTCTTTCTTAAAGACCCCGCTCATGCCCCTCTCACTCCATCCAAGGACCATAACAAGACCTGATAACATGATATGTCACAATTCCCTCAATTCTGCAGGTGAACTAGATAAACTGATACTCTTTACATGTGCTTTATAAACTACATATTTAATAATAAGAATAATAATGAGATAGATAGATAGATAGATAGATAGATAGATAAATAGATAGATAGATAGATAGATAGATAGATAGATAGATAGATAGATAGATAGATAGATAGATAGATAGATAGATGTAGATAGAATCTGTAAATATTCCATAATACCTAATGACAAGCAGCTCGTGTAGCAAATATGCAGCGGCGGCGAGCAGCGCGCCCCCGGTGATGTAGAGCGTTTTCCTCCACCAGGAGTCGGATCCTAACGCAGACATGATCCCTCCGTACTCCTGCAGCGGGTAGGCGATGATGTACCCATACAACGAAAAAGGCTCCTCGAAGCCGCACAACCCGAGCGAGAAGCTCTTGTTACGGCCCAGTTCAAGCGCGCAGGAGCGGCTCCAGGCGAACCCGACTCGCCAGTACATCCTCTCTCTCCTCTATCCGCCCTTCGGCCCGCTGTGGGTTCGACAGGGGAGGCTTCATCAGTGCCGCAGGGTGGAGGTGGAGAAGATGAGGATGTCAGAGTGCGAGTGAGGAGCAGCAGCGGGCATGTCTCCTCCTGAAGCTGTCCGTCAGTCCCCGCGACGGGGTCGACATCAGTCCACAGCCGCTCGCCGCCGCTGTTTACCGCACAGCTGAGCGCGTTGCGTCAGCAGGGGCGGGGCTGGTGATGCTGCGAGGGGGCGCGCGCGTTCTCGAGTTCTCCACTCTCATTGGTCAGATCCACTGTTGTAATGAGAGAGTTTGATAACAAAAATTTCATAATAGCTCATAACATGAAATCATATGTCAGTAATTTACAGATGCTTATATTCCTTTCTTACAATAAATAGCGGATTAAGTAGCTTTCCAACTAACTCCACAGATTAGAAGGGATCATTATATGTATATTTACACATATATTATGACTAGAAACACATATAAACATAAATGTTTAATGTAAAGTGAATGCATGCAGTGGCTCAAATACCTACATGATGTCATTGGACTACATAAAATATCAAACCAACAGCATTTAACTAAAAGAAAAATTACACTAACTTCAGTTTTATATATTATATATATTTCTGTCATGACAACTCTCGGAAGATTGGTATGGTAATAGAGATGGCAATGTTAATGTATTTGATCTTGGCAGCAGTATAGATCTGCCACACTGCCGCTGCTACAGAGCAAGTATTGAGACTTGCTACAGCCAATGCATTATCAGACATTGATGTGAGCATGTAAGACACGCTACTGCTTCTGCACATGTAACATAAATGAATTCACCCCTGTAGCAGATCTATACAGGTGGAGCTGGGGAAGGTGGAGGGTTTCTGAAAGCGCGCTGCAGACTGCTAACAGCAACACTACTGGAATTTGTTTGAATGTTGAGCTGCAGCTTATTGGCTACCGATGCAACAACCACCAATCAGCTGTGCTACGTAGATAATTATGTGATCGCTACCAAATTGAGTTAAAAACCTATAAGCCTGCACCATCCAGCGCTTCATGCCAGAACTAGGTTATATAAAATTCTATATATTTAAAACAGAGGTGTGCCATCTTTTAGCCACACACACACACACACACACACACATATATATATATATATATATATATATATATATATATATATATGCATGTATATTAGTGCTGTCAAATCAATCGCATCCAACATAAGTTTCTGTTTGTGTATATATATTATATATATATATATTATACATGCATGTGTTTGTGTGTACACACCCATTTATGTATATATATATATATATATATATATATATATATATATATATATATACACTGTATATATGTGTGTGTGTGTGTGTGTATTTATTTTAAATAATAAAACAATACATTCATTTAAAATTAAGAGTATTTGGTAGGACAAAACAAAAACATTTTTTTCTATGAACCTTAAAAAAAAGATCAGACTATTTTTAACAGCAGCTATATTTAATATTTAAGGCTTCTGAGCTCTGTTATAGACAAACAAGGGGAAAAAATGAGATAACACTCCAAGCCCTCTCACCCCCACAGTTCTCACATCATCAAATATATTTACAGGCAAATAATACATACACAGTGCCTCATTTATGCTCAAAGATGTGGCAACACTCCTGAAGCACTGTTAAACATAGGACTACAGTGAGAGACGAAGCAAAAAACAAATGCATTAAGAACACAACAAAACATCTACTTATGGTATAATCTTTTGAAGGTCTTTCCGCAAATAGTTACGTGTCCCAAACAAATTACGTGATGCTGATGATTGGAACCACACCCAAGATGAAGATCTTCACTCCCTCCATTAATCAACACATTTCTGTCCAAAACCCTCAAGATATTGGCTTATCCTCCATTAAACTTGATGAATATTGCAGCTAGAGACATCAATTCAAAACAAAAAAATGAAAGCAAAAGAAACAGCATTTGGGTAATGGCAAGTACACGTTGCTTAATCATACAGTAAATTTATAAGACAAAAATAATTTTAAAAAGTCAAGGGCTATATGTGGAAAGCAAGTTTACAAATGCATTTTCGGAGCATATTGTGACCAACTCAACTGTGTCACTTGTGCATTCTAACTCTCATCCACACGCATGTCAAAGAAAACGTATCCAAACCAGGATTTGATTACACAGTTACAAGGGTTCAAAAAGATCGCCGTCACATAGCCCTGTGGCCAATCAGTTTACAGACAGCCACTTTTGTAGAGAGGACTGATCCGTTTCCCTGAGGAATACAAACTGTGAGATGGTCAACGAGAGGCACGCATACAAATACGTTTGCAATTAACACACAGACAGACAGACAGACAGACAGACACACACACTCTCTCTCTTCGTCACTCTCAGACACAGAAAATTATCAAGTTTTCATTGTTCCCAAAGAGCATCCATTGAAAGAAAGCTTCATGGGACTTTTCAAGGAAGCCAGGACCATTGACTTACAAGATTTGGGAAAACAGCACCTCTCTTAATCAAAGGTTGTGGTGCATTTGTGTGTGTGTGTGTGTGTGTGTTTGTGTCCATAACATTCAACACTACAGCCTTAAGCTTGGCAACTCTAAATCAAAGCAGATTTCCTATAGGTGAGCAGTCTGCTTCCATCTTGCTCCTAGAATGACATGGGCAGCTCTGATTGGTTGAAGGAAGGAGGTGGCATCATTCTATCTGCTCTGATTGGTGGAAGAACCCAGAGAAGAGGAAAGAGAGGACGTGTGTGCCAGGAATCTGTTTCCCCATGGTCATAAAACGATGTGCTTGTGAAAAGCAGCATTCAAATGTGCCGAAATGTGCTGAGTTTGCCTCTCCAAATCACTCTGCCTCAGGTCTTTCACCAGGTGGTGCTCTAGGACTGACTGTAGGAGCTGTTCTGACTCCCGTTTGAGCTCTGGTCAGTCTCACTGTATTAAGAAGAGCAAGAAAATACAAGTACAAGAGTGAGATGAGATAAAAACATGCTCAAGAAAGGGCTTTTCCACTTTTCTCAAACTAAAAGAATATTTGTTAAAAATCATTTTCAGTAATTGAAATAAAGCTGTAATAAAATAATATTAATAATGAGCTTAATAATAATAATAATAATAATTTAATAATTATAAATAAAAAAAAAAATACAAATAATTATTACATTTTAAAAACGTAGTTATTAGAATGTTGCCTGGGCAACTAACTGCAATAAAGTAAGTTTAAAGTACTAAAACTAAAAATTAAATAAAAATGAAAGCAGAAATATATACAGAAATATAAAAATCTAATAATAATAAAAGCACAGTACAAATACAATTTAAAATTAAAACTGAAAATTTAAAATATTAATAAATAATATAAAAGTAAATAAAGAATACTAAACTAACACTAGTTTTTATAACCATGGGTTAAATGCCAAAATTGCAAAGTTTGTAATTAAAAAAATTGTGAATTCAACCTTTAAGTGTTAAAAAAAAAAGAGTATATAATTGTATTATAATTATCTAGGACATATTCTTTAAAAATTTGAAGGTGCTTTTTCTGAGAAACACTGTTGATATTTGAAATCAACCCAAACAAACACACCCGTCCCTACACTGCTCCACCCCCAAAATGCATGCAATACACAGTGGGTGTCTCTTGTCTTTATCATAGCTGAGAGCGAAGCTAAATAATTAGGGATGTCCCGATCCGATCCACAGCATCGGTATCGTGCCGATACTGGCCCAGAACGCTAGATCGGAGGGGAGAAAAAATATGATCCGATACCTATCCAACAATGCTTGAATATAGCATTTCCCTTGCTGCGACATTAAGCCGCGCATATTGGGCGGTTTTGCCATCTATTTTGCGGGCAAAAAATGGGTTTGGGCGGGTGGATAAACATTGGGCTGGTTTCGGATCAGTTCGGCGGGTTTTTGTAGCCGAAACACCGGCACTTCAGATCCTTCTTCCGGCGACCCTCTGTTCACCAGGCAGTAGTCTGTCTCACTCACTCACACACACACACACACACACACACACATCTCTGGCTGACGTGCCCTCTAAACTCACAACAGACACTCCATCCCACTACCTTCGGTGTACTATAAACACGGTTTTGCAATCTGTTTCCTCAGTTTATAAACCGTAGGCTGTAAACTGTATGCTACACAAGATTTTGACGCATAGCAAGTGTGTGTACAGAGTGTGGAGAGCGCACTGGATGGACGGAGCGCGGGCGCGAACACTTCCGGTTTCCTTTCAACAGTGGAAACAACTTAACCTTCAAAAGTTCTTCATTTCCTGTTTACACTTCAGGGCTTTGGGGTCTATATGACTCCAACAATTGATAGAGTAATTGTACAAAAAATATACATTTTTAATCATACAAATAATATATCATTTTTTTGTTTACTTCTAATCTATTCATTAATGCTGTGTTTTGGGAGATATGAAGTACTTTTTTACCTATTTACTGCAGAATTCCTCCACTACACCATTAGCATACGTATGAAATATTAATTTTTTATGAAAAAAAAACACATTAATGATGATCAAATTTAAATACGAATCGTTTCTGGATATTGATCTAGGTGTTAGATGCATAATTCTGCCATCTGCTGGTTAGATGTTTTTTTGTAGATAATATATTTTTAGCCTTAAAGTGTAATTACCACATACTTCCAGCAGAGGCCCCATAGAGATCCATTCATTTTTCTGGATGTGACTTACTGCTCTTATAACAGCTTTTGTTATGAATATATATATTTAAACGCTTAAAATACATTAAATCAGTATTTTGTCAAAGTTTAGAATTCTTTTTGTTGTTGTTTGAGGTCTTTTGAAGTATCTTGTTATTGCAATAATGCTATATAAATTTTGCAGTAATGCCAAATAAATTTGCAATAATGCCACAAGTTACCACTAAAAGAAAATACTTGATTGCAATTTCATATTATTTCAATAATCGAAATGTATAAAACGATTAACTTTAGAATAAGAAATTAATTTTTAAAAGGAAAAAAAAACAAAAAACAAACAGCTATAGGCGGATATGAACAGGAGTGAAGAATAAACACCTGTGTCTGTGTGTGTTTGTGTGTGCACACGTGCATGTGTGTGTGTGTGTGTAATCATGCTCATTCCACATTGTTTTTTTCTCTAATGCCAGGCCTTCATTTATGTGTGAACATTTTTAGATTCATGCTGGAATTATTGATTTTATTTCCCAATTTCTATAAAAATGCTCTCTATTGCTGTCACATCGGTTTGTTTGTTTGTTTGTGTGTATGTTGTGTGTGTGTAGTCACGTTCTTTCCATATTACATTTGTGCTCTCATATCATACCTTCATTTGTGTGTGAAAATTTTTAGATTTATGCAGAAATTATTGATTTTATTTCCCAATTTCTATAAAAAATGCTCTCTATTGCAGTCTCACCTCTCTCTATCTGTGTGTGTATTTGTGTCTGTGTGTGTGTGGGCGCACATGTGTGTGTGATAATGTTCATTCCACACTGTATTAGTGATCTAGTACCAGGCCTTCATTTATGTGTGAGAATTTTCAGATTTATGCAGGAATTATTGATTTTATTTGCCAATTTCAATAAAAATGCTTTCTATTGCAGTCATACGTTTATGTGTGTTTGTGTGCGTGTACGCGTGTGTGTGCAAGTGATCATGTTCGTTCCACATTGCATTTGTGCTCTAGTACCAGGACTTCATTGCGGTATGGAACTTTTCAGATTTAGTGTGGATTTATTTATTTTTTTGACAAATGAAAAATAAAAAACACATTTTTTTCGATTTTCCCATTCATTTCAATGTGGGGTCATATTGACCCCGAAGACCAGAAGTGTAAAAAAATTTTTTTACATACCTATAGAACAACCGAATCAAGCCCAGTTTTTTTGTGTGTGTATAGATAGATAATGTAGGAAAAGTTACAAAATCTTATTCCACTGAGATGAAGGGAACCATTTTTTTTTACTAAGGAAAAGTCGATTGGGGTCATATAGACCCCAGTGTCCTTTCTGGTCATACAGAAAATAACTTATTTATATATAACTTACGTCAATATTTATTTTTTGCGCAGCTTTTGGTGTGCATACAGTTCAAATTAAAATGTTGGTGTTCAACTTTGCGTTTTAAAAATACAACAACCGTTAATTTTTCGCTTTACGGGTAAAAAAGGAAAAACGAATGGACGTAAAAGCACACGGATCAATGGATAATTTTAAAGCTTTTTAATTTTAAATGATTAACTTTAAACCTGTTGGTAGCTTTAAGTAGCCTACTGAAGTAGCCTGCCTGCCTGTATTTTGTCCTGTTTGAATAAAGGGTGGCAGTCTTTCATAATCAACTGTTGTTGTGGACTATATACTGGAGAAGTATTTGTTCTCCATTTGAGTGAGATGTTTTTAGGTTGCTAATTGAGCAATATATTCCATATATTTTATTAGGCCTAGTATTAGTTCAAGAATAAAATAGAATAAAATAAAAATATCGGATTAATATCGGTATCGCAAATAGCCAAAGCTGCGGCATCGGTATCGGAAGTGAAAAAGTGGTATCGGGACATCCCTAAAAATAATGCTTCGCAAAAATGACAAACAACAAGGAACATACAGTACACAACAGCATATACAAGCAAGAGTTGGATGTTAGTCACCAGTTGCACAGCAGCTCCAGACAAACAATGACACTCAAAGCTGTTCTGTTACTATAGCTAACATTAAAACAACAGCATATCTTGGTTCTGTGAAACATTGTAAAACCAATGTTACTCACGAATGGAGCAGAAACAACGCCGTTTTCAGACCTTCCCACTTCCGTGTCTCCAGTACTGGAAAACGAGTCCTAATGCTCTTGCCTGATCATAACCCTTCTTTTTCCAGTGATATTCCTCTGACCTTTCACTTTTGTAATGTCTCTCAGCCATCTCTCTTTCTTCAAATCCCCTCTTGCTCTCTCTCTCTCTCTCTCTCCTCCATCATGAATGTATTCACCCCCTACTGCTGACTGACTACAAATGTGCTGCTTGACTACAAGTAGTGCTCAGTCCGATCCACTTTCAACAGTATTTCTCAGAAATCACGTACTGCACCTTTAAGAGTTGCAAAGTACGGATATTAAGCGAATGAGCTCATTTCAAAATAAAAAGTAATGGAATCAGCCTCTTTTTAGTGTTTCTCTTTGCAGTGGTGAAATAAAGAAACACACCCCATGCTATTTCCATATAAATAAAAATACATGTGTGCGATTATAATAACTGATGTTAAAGAACTGCAGTCTGTCGTACCTGTTAGGAGGGGGTTTGGGTTTGGGCACCTTGTTGAGCACAGCGGCCATTTCCTTTCTATCATCAAAGTTCTTCCACTGGTCATAGAGTTTCAGTATCACCCTGATGATCTCCAGGATCTGTTGCAGAAAAGCTCCAATGTTAATGTACACTTCACAGGGGAATAACATCCACAGCAAGACAGCTGAATGCGTCTTACCTTCTCCATGTCAACAGACAGCTCAGCAAACCACTGCCTGGCATCTTTCTGCTGTACCACACATGCCACATGCAGGCAGGCTGGAGAAGGACGGACACAGTATCTGTAAGTCAGCTATTTAAATCTAAAACTTCAAGTTTTCTGATGGCTTGCAAGCATAAGACCTGTCGGATTGGGTGTAGAAAGTTTCTTCTTACCAAGTGCAATCATAAATGGAGGATAAAGTAGACACAGGTCCGTCCTGTAGGTGTCATTCACTATCCTCCTACACACACACAGAGACAGAACTTTCACATTAGACATTCATGTTCACTTATTCAGCATTTCAAGTAGTAAACTTTTCTGTGAATGTGCAAGACTTCCGATTCTTTAGTCGATATAAGTAAATCACTAGAAGATCAACAAACTGTAAAACTATTTGTACTACAAACATATGCGTTTATGATTACAACACCACATTAAAATCATTAAAATAATATGCTAAAAAAATGCAGTTTGCAATATTAAGAAGCATAACAGACTGTTTTTGTACAGCTTAAATAACTGAAAGCAAATGACACATTCTACAAATGGCTGCACTCTCTCTGCGTTAGTCACCATGTTATTTTTTTAATGGAATATTGCAGTATTTATTATAAATTGTTTTTCTGTGCACATGACTATTTTTTTTAAATTCATGTGCCCTCATAATCTTTAATCAATAGGGCGGGGTGACCTGTCACTTACATGAGATCCATTTGCAAACCACAACCATCCAATCAATTCCCGCCCTACATTTCTTTTCTTGTTCAAGAAGCAGTTTCACTCGGATATACATCACAATAAGAAAGAAAAGACTATCGCAACTTTCATTTCATGACTTAAAAAAGCCAATATAGCCAATCTTATCAGTATAAAGCAGGGGTCAGCAATGTTTGGCACGCAGGGTAATCGCTGGCTCATGAGCAAAAGCGAGAGAAGTCAATGAAAGCGCGCAGTTCTCACAAACCATTAGCGCGAACACTGCGCATTACGAGCCGTTAAAAACAAGACAGAAAACAAGAACAGTTTGTTTTGCTGTATTTGCTGCAGTTAGCTTTGAGAAAAAATAAGTTAATGCTATAAATTTATACATATCGATTTTCAACTTTTCAAGTATATAGAGTCATATTAAACACAATGACGGTGATGAGCAAACTAATTTATTCAAAGTCTAATTGAAACTTGAAAAAAACTTTTTGACAACATTTTGAAAAAGTACCTATGGAAAATTGCTTCAGAAATATTTAAGGTTCTGCACTATTTCTGTTAATAATCAAATAAGCAAGTTTGTGATCGATCAAGTAATGGTTGATGGTATGGCACAGCGAATAACTAGAAAAACCTAAAAAATTGCACTTTATAAAAAATAGCTCCCTACACCTTGTATATCTGGTCCACAATGCAACTTTTCTGTTGCATCTCTATATCGACATATAAAGAAAAGTAAACTGTGGTTGTTTGTTTCGCCGTGCCGTCTGAAGTCCCACACACACACACTCCTCACCAAGCCAGCGGCAGCAGCATGTCCTCCTGACCCATGTCCTGCACATACTGCAGTAATGGCCTGTACGGGTGGTACACGATCAGACAGCAGTCCTAAAATAAAACAAAGCCAAACATCCATGAACACAGCTGAGAACAAACACCTAAACATTCTACTGAAGAAGAATCAACACCAACCATGAGCTCCAGTAAATAGAATTCACATTCCAGGATCTAGAGAAACAGAGAGAGGCATAAGATCACTGTGAAATTGTCTCACTAACACATAACGTGGACTAATTATCATCTTTCCCATTACGATGATCCATAAATGTTCCTCCAGCACTCCAGACGGCCATGATGTTTCCCTTACAACACCTGACCGGTGGCACGCTGAACAAATTACACTTATCACCAGCCCGAGATGAGCTGCCAAAACCATTTATCACGATAATGAGACTTTCCTACGAAGGTGTCGGGAGTGTGAGGAATGTCACTCCTGGTTGGGTGTCAGATACTTGGTGATACTGAAGGCCGAATCATCATCACCACACACACAATCTCAGACTCTTGTCTAGCATTTCTATCATATTATGAATCCGACAGTTACAAGAAGTAATTATCTAGTTATCTAGTGATGCTGTCAGATTTCCAAAATCTTGATCTGGAGCAAATGAACTCTGGTAACACTTTATGTTACATGTAAATTATGCAGAATTGCATGCAACTAACCCTGACCTAAACCAAACCCTAATTCTAGCCCTAACCCCATAATAAGTACATGAAGTTAATTAATATTACTCAGTACTTGAATGTATAATTGCACTGTAACAAGGACACCTTAAAATTAAGTGTAATCGTAATTCTTTCAGCACAAACTATTCTCAGTAAGAGACAAACAACTTGGACTGCAATATCAAGGCCATCTGGTACAACTCACACTCGCTTACATGCGAGATCAGTGTCTCGTGAGTTTTGTGGTGTAAAAAGCACAGAAGTTTGACTCACATGGTTCATCCTGAAGGGAAACTCCTTTGGAAAAGCATAAGAGAACCTTGTTTTCACTGTTACAGAAAGAGAATGAGAAAATAAATCACCAAAAACATATTCTATTATTAGTATGAAATGATTACATGAGTAAAGACCCGTTCACACCAAAAACAATAATTATGTTAGCGTCCAGCGCACGATATCGTTCTGTTTATTAGCACGTGCTGCAGTTTTGTCGTCTGACACTTTAAATCCTCATGCTCTTTAAAACAGGGTGGATTCTGATTGGCTGTCAGTGTTTTTATCATTCATCAGCTAGAAAAAAATCATTCTGAAAGTGATTCCAATGACATTGTTTCTCAGTGCCATTATGGTTATAGTTGTGGTGTGGACTCTGATATTCTTTTATATTTAGAACGATTTTTAGAACTATATCCTTATAGTTGGCGTTATAGTTATCGTCCTTGGTGGCAAGTCAGCAAGCCAAAACTGAATGAATTTGGCAAATATGGCTAAAAAAGTTTCATTAAATGCTGATTTGCACCTTATATTAATTTCTGAACATAAGTAAATATGTTTGTACAATTCAGCTTTAGAGAACTAAAAAAAAAACACTTCTACCACTTATTTCTGTAGTAGTTACTTTATATTTTTGCAAGTTACTTCATAATACTTATACATTTCTGCTGCAGTTTGATCAATTCGTCAAATATAAATCACTTACACACAGACGTTGCTGCTGAAATAAGCCGTGTGTTCGAAACAACACCAAATTCCTGCCAAGAAAAGAATTTCCGTTGATCAAAATTCAAATTTGATGCATATTTCAACAGAAATTCCTACACTGAGACAGTGTTTACCTCGACTTTAGAGGCCAGAAACACACATGTAGGGGCCATCAGCACAGGGTCTATGCTCTTCAGAGAATACCTGAAAAGAAGACAAGAGTTTTCTTCAATCTATCAAAAACAGAACAGCCATCATTCTAGATCATGAGTATCAATCGGTATGGAGGAAATGAAGACTGTAACCATGGCAACGACCCACTCACCTGGCATAGAAGCGCTTAAAGTAGACAGTTGCTGTGGCGATGACCTGCTGCCTGAGTTTCAAGTGTTCTCCCAAGGCTTGAATCACTGCCATGAGATGACAAATTAAATTATGTAAATTCTTTAAAGGCAAGGTTTATTCAGAAGGTTTATGCAGTCACATTCAGAACAGGTCCATATTCACTCAACATTTCAGTTAGACAGGAAGATGATATATAATTTATCTCCAAACCATTGGCAAAAAATATCTGTAGCTTCCAGTACTCCTCCTCTGTGAGGAACTTGAGATCTTTCTGTCTCTCCTTCATCAGATCCTGTTTGTCCAGAACCCACTGCAGACTGGTGAGAACAAGCATATCAATTACTTTCAATTTAGAAATCATTAATGAATACTAGCACACAAATCAACACAACAGTTACAGCACTGCAGTTTATACTTAATTCACTCTTAATGTCAAAGAACACAGACATCAATCATATACAAACTTCATATAAGCATCTAAACATCACGTCACTACACTAATTAAATTTTTTAATATCAAATAAAGGGATGAAAAGAAACTCATGCCTTGAATAGCACACATTTATCCAGATTATTCATAAATTAAATTCCTCTGTCTTCAGTCCAGAACCACTAGCCAGTCGGCTAAAGCTAATAATCCAGAGATTTATACTGTTCAAACAATAAAAGTCATTGAATCTAGTGTCTATTCTTTATCATGGCATTTACCGAGATTTCGTAAATAGTTCTCTTTAATTAGCCAAAACCATGAATTTTAACGTTTTTATTTCTCTTGCAGCAACAGCAACACCTCTAGAAATACCTTTAATGCCCTCGATTTATGTCACAGAACACGTCTCTACTTACTAATGTGAACTCTGCCAGAAGTTCCCTGCCATCTTGAGGTGGTTGAGGTAGAAAATAACCCTTAATGTGATGTTAAATTGTGTTTAAATTAAACGAAGCTCTGATTAGATCAGACGAGGAGCGCGACACAAAAAACACTCCGTAGAATTTCAATGTGCAAAATAAAACTGTCCGGGGGGAAGCAAACTTACGCATCAGTTCCGGACAGATTCCTGCGCGCTTCTTGTATTACTAATAAACATATGCGAGTTTATTAGTAAATAAACGCCTTTAAATAATAATATAATATAATATAATATAATATAATATAATATAATATAATATAATATAATATAATTCTAAGTTCATATGAAAATATAACATTAAATAATATGTGTTTATAATAAATGTTATAAATAATATCATTTAAATAATATTTACTATATTATTGATATATAACTATTTAAATGTAAATAATAATATCTTCACTTAATCGATAGATAGATAGATAGATAGATAGATAGATAGATAGATAGATAGATAGATAGATAGATAGATAGATAGATAGATAGATAGATAGATAGATAGATAGATAGATAGATAGATAGATAGATAGATAGATAGATAGATAGATAGATAGATAGATAGGCATATAAAATAAATATAATGTAATTAATGTGTTTGTTTGTTTGTTTCCACAACATAGTCTATAGGCTAGTGACTCCATAACGGTAATTTCTAGTCCAATTATATCAGGATGCATATCCTTGATAAAGTCACTGGTACTTTCAATCTCCAAGTTTTTAGACAGTTTTAGTGCAGAGAATGATATTAATAAGGGACTCATGCTTGCCAGCTTCATTAGGAAAGCTCACTCCTCTATTTTTACCGCGGTAAAACTCTTCGCGGTGGCCCGTCAGATAGTTCAGAGATAGTTCGACTCAGTGTCAGACCAAGGTTCGACATTCCTCGTCCAGACAGCAGGTATAAAGCTCCCTCATGAATGAGTGCGGACTGAAAGCTTCTGTCGCATCTTTGGAGACGCGCAAGGACCATCACCTTCACCATGAGTTACAGCCCAGAAAGGATGTCATCTTACCGCCGTCACTTTGAGGGTGGCCTTACCTCGTCTTCCACGCTCCAGGTCCGGGTGTCCAGCCTTTCGCCCACCCGTGGGCCCGCGCGCCACCGCTCCGCCAGTTACAACCGGAGCGGCACTTTGGGGCGCAGGACGCTCTCCGGATCCCGCAGATCACGCATGACCAGGTAAGCCACAGCAGTGACCAAAAGTGATGCCTAGGAGAACAGACATCTTCACCCTTTATTCAAATATAATTTAAATTCGTTAAAACATATTGTGTAGTTGTGCTTGCAGTCAAAAGTTTTATTTGTGATAACGCAATTGGACAGGCTGTCATACAGAAAAAAATATGAATTGTTTGAACTGATTATGTTAGTCAATGAATGCTTTTTCTTGTGGGCTTTTTGTTTTTCTATGCATTTTTAATCAAAACCTGTTGCTGTAGTTTGCTATTTTGCCAAATAATTTTGTCAGGTAAATACCTTAACCAAGTGTAGTATTTTGTTCTTCCCTCAAATTTAAAATATTTAAAAAATATGTATCGTTTCCTTTCCTCGCATTTTGATGGCTTAATTGAGCTTGTATGGTCATAAAAAATACCCCCTTCCCCCCAACATCACTTTTTGCCACCACTGTATATAATATAATATAATTGTTAACTAAAATTAAATCCACAAAAAATTGATTACTTGAAATAAAATAAACATTTACAGAATTTAAATGAAATATAAAAAAAACTTAAATTATATAAATATATAATATGCAATAGGCTATAATAGGCTATAATATAATATTATATAATAATAAGTATATTATTTATAGATATATTATACTGTATATAATATCTAATAATAATAATAATATTAATAATAATGGTCACACTTTAGTTTAGGGTTCAGTTCTCTATATTAACTAACTATTAACTACAACTTTTGCCTCAATAAACTCCTAATTACTTACTAATAGTTAGTAAGGTAATTAAGTTTGGGTATTGGGTAGTATTAAGGGATGTAGAATATGTTCATGCAAAATATGGCATTAATATGTGCTTTATAAGGACTAATAAACAGCCAATATCCATATGCATGCTAATAAGCAGTTAATAGTTAGGACCCTAAACTAAAGTGTTACCAATTTTTTTTTAAACTATTTCAAAATAATAAATGTTGTAAATGTATGTTTTGTTTCCTCTACAGCAGTGTTAGTATGGGAACGCTGTGTCTGGGCATGGGTTGGGGGGTTGCAGGAGGTGCTGTGGATCTGGACGCTGCCGCTGCTGAGAACCAGGCTTTCCTCAGCACACGCACCAGCGAGAGAAAGGAGATGGTTGCCCTGAATGACCGCTTGGCTGTTTACATCGAAAAGGTGTTTCTTTTGGTTTCTTTATGGTGCCCATTTTAAAGACAGCCCTGTAAGTTTTGGTGTGGTTGTTGCAGGTACGTTCTCTGGAGCAGAGCAACAAGCTGCTGGAGGCAGAAATTGATGCCATCAAGGGTCACTATGTGAAGCCGTCCGGCCTGAGACTGCTCTATGAGGAGCAGCTGAGGGAGCTGAGGAGGATTGCAGACCAGATGAAAGTCCAGCGGGTGAGAGATGGAGGACCACAGGCCAATTATGCCTTACTCACTTACACATGTACAACATACTCTCACTCATCTCTAGCCAGGATCATATGATAACTGCCTCTGTGCCCTTGTAGGACCTGGCGGTGGCAGCAAAGGATGCCATGGCAGGTCAGCTGGAAATGCTGAAGGTCAAATACGAGGAGGCTCTTGAGGCCAGAAAGAAGGCGGAGCTTGAGATCGAGGCCTTCAGACCGGTAAGAGATTCAACTTAATACAGAAAGTGAAACATCATTTGGATTTATGTAATGATGGGGTTCAAACTCCCTCTGTACACTAGGATGTGGATGCAGCCACATCCGCCCGAATTGCCTTGGAAAAACGACTGGAAAACCTAGAAGTGGAGCTCGAGTTCCTTCAGAGGATTCACAAAAAGGTTCAGACCATTTACATATCATTATGAAATCTGTATCACAGTACAGATTGCTAAGTTTAATTGTAATGTGTTAGTAATTGAATCAATAAAGGATATTGTTAGATTGCCTTCTTAATCAACATTTTCTTTATGTCAGGAAATCGAGGAGTTGATGGCTCAGATTTATGGATCAGTGGCTAAGGTAGATGTGGCCTTCTCTTTGCCCGATCTGGCCTCCGCTCTCAAACAGATCCAGGCTCAATATGACAGCATCGCCGCCCAAAACCTGCAGGTAATCAGGACAGGCCGCAAATAAACCTCACCATCCCTGATACTGACCTTCGAAGCTCACGTGTTTTTCCCAACTGGTGTTCACTAGGAGATGGACACTTGGTACAAAGCGAAGTTCCAAGATCTAAACAACGCAACATCACGGCACATGGAAACAGCAAGGAGCGTCAGAGAAGAAATCACAGCTTATAAGAAAGAGGTGTGGAAAACAGTGTTTTCCTCTCTTGTGCCTCATTTAACAAAAACACCAAACTGTACGGCCTTATGATCTAACTTGTGTGTGTTTGCAGATTCAGAATAAACTGAGGGAACTGGATGTTCTTAAAAACAGGAATGAAGCACTGCTGCTCCAGATCAAAGAAGCCCAGGAGAAATACAAGAGAGAGGAGGAGGAGCTACAGGTAAAGACATGCCCCCTTCAATGTAAAACCCAAATTGCTACATCTTTTGAATAAGTAATTACTTCGCAATCGTTAAAAAAGTATGTTCTATTTAATGTGGATTTCTGTAGAGACCATGCAGACATATATTTGTCATGTTGTAATTGTCATGTGACCTACCAGCATGAGTTGCGTCTCTTTAGCGGCATTCACAACTCCTCTCCCATTGCCTAAAGTGTCCATCAGCTGCACTTTTCAGAAGTAGTAAGTCATCCAGGTACTTTTTGCGTACTATAAATTGGGGCAGACTACTTTTTTCGCATAATGTTTTTCGCCTACTTAAAAATTAAGTTTCTTAATTGGCATTGATGGTTCCATGAAGAACTTTCAACATTCATGGAACCTTTCCATTGCACAAAAGGTTCTTTTAGTGTAAAAAGGTTCTTTAGATCAATAAAATGGTCTTCACACTAAGAAAAAATGGTTCTTTTAAGAACTGTTAACTGAAAAGTTCTTTGAGGAACCAAAAATGGTTCTTCTATGGCATCGCTGCAAAAAAGAGAGTGTATGTTATAGGGAAGTATGCAATTGTTGATGCAGCCAGTCAAACTTATAAACTATAGGTTTTTAATTACAATTGAGACCTGCAGTGGCCACTTTTTTTGTCATGGGCCATCAAGCAACCACCTAGAAAACTCTAGCACCCATCCAAAATGCTATAACAACCATACAGCAACATGCTTAAATCCCTCAGAATATCTTAAGTGATTTGCACGAGCAAGCTACACTCACAAAATCAAGTTTATTTTAATATCTCATTAATTCATGTGTTATAGATCCGTATAGAGGCTGTGAAGGAGGAACTGAAGTCTATTAAGGGGAAGATTGCGCTGCTGCTGAGAGAATATCAGGATCTGCTCAATGTTAAGATGTCGCTGGAGATTGAAATCACCACATACAGGTACTGAAGTTCTGCCATTCCACCTTGAACCAGCAATACAGTGCTCCAGTGATAATGTATTTTTGAAGGCCAATCCGGAAGTTCGCATCACCCTGGTTGCCTCAACAAAAAACACTTGTTTTGTCTATTTAAAATCATTTTAAGTACTCTTGAGGCCTGCTTAGAAGTTTGCTGAGGCCCCCAAGTGGGCCCTGGACCCCTGGTTGAGAACCACTTTTCTGTATAGAAGTTCTATTTTTTTCTAAGAGTGTAACTCATTTTGCTGTGTCTCTGCAGGAAGCTGATAGAGGGAGAAGACAGTCGCTTATCCAGCATGGTGAGCAGTCTGTCTCTCATGAGCGCGAGTGCAGGAATGGTCAGCAGAGTTTCTGGGGCAAGCAGTCAAGGGGTCAGTGGAGCGGCGAGCTCATCCGCCTCAGAGAAGATGCTCTCCAGCAGCTCAATAGTCAACCACAACCATCACGAGTCCGTGGAGGAGTTCAGCCATGAACAGGCTGTGGAGATGACTGAGAGGAAAACGGTCCTCATTAGGTACAAGTAAACCGCTCTACTATAATATTTTAAAAAATCCCTGTTGCAAGTTATTATATTAAAAGGCAGTTCAAATACATGTGAATGTTTCTTGATGTTTTTCCAGAAACTAATGCCCATCTCTCTTTGGTTGCAGAACAGTTAAGACAGATGAGGACATGATTCAAAGGGACACACAAGAACGCACCATCACCATCTCTGGCGCCGCAGATGAGAACGATTGAATTAGACCCTTGTATTAAAGTCATGAGACCTCGTCCTAAACCTTCAAAGTTCATTACTTAGAAAAACTATCAGACTAGAGAAATAAATATCACAATGAATCTCTCATCCTTTACTACCTCCTTTGTGCTTTGACTAATCTGCTAAAACAGCATGTATTAAGCGTTTAACTGTGGGTCATCAATACAAATAAAGCTTGTTTGCACAGCATTTGTTTTTCCAATTTAATACAGTTGTTCTGTGTCCGAAGTGCTTGTATGGCAAACAAAGACAATCAATGTTTTTATATGGAAACAAAAGCAGAGACTTTTTACAGCAAAACACCAAAATGATGGTGCTAAAATATTTTATTTATTTATTTAAAGAATTATAGCTAAAAAAAAATAAATTAAAATAGCATGATGCAATATACAGTCCAGTATTCAGATCATATAAGGCTTTTATTGGAGAACAGCCTCATGTTGATTGCACATACACTGCCATTCAAAAGTTGTTATTTTGTGTTGAGAAATTAACATTTATATTCAGCTAGGATGCATTAAATTAATCAAAAGATTTCTGTTTCAAACAAACACTGCTCTTTCGAACTTCCCATTCATCAAAGATTCCTCAACAAAATGTATCAGTTTCCACAGAAATATGAAGCAGCACAGCTGTTTTCAACATTGATAATAAGAAGAAATGTTTCTTGAGCAGCAAATCATCATATTAGATTGATTTCTGAAGGATCATGTGACACTGAAGACTGGAGTAATGATGCCGCTAATAAATTCAGCTTTACATCACAAGAAGAATTTATATTATAATTTGTAATAATATTTTGCAGTATTATTGTAGATTTTATCCAATAAATTCCACCTTGGTGAGACTTTCAAAAACTTCTTAAAATCTTACCGACACCAATCTTTTGTACAGTAGTGTTATTTTCATTTTTTCCCTCTATTATCAAAATAGCAGGTAAATTTGAAAATTATTGGCAAAATAGAAAAATGCCTTTTATACAGTCTGGTCTGATGAAGTGAGTGTGAGGAAATATTCACATGGATCATGGTTTACCATTCCCACATAATCATACACTTCCATTAATAAAGATTGTTGGTCATTCATACAGTACAAGAGTAAACTATTAACATTGGTCATCTTCCAAAACATTTGTTAGTGCAACAAAAAATACATAGTTTACAATATTTTTAATATTGACATGATTTGACTGGATGGAATCTTATTGATTGATGGCATGAGTGTGTGTATGTGTGAGTGAGATTATTGTAAAGGTTTAGGCTCGTCTCCGACTCCTCCAGCGAGACGATACACAACCAAGCTGACCTCATGAGCCAGATTATCAGCACTTTCCTGCAAATAAACACAGCAAAGAACATTTTTTGCAATTACAATCAAATATATTGTGATATTTAGAGCTTACCCAGACCAAATATTTTTCTAGTCCTCGTAGAGCTCTTAATAACATCTTGGAAGATGGGAATTTTCTGAGAGCTCCTACTTATACCACATGACCGCTGCACATTAATCAGTGCAGCGTTAATAGTGCTGCCACAGAAATGCATAAATACCATGCAGTCCGAGGACGTGAGCAGCTTTGAATGTAACGTCACATGTTGTCATCTTGAGACTAGGGTAATTACGACATGGCGTGAACGCAGCAAAATGCACATTAAATTAAACATGTCGTAAGTGCGGTAATAATTTAGCTTCCACACTCCACACAAACACTTGGAAATGTGTCTAATTACAGCACACAATTTTCTAGGTTAACATAAATGTTTAAGCGAGCGGCCATGTACAGCGGCTAACATAAGGGTACTACTTGCAAGTTTCAAATGATAAGCCATGTTTGAGAAGCGTCAACTAACATTTGGTCGACTTTTAGGCAGCCCCCTAGTGATATGCAAAAGAAAGTGCTTATAATGACACCAGTAGTGTGTGTGTGTACCTGTGTGTCAGCCTCAGCATAGACCCTGACCACATCTTCAGTTCCAGATGGTCTAACAAAGGACCGAGCGTTTTTGTACTTCTTGACAAGCGAGTCGATGGCCTCCTGCAGACCCTCTGGAGTCACGGCCCTCCTCTCTGCGTCTGTCGTATCTATGACACGCCGGTCTGACACCTGTAGAGTCCAGCAGTTAAAACACACACACATACACTCAAAACTCACAAAACACACACAAGTACACACCGTGACTTTAAGTTGACGGTTGGGCAGGTCTGTGTAAACTGCATCCCAGTCTTGCACAGACATCCCTCTGATGGCCAACACAGCTTCAATCACTAGCATATCTGAGATAGCGTCTCCAACCGTCTGAGGAAGAGAGCAAGGAAAATTTCACCTAGTTTTATATCTATAGGGCATCTGAAGATGTAGCTTGATGGTGTATGTTTTTATACCTGGTTAATCAGATTAACTGTGTGCTCCAGGATTTTTACAGCACGTTTTTTCTCATCGATGGTGTTCGGGTTGTGCACCAGCTCCAAAATCTGTTTCTGTGCGGCTTTGCTGAACAAAACCTGAAACATATCAGCAAAAAACTCTAGTAAAACCACAAGTTTCAACAAACTACTAACTGAACGCATCCAGGCCCCGCCCCTTTATTTTGCATATGCCTTTGGCAGGAATTATTTAAATGAAGAACATTGTGGCGTGTGCGTTCACGGAAGAAAACTTAAGACTACAATCGAGGCATTTCAAGGAGTTCAGAAACAGTGCGCACTGATATAGAGAATAGCTCACTTTGGAGTGACTTTGTGCTTTGGAACTTTGCAGACCTTTTTCATGATCAAACAGCAACATTTTTCAAGTTGAAAATGTAAAAAAAGCATAATAGGTCCTCTTTAAAGACTCTGAAAAGCTGGTTCAAAAGTCAGTTTGAATGGGCCGGTCACATAACCACAAGAGTAGAATTGATGTCTTGATGGACTGAAGTTTGCTGAACTCTGACCTGCTAATTTAAATAGTGAAAATTGCATTATTTTGCAATTAACTCACAGTTCCATGTCCATTGGCCTCAAAATACACTCCAATATCATACTCCTGTGCCGCATGATGTAGGTGCTTCACTCCTGTTTTCGTACAGCATACTGTGACCTGTTGAGAGGTCAAAGGTCACCTTAACACCTCATAAACACGGAGTAGCAAGAAATTGGAGTACTATAGTAACAGGACATATTTCTAAGAACATCACCTTCATGACGTCCTCCAAGTAGCGAGTTGAGCTTCCATTAGCATATGCTGTCTGAACAACAGCAATCTGTAAATTCAACCCAGCCTGAACACACACAGAGACAAAATGAATGCCCAAATTTAAATTTAGAAGTGGCTAATTCCATTCTAGACCTTATTCATGTGTGTAGAACCTGTGTGAGCAGCTCTTTGAGATATGTGCTGATAAGAGTAGCGATCTTGTCTCCGTCCAGGAGATGGAAGCGGCCCTTAGAGTCAGTGTAATAGTAAACAATGCGATCGGCATCACCATCGAACGAGCAGCCGCGTTCGCCTGCTGTCATACTCACACCTGGAGAGAAAAAAGTGAGATTTCTCTGATTATTCGGTATGAACAGATTTAAGTGTTTTCAAGACTTCTTTCATTATATTGTAAAATAAACTCTCTCTGACTCGGTTTGAACAAACACAAATATTTAATTATATATAAAAAACAATTTTTTCTCATAGGACGTTTAAGGAACCATGTATTTTCACCCCTCAAAAAGTTCTGACAGACCTTGAGGAGCTCTCTGCTGGACTTTGACGTAATCTGCTCCACACAAGTGGTTGAGTTTCCCACTGCTGCCATCATTTGAAAGCACGACCTGCAGTTCGGAGCGTAGAAACAACTCCATTTCTCTCATCTTCAATGCACCAATGCCGTTGGCTCCATCCACCAGAAGCTTCTTCTGATCATCAGTGCGATTTGGGGCCTTTGGAATACAAGTAGAAAAACACTTAATGCTAGAAATAAACAGGATCATTAAAGTGCCCCTATTCTGCTTTTCTGGATATTACCTTTCATGTAGTGTGTAATATAGCTGTTTGTGAATGTAAAAGGTCTGCAAAGTTTCACAGATCAAGGTACACGATAAATTGAAGAAAGAACACATTCTGAACTGCCAGAAACGAGTGGTCATTAAATCCAGTCTCACTTCCTGCTAAAACCTATGTAGGTTTGTAACAAATTTGCATAATGCCAGCCTATGGTCTTCACTGGCCGCTGGCGAACAAAAAACTACTTTGACCTCCCCTAAAAACTGCAGTTGCAGATTGGTTTGCGTTGCCGATTTTGCCTGCACTTCCAATGGATGAAGACTGTGGCCCAAATTGATGCAGTAAAGCCGACGCCATCGTTACTATTCGTATCACTGTGTATCAAGTGCTGAGGAGCTGAAATTCAGATATGGTAATAGGCGTTTCGTTTCTGATAAAGCGGTAGACCAATCACAACAAGCTGGGATTTAGAAAGGAGGGGTTTAGAGAGACTGAGAAAAGAAGTGATGCTGCAATGTATATTATGAGAAAATGAAAGTGTTTTTTGGATGGATGCAAAATTATTGTAGGATCATGCAGAAGCTTGTGTGTCACCCTTACGTTCTGGGTGAGCTGAAGGAAAGCCTGTGAGAGTTTCTGGTAGTAGCCCTCAACAGTGGGACTGCCATAGCAGCCATTTGTGTTGCAACAGCACACCATATAATGCAGCTGGGGAGTGGTGACCAGACCATAGTCTTTTAAAAGAAACACACACCCATGATCAACACAGAATAACCAACAGAGCAATTCATCAACCTTTGTACTGTCATATCTCCCAACTGCACGTACACTCTAAAAAATAATGCAACGGCAAGACTACTTTAATTTTCTGAAATGAGTTTCAAGCAAAGTAATTCATTTCATTAAGTTTTGTAATGTTAGGAACTTCTTGAACACACCATGAGTTTTGCCTCCCAAACTGGAAACGCCATCCAATACAGCCTGAGAGAGACTGACACTGCTTGGTCTAAATAAAACAAACAAAGAGAAATAAAAGGTAACTTCGATAGTCCACTTTAGACATTCTACTAATTATAAGTAACTTTGCAACTACATGTCAACTACCAGTCATTAGAGTATTAGTACAACCCCAAATCAGAAAAAGTTCGGACATTTTGTAAAATGCAATAAAATCAAGAATCTGTGATTTGTTCATTCTATTTAACTTTTTATTAGCTGACAAAAGTACACAGAAACGTTTTACAATGTTTTCACTGACCAACATAATTGTATTTTGTAAATATGAACAAATTTTGATTTTGATGGCTGCAACACACCCCAAAAAAGTTGGGACAGAGACCAAATAAAAGTGAAAAGATTATCCAAATTAGATTATCCAACTCTTTTGAAACAGTCCACAATGAGCAGGTGAATTGGTAATAGTTGAGGGTATCATGTTTGGGTGTAAAAGTGCTTCTCAGTCTTTTTAAGCAAAGATGGGTCATGGCTCATCACTTTGTGCCAAATATCTTGAGAGAATTGTCAAACAATTAAAAAAATCACATTTCTCAAATGCAAGATTGCAAAGCATTTATGCCTTTCATCATCTTCCATGCATAATATTGTCACAAGATTCAAGGAATCCAGAGAAATCTCAGTCTGTAAGGCAGGAGACCTCTGTTGAATGTGCGTGACCTTTGACCCATCAGATGGCATTGCACAAGATACCATCATGCTCCTCTATCAAATACAGACACATGTGCTCAGGAGTAATTTGGAAAACCGTTTTCACTGAACACAGTCTGACTCTGCATCAAGAAATGCCACTTGAATCTCTGTTACGCAAGGAGAAAGCTTTACATCAGTTCTATGTGGAGATTCCGGCGAGTTCTCTGGAGCTCATCTCAGATGGTCTAGAAGACAGTGGAAATGTGTGCTGTGGTCAGATGAGTCCATGTTTCAGCTTGTTTTTGGGAGAAAATGGACATCGAGTTCTCAGTCCCAAAGACGAAAGGGACCAACCAGACTTTCACCAGCGACAGGTGCAAAAGCAAACATCTGTGCTGGTATTGAGGTGCATCACTGCAAACGGTATGGGTAACTTGCATTATTGTGAAGGTACCATTTACATGGAGGCATTTATTTGGATTGTACAGAGACATAAACTGCCATCAAGATGACATCTTTCCTGGGAAGCAAGACAATGCCAGGCCTCATTCTGCACATGCTAAAACTGAGTGGTTTCTAGACACTCTGCACCATAGAAGGGATGTGCCTGCCTGTTTACTGCAGTCCAGATATGTCTCTTATGGAAAATGTATGACTCATCATGAAAAGGAGAATCAGGCAACGATGACCACAGACTGTTGAGCGGCTGTCTTGTATCAGACAAGATTGGGCAAATATTCCACTAGCAAAACTCCAACAATTAGTATCCTCAACTCCCAAATGATTAAAAAGTGTAATTAAAAGGAAAGGTGAAGTGACACAGTGGTAAACATGTCTCTGTCCCAACTTTTTTGGGGTGTGTTGAAGCCATCAAAATCAAAATTTGTTCTTATTTACAAAATACAACTATGTTGGTCAGTGAAAACATTGGAAAACGTTTCTTTGTACCTTTGTCAGCTAATAAAAGTTTAAATAGAATGAACAAATCACAGATTCTTGATTTTATTGCATTTTACAAAATGTCCCAACTTTTTCTGATTTGGGGTTGTAGATTGTCTGCTAAATATCTCCTAACACTTTATTTTGATGGTCTGCCAACATGGTATAATAAGCTAAGGCTTCAGCTTATACCTTTTTTAGTTAATAATGTCTAGATAAACGTGTATGAGGACCAAAATAAATCCTGATAATGATGATGACAATAAGCATGATAACTTTCAACTACACTATTTAATCACATTTTCAGACTGTGAAACATCTGTTGGCAGTGTTTTTGACTTGATCTACTGGCTTGGCCACTATGAAGTTTACAGGTTTGGTAGCTTCTAATTGTGACAGTTGTTAACCTGCCTGCTTTGTAAACAGAAGCCAGGCCTACCTGGTGTCTTTGCCGATGTAGACACTCGCTGGTTCACTCATGCTGATGTCCTCTTTCTCAATAACATCTGTCAGTGCTTTGAGGAGAGAGTCCTGCTCGGCGTTAGCTAGCTGTGTGGCGTATTCCTCCCACACCGCTGTCACCATCTCCCCCATGGGGTCAATTAGCTTCACCCCATTGTCTTCCTGAAAAAGATGATAACATTGCAGCAACTTCCTCGGAAAGTGAAAATGCACCACTGTTATATTGATATGACAGTATGTGGACACGCATGGGTGCATGTCTTACCTCTGGGTTATGGGAGGCAGTCACCATGACTCCTATGGTGGATTTAGTCTTTTTAGACCTCAGAGTTGCCAATAGCCCCATGCGGAACATGATGTGGTCCAGATGTTTGGCATGAGTGCGGAATCCAGCTGTGCCATATTGCAACTTAAGCCCCTCTGGCTTCGGATGCAGCTTGGACTTTTGAGATACCTCCTCAAACTGAGACATCTCTAAAAACAAAGACAAAAACACCTCAATGTAACAATAAGAAGCAGGAGAAGAAAATTCAACACTCTTACTTCAGCAATAAACAATATTAAACACAAATGTGATGTTTATCTTAAGTCATTTTTGCTTATTCGTGTGGTTGAATTGGATCATCGAAGGTCAGCAGCAAAGACATTGGTTCATAAAGTGAGATTTAATATTTGTGTAATTTAACATATTTGATTTTTGCAGGTTTGCGTAATATTTCACAGGTTTTATTCCTTTTGAGGAATACTGAATCTGTTTTTGTGCAAGTAAAATGAGTAAATGCATGCTCACATTTAGTCTAGAACTACAATAACCATCATGTTCACACAACACCTCTGCACTTATTCCTGATTTCTCTCAACATGGGGACCAGAGAGCTGTCAATTAATGTATTGAAAAACAAAGTAATTTGCGTTACTTATTTTGAAAAAGTAGGCTAACTCAGATATTTTGTTTTTAATTTAAAAGAAATGCATTACTTTACTAGTCACATGAAAAAGTAACTTTTAATGCGTTACCCCATAAAATGTGCTTCATGTAGTTATATGCATTGCTGAGATTGGACTATAAACATGAAAAACGTTAAAAACCCAAAGCAGTTTGCAATTTAAAGTGCACATACCTCCATTAAAAACTGCACTAATCAAAACAATAATCTTCCATTCAATCAATCCCAAGATAAATAGCAAGGAGTCATTTGTCTGTTCCAGGTAATATATCCCAGAATGATAAATGAACAACTGAACAATAAAACATGCACACTTACAGATATAAATAGATGTAAACATAATCATAATGACATTACAGTTGTTAAAATATTAAAAATGAATGAATGAATCTTCTAATCACACTACATAAAAATAAATTATACGGGCTTGCAATCGAAAACAAGACACGCTAACTAATTATAAGAGTTCTGTTATTTACCATTAAATGAGTTTAATTTGATGACAGTTGATGAAGTTTACACTCTGCTGTTTCTGCGGCTGAAGGGCGTGAGCTCTGAGCAGCGCTTCCTACTTCCCTGATTACGTGGCTACAATGACGTTCGTCGCCACGCCCCCTCTACTGACGTACACTGGAACTTTTTGCATATTTTAACTATGATTTTACAGTTTTTTACAATCGCTATGACAGTTTTTTCAATACATTTAACAAGTTTCCTAAACTCTTAACGCACCAACACACCTAAAACACACAATCGGCAAAACGGTTAATTTCATGCTCAAAATCACACTTTGTAAACTAAACTACAAAACTAATTTTCAAAATACAATAATACACTAACAGAATACACTATGTCTAACAAAACACTGCAAACATGTTTCAAAATCAAATAATTATTCAAAACACTAACACATGTTCTCTTCCAACAGGAACATTTAGTCAATCATAACATAATGACAAAAAAACACTATCATCAGCTGGAATTACAGAAACTGCATTATTTTATGTGTCAGGTCTGCCCTTACACAACAGACAGTATATTGTATTGATCATAGATTTTGTTTTGCACTGTAGTTTCTTTTGATGCCTCTCTACATTTTTGTTTTGTTGGGTTTAGTAAATGCATGCATTTTGTTTCTTTTGCTGCAGAAATTCAATACAAAAAATGAATGACCATCTCAGAGTAGCTTTATAGAATGTACAGTTTATGAAAAAAAAAGACAGAGACAGAATTGCTGCAGTAAAGACTTTATTTGGAAAAGGACATTGCTGCAAGATATACAAACAAGATATACAAACAAGAAAAAGCACTGGAATAATAATTACTGTAAAAAAAACAAAGTAATCTTCTAATCTGCCCGGTCTTCTGCACTTGGCCACATATTCTCATCCACATCACACCTGATATCTTCTCTGGCAAGGCATTGTGGGAAGAATCTTTTGGCATGCCGTATCCACCCGTGACAGTGTTCAGCTGTGATGTCTCGGCGTTAGCTAGCTGTGTGGCGTATTCCTCCCACACCGATGTCACCATCTCCCCCATGGGGTCAATTAGCTTCACCCCATTGTCTTCCTGAAAAAGATGATAACATTGCAGCAACTTCCTCGGAAAGTGAAAATGCACCACTGTTATATTGATATGACAGTATGTGGACACGCATGGGTGCATGTCTTACCTCTGGGTTATGGGAGGCAGTCACCATGACTCCTATGGTGGATTTAGTCTTTTTAGACCTCAGAGTTGCCAATAGCCCCATGCGGAACATGATGTGGTCCAGATGTTTGGCATGAGTGCGGAATCCAGCTGTGCCATATTGCAACTTAAGCCCCTCTGGCTTCGGATGCAGCTTGGACTTTTGAGATACCTCCTCAAACTGAGACATCTCTAAAAACAAAGACAAAAACACCTCAATGTAACAATAAGAAGCAGGAGAAGAAAGTTCAACACTCTTACTTCAGCAATAAACAATATTAAACACAAATGTGATGTTTATCTTAAGTCATTTTTGCTTATTCGTGTGGTTGAATTGGATCATCGAAGGTCAGCAGCAAAGACATTGGTTCATAAAGTGAGATTTAATATTTGTGTAATTTAACATATTTGATTTTTGCAGGTTTGCGTAATATTTCACAGGTTTTATTCCTTTTGAGGAATACTGAATCTGTTTTTGTGCAAGTAAAATGAGTAAATGCATGCTCACATTTAGTCTAGAACTACAATAACCATCATGTTCACACAACACCTCTGCACTTATTCCTGATTTCTCTCAACATGGGGACCAGAGAGCTGTCAATTAATGTATTGAAAAACAAAGTAATTTGCGTTACTTATTTTGAAAAAGTAGGCTAACTCAGATATTTTGTTTTTAATTTAAAAGAAATGCATTACTTTACTAGTCACATGAAAAAGTAACTTTTAATGCGTTACCCCATAAAATGTGCTTCATGTAGTTATATGCATTGCTGAGATTGGACTATAAACATGAAAAACGTTAAAAACCCAAAGCAGTTTGCAATTTAAAGTGCACATACCTCCATTAAAAACTGCAATAATCAAAACAATAATCTTCCATTCAATCAATCCCAAGATAAATAGCAAGGAGTCATTTGTCTGTTCCAGGTAATATATCCCAGAATGATAAATGAACAACTGAACAATAAAACATGCACACTTACAGATATAAATAGATGTAAACAATCATAATGACATTACAGTTGTTAAAATATTAAAAATGAATGAATGAATCTTCTAATCACACTACATAAAAATAAATTATCCGGGCTTGCAATCGAAAACAAGACACGCTAACTAATTATAAGAGTTCTGTTATTTACCATTAAATGAGTTTAATTTGATGACAGTTGATGAAGTTTACACTCTGCTGTTTCTGCGGCTGAAGGGCGTGAGCTCTGAGCAGCGCTTCCTACTTCCCTGATTACGTGGCTACAATGACGTTTGTCGCCACGCCCCCTCTACTGACGTACACTGGAATTTTTTGCATATTTTAACTATGATTTTAATCAAATCAGTTTAGTTTAAGGCTCTGGTTTAACCCAGAGATCAAAGTTTAATTATTTCAAAGGTTTGCAGCCTGTGCTAACAGAGAATGTTCATTGTTATTCCTGAAATACTGAGTTTTACTATAATAATAGTATTTCTAAATAAGAGTTTCAATCACAGATATAATAAATATGAAATAAATCTTTTATTTCTTTATTATATTCCATTATATTATTTTTAATATTATGTAACATATGTATTATGTAAATATAATCATGTTTTAATTATATATATTTATACATTATAACTTAATATAACTTAACTTTAAGAACATTTTGGTGTGTATAGTGGTGGATCCCCAGATGGGTTTTTTTAGGTCATTATCAGCTGTGTAAACATTCAGAAAACATGTTTATGCAGATGTTTTTTTTTGTTTTTTTTCAGCATTGGGGACCAGCTTCTCAAATGCATCTGCACTCTTTATGTCTGTCTCTTTTTATAAGATGATGCCCGTTGCCACATGTACAAAGGAACAGTGAAAAAAATAAAGAAAAAAAACACAAGATAACTTATGTTGAAGTTCCATGAAGTTTATAAAAAAAAACATAAGACTTCATGGTTTGAAAGAGACTTTAACACACGTCTGATATCTGATGGAATGAAGCAGACAGCCAGACAGAACCAGGAGAGAGAAAGTTTGTGGCCCCTGGCCAAATAACAGTTTACTGTAAGCTCCCCCTCAGTGAGGACTGACCCCTCACCCTCACACACACAAACTAACACTCCATAGCATGCTCTGAAAGGACTTTCAGTAATCTGCTTGGTAGACTTAACAAAATCAGCTCTTGGATAATTTGTGCATTCTCTGTAATCATTTTTTGTTTGTTTTTTTATGCTGATGTTGACAAGAAGTTTTTGCAGCTGCTTCAACAAAAAGAGGAGGTCCTCATGGTCGATTCCTGCGTCCTGCTGTGCACACTCACACACTACATACAGAGCACAATGGCACATGGCTTTCCCGTCTAAAAGGCTTTAATTACTTGTGTTGATGAATCTGGGGAAGACTGCTGGCTTTGTTTCTTGCCTGAGCTCTGAACTGGATGGTCAGTTTCCAGGGTTACTCTGCATGGAAGGAGGTGCAAAACAAGTGGCATAGAGCAAATGAGAAAAGTATACTGGTCTTACTAGCTGACTGGTGAGTAGAACAATTATTGATAGATCTCACATTTTACACAAATGAAGATTCGCATTTGAATATTTACCCAGGTCTTTAGCAGATTTGTATCACTTTGAAAATAGGATATAGATATTCTACTATATTAGTAAATTTGCAACTACATGTCAACTATCAGTCATTAGAGTGTAGAAAGTCGAAAAAAAAGAGTGTAACTCTTGTTGTTTGTTTACTGTGATTTAAAGCGTCACTGTTGATTTTTGTGCAAATTATTTGTGTACACTCTTTGTGAAGATCTGAGAGATGGGGGTCTCTAAAAGAGCGCCCGCCACTGATAATGTGTCCGATGAAGGTAGCAAAAAAACCATGAAAGATGATGCAGTTCATCTGAGGAGGAGGATAGGGCTGCTGCCATCCATTTCCTTCATCATTGGCACTGTGGTGGGCAGCGGCATCTTCATCGCCCCCAAAGGCGTATTGATGAATTCGGGCAGTGTGGGATTGTCCCTGCTGGTCTGGGCTCTGTGTGGCATCCTCTCCACTTTTGGTGAGGAACATCTTATACACTGTACAGATCAAAAGTTTTGTGTTTTTAATTTGGAAGTCTGTGTTTTTTCTTGGTGAGTTCAGCAGCATCAACAATAACATACAATAAAATAGCATGTTCACTACACTGCACAATGAATCAAACTAACAGTGTGTCTACACTGTTAATGAGAGGATTCGTGAGTTCGCAGAGCTCAGCACTGATCAAAAACTCGGCCGTTTTGAGCGGTGGGTGGATTCTGACTAAACACCTCTGATTGGCCATTGCATTCAAGAGATCAACAAACATGTCTGTGATTGGCTAAATTGCTCACCGCTGCAGAAACACATTGTAAATAGAAACATTTGACGTTCTCCAGATCACAAACTCAAAGGTACTATGCCACTAATCTGACTCGTCTGCTGAGCTGTGGAGTTGCCAAACCACACAGTGATTGAAAAAGTTTTCTCATGCTCTATAAAATTAGACCATTCCAACTTTAGATACACCACACTGTTAGATTGTCTTAAGAAGAAGAGCCTAGGATGGACTTTTTAAATAATGCCTCTTAGGTTATCATCCCATTAATGCATAGATAATAGTCCCAAGAAACTTGAAACCTGCCCATATTGGCGTAACAACATTTTGGCCTACAGCAATCTTAGTCGACTTTTTACAAAAAAAAAATCTGCTCATCAAGGCTACATTTATTTGATCAGTAAGAGTACAGCAAAAACAGTAAAATTGTGAAAAATTACAATTTTAAACACACCATCCATTATTCCAGTCTTCAGTCACATAGTTTTTTTTAAGTTATTTTAAATCGTAAACTGTCAACTGTGTAGTTTGTATATTTTTTATGACATCTTGCATTTTTTGTTGTTGTTGTTGTTGTTCTTTTTACATCGGAAGAATGCAATATAATGTGACATGAATTAACAGCTACATTTGATGGTAGTCTTCCCTTTTTTTTACTGTATTTTTCATCAAATAAATGCAGCTTCTTTCAAAAACATTGAAAAATCTTTATTATTCAAAGCTTTTGACTGGTTATGTATACTATTTTCACTTTAGCTGGAAAATCCTATTCAAACCAGTTTTGAAATATTGCATGTTCTCTTCAGGTGCTCTGTGTTATGCTGAGCTGGGCACAACCTTTACTAAATCAGGGGGCCATTACACCTACCTGTTGGAGACTCTGGGGCCCCTGCCTGCCTTCCTGCGACTGTGGACTGAGTTCATATTCATCAGGTGTGTGTGTGTGTGTGTGTGTGTGTGTGTGTGTGTGTGTGTGTGTGTGTGTGTGTGTGTGTGTGTGTGTGTGTGTGTGTGTGTGTGTGTGTGTGTGTGTGTGTGTGTGTGTGCGAACAGTGTTTGGGTTTTATTGTGGTCAGCGAATTGTTAAATGTCCAAATGTCATTTCAGACCTGCAGTGGCTTCCTACGTGTCTCTGGCTTTTGGCCGTTATGTAGTGGAGCCGTTTTTCTTGCCGTGTGCCGCTCCGACAGCTCTGGTCAAACTCGTCAGTGTGCTTGGAGTCAGTGAGTGCAGCTCCTTTACGATCAGCAGTGGATTAGGCTACATAACGTTTAGCAAACTAAATCTGTCATGTAAAACTGTAAACTATTCTATCTATAGCGTTTGTGGTGGCAGTGAACTGCTGGAGTGTGTCTTTGGCAGCTCGTACGCAGATCTCGCTGACCTTCATCAAGATGTTTGCTCTGATTCTGATCATCATCCCGGGAATCATGGCTCTGGCCAATGGTAAGAATTGAATGCTGTATCTACTGCAATACATTACATACAGTATTCATTTAGGATTATTTTGGAATGTTTTTAAACAAAAATCTATTAATTTTACCTGCATAATCCTTGTAAAAAAATGTTTAAAAGTGTTCAATAGTCATGCATATTCATGTTTATTAGCAAAATTCAGTCCCAAGTGTGTGAGATATGGGAAAGGGGCTAAGTATTTTTTTAGATACTAAAAGTAAAAAAAGTCTTTTTTAAAAAGTCTGCATAACATCAGGTGTAAATCCTCATTTGGGTCAAAATGGACCAGAATACAAAAAAATTACACTTTGAAAAAAAATCTCTTAAAACATTGTTTTTTAAATGAAAATATTTTTTTTTATTTCAGTTTTAGTGTATCAAATTAAACTGGCAGCACTCTGAAATATAAATGTTACTTTTTCATGTTATTTCAGGTGACGTTTATTTTATTTCAAGTAACAAAAATGTGTTTTTTTTAATGGTTTTAGCTTCAGTTAATAACCCCATTTTGATTAACTGCATTATGAGAAGAGAATAAGGAAACTGACTTCTTATTTTCATTTTTTCTGTTTCAGGGAAAACTGAAAATTTCCAGAATGCCTTTGACTCTGATTCTTTATCTCTGACCAAACTTCCTTTGGCCTTTTATTCAGGTCTTTATGCATATGGCGGATGGTGAGTGTCATCAGTGCCACATGTCTAAAAGGAAAGGATAAAAAAATAAATAATGTAAAGTTTGATTTTTCTTACAGGTTTTATTTAAATTTTATAACCGAAGAGGTAATTAACCCCAACAGGTATACAGAATTTCTTGCATTGCAAAATTGAAAACTTGACAGAATGTTTTTATGAATATATAAAGACACTTAAGATTCCTTTCTCATATATTCTTGTTAGAACCATTCCATTGGCCATCATTTTCTCCATGGTGACAGTTACCGTGTGTTACGTTCTGGTCAATGTGGCTTACTATACAATGATGACCGCAGATGAGTTACTGATATCAGATGCCGTGGCAGTGGTTAGTAGTAGTGGACTACACACTTTGGAGATGAGTATTACAGGATTTCGTTTGGAGAGTAAATGTCTTGACTGTGCTGTCCTAAATGCATTGCAGACGTTTGCAGGTCGGGCTCTGCAGGGTATAGCTCCAGCAATACCCATATTAGTCGCTCTTTCCTGCCTTGGAGCTCTTAATGGAGGCTTTTTTGGTTCACCCAGGTAAGGATCTCAGAAACGTAAAGGCAAAAGAAGTTTTGCATCTAAATTTATGTTTAATATCTTTGACTTTAACCAGTTAAAAGTGAAGATTTTGTAACTCTGTTTCTGCAGGATGTTGTTCGTGGGAGCCAGAGAGGGTCACTTTCCAGTGATCTTCTCCATGATCCATATTCGCAGACAAACACCGCTGCCAGCCGTGCTTTTTCTGGTACAGTCACATCCAGTGCTGAGTACACTTTCAAAAATAAAGGTTCCAGCTATGCCATAGAAGAACCCTTTCTGTTTCCCCAAATATTTTATTGTGTAAAGAACATTTTAAATATCTAAAGAAATTTTTCCACTATAAAGAACCTTTTGTGAAATGAAAGATTCAAAGAATATTAAAGGTTCTTCATCCATCAATGCTAACAAAGAACCTTTATTTTTAAGAGTGTTGATTACTTACAAATTGTAGTCCAATCACAGATTACAAATTACATAATAATTGTGGTTTGTAACATAATCTAGATTACACTAATTTTGGATTACTCTTGACCTAACATACATTGTTTATCACATTTGAACATGATTAATTTATACTATATTGACATAAAAATAAAAAGATAAAGAAAATATATCCCATTCTTTGTTTTCAACAACATGAAGTGCATTCAACTTTACAAATTGGGGTTTGTGAAGGAACTTTTTTTATAATAAAAACATAACTTTAACACTAAAAAAGATTCAATATTTTATTTGTCTACCTGCATGTCATGTGACCATTAACCGACATCAGAGAACCGTGAACTTGTGAATGTATTGGAATATTACCTTTCAAATAAAATTGTGTAGTTTTATAAGATGTTGGTCAATTTAAAAGAGGAAAAAAGAATTAGGGAGGAACGATTAATTTGGAATAATTTAGTCTACTGTCATTATGCAATATGTAATAAATAAAAGTATTCAAAATGCAATCAATTACAAGCAGACCTACTTATTTTTTTTAATCTGATTATGTAATCCAGATTACATGCATCATCCCTCTAGTCATATCTGGTTCCTCCATGATCGTCATATTCCTCCTGATGTTTGCAGTATCCTCTGGTCATCATCATGTTGGCAAGAGGAGAGATCTTTCAACTGATCAACTTTGCGTCGTTCTCCCGTTGGCTCTTCATTGCCATGGCGACCTTGGGAATGATCATCCACCGCTACAGATTTCCAGAACATCCCAGACCGTTCAAGGTCCATTTAAATGGCTTATTAATTGATATAGCCTATTAGTAGGAATTTGTCACTGAATTTATTAAATATTGGTGTGACTGTGTTCAGGTCCCTCTAGCAGTTGCGGTGGTCTTTACCATAGTGTGTTTCTTCATCGTGGGCCTGTCTTTGTATTCGGACCCTTGGAACACGGGGGGCAGCTGTGCCCTCACCATCTCAGGAATACCTGTGTATTACCTGACAGTCAAGAAGTCATACATACCTGAACGCTGGAAAAAATCCTTCAGTAAGTACTGCAAAGCACCTTCATGTATTGAATCCATAAGCTTAACATTCATTTTAATATGATTCTTCAGTAGAATTATTCCTGGAATTAGTCAAGGCTCCAATCGCTGACCTAAACTTCATTGTGTGCAGATTATTTCAGTCAACAGATGCAGATTCTTCTGGAAGTGGCTCAGCAGGAAGTTCAGACCTACTGATGGAGCATCACCAAACACCAGCTAAATTTATGCGCTGAGTGTTGCGATTGGCGTCAAAGTTTTACATTTTTGCCATTACTATTGCTCATTTGAACAAACCCCTAACCACCCTACACACTTAAAAACAAAGGTATTATTAGGGGATTTTCACAGTGATGCCATAGAATAACCATTTTCGGTTCCCCAAAGAACCTTACAGTGATTAGTTCTTAAAGGGTTAGTTCACCCAAAAATGAAAAAATGGTCAATTACTCACCCTCACGTCATTCCAAACCTGTAAGACTTTTGTTAATCACATATAAACATTGATCAGTGAACATAAACAGAAGCTCACTGTACGTGCTTGATGCATAAGAACAAATCTCATTGGTTCCTGCAGAAGCTCAATCGTGCTACGTAACACGAGAATGAACCTCATTGGTTCTCGCACATCAAACAAGCGTCCTTGAACTTCCGTTTACCATATCTGATGTGTGCGTTGATGAATTTTTATATGTGAATAAAAGCCTAAATTAAATCTGTTCATCATTTAAAGCGATTGAGTCTCTTCAGAAAATTTGGACTAAACCGCTCAATTCGATTTGTTTAAATCTTTGAACTTTTTGAAGCGTCAAAGTGGTATCGAAAGATCTTGAGGGCGAGTAAATGACAGAATTTTAATTTTTTGGGTGAACTATCCCTTCAAAAGAACCATTATTTTCTTAGTTTGAATATTTGGTAACACTTTATTTTACAGTGTTCTTGTTACATGTAATTATCATAGTAATAACAGTAAATTGTACCTAATTACATGCAATTAACCCTCAACCAAATCCTAATCTTACCCTAACCCTATACATGTAGTTAATTAATATTACACTGTACTTAAATATTTAATTACACTGTAACAATGACACCTTAAAATAAAGTGTAACCGAATATTTTAATAATCAAAAGAACCCTTTTACTACTACTATAACCGTTTGTGCCAATAAAGAACCTCCTTTTATTTTTTAGAGTGTAGTGACTGCAGAGCAACATCCTGGCACCCTATCAATTCCGTCAATCACCACTCACATTTCCTTTAGTAAAATTCAAAGTGTCCAAGACAGGAATTAAAAGTGCCCTGGATTTTTCTAATTTAAATGCATTTTTAAAGTATCCCTTTATTCTGAAGAAATAAGTACAATAGGAAGAGAAACCATCTTGTATGCTTTGTTGGAAATGACGATTTCAGTTCCTGGTCAAAGCATGTTTTTATAGCTCAGTGAAATGCCAGGTAGATACCTTTAATATTTCAATACGATCTTCACAAGAATCACCAAACACATCCTATTATTGTTTTTTTTTTTCAATGACAGAGGGTCTTAACGGGACATCTTTTTATGATACCAAAAGGTTGACTGTTGAGAAAAGTCAAAGTTGATTAAAAAATAGCTTTGAAATCTTACAAAAGCCAAGTATCAAGGCACGTAATGACAGTGACAGATTTTCAAATGTCTGCATGAATGTACTTTTATATTTTTAGGATTTCGTATTTAACTTCTAATGCTCATGGTGTTCTGACATTTTAACACCATCAATCTGTCAACTGTGTAGTTTTGTATATTTTTTATGACATCTTGCATTTTTTTGTTGTTGTTGTTGTTTTTACATTGGAAGAATACAATATAATGTGACATGAATTAACAGCTACATTTGATGGTAGTCTTCTAAGCATATGAACTCTGCATGCTTACTAATCACTCTATACATGGAAATGAACATTAAAAGCTTTGGAATGCACCAAAAATCTCTTAGAACGCTCATCTTGGTCATATCCAACATCCAGAACACAAGTGTCTTAAATTGTTCTTAATAGCAAAAATACATGAATGCAGAAAAGCAGCAGCAGAGATGAGTCACTATTACGACATGCTTGTAACCATGAAACACACACATTATAGGATGTTATAAACAGCTCGATACTCCATCTAAACGACTGGTAAATTCTACAACAGTAAAAAAGTGCAACACTTACATGACCATCTGCAATTAACTAACAACCCCTCATTCTAAGAGAACGTATATAAGGTTTTGCATACGGTTTTATTTTATATGACAAATTCTCTTAAAAATCTCTTTTTGTGTGTCATTTTTACTATCAATCTATCTGGCTAAACCAAGGTGTTCAAAATTATTACAAAACAAAGAAATAATGTAAAGTTGGGTAGTGTAAATGAATGAATCTGTTAAATCTGTTTGTCCACGTATAATACACACACACTCTCTTTTTCTCTGTCTCTCTCTCTCTCTTACACACTCACATTTATATATTACAACTTGTGCAAAATAATTATCTCTAAGTACATTCGTCACTAACAGGCAAATAAAGGCCTACATATCCAAAATACAAACACGTACAGTAATAGGCAGTGAAATAGCAACATTTGTTAGCAGAGAAATTAAGAAAATACTTAGAAAATAGAAGAGATCAAAAGCAAGTAAATAAGAGTCAAAGGCAGTGAAGGAAGTTAAGCAGCTCAGATAAAGGAAGTCAGGAGTCACTTCAGCTCAGGGATAAACTGGGACCAGCTGATGTTTGCCATGCCGAGATCCTCATCCTCCAGGCCGGAGAAGCTGATATCCACTAGAATTTTACTCAAGCTGTCGTTCATGGTGTCCAGGACGAGCCCTTCGGTGAGCGAGCGGTTGGCGAGGCTCACCTGCAGCAGCTCTCTGGAGCAGGCCGGGGTGGAGCGTCTCGGGGAGGGTCGGCCACAGGTGAGCAGCTCTCGAGGGGAGCTGAAAAGCGGCAGCTCCTTAAACGGTGTGCTGTTGAAACTGAAGGGTGTGTGTTCATGCCGCTGTGGGGTGAGCTGTGGCCCGCTGGGCGTTCGAATGGGGCTGAAGTCCAGCACACCTCCCTTCCCGACAGGAGTGATCCTCCAGGGCTCCAGCACTGTGGGCGGCTTGCTGGGAGTAGATGAGGAAGGGTGGCTGCCCTTGATGGGCGTTTTAAAAGTGTATTCTCTGTTTGAGCTGTCAAAGTCAGGTTTACATGTGGGCAGGGGCTCCGGATCAGGCTCCGCCTCCTGAGTGTCTTGGAAGGTGGAGACGTCGGAGACTACGCCTGAGTCGAAGAGAGTGCTGTCGGGGTAGAGCAGGACGGGTTCCTCAGTGGCTGGCCGGACCAGGCGTTGTTTGCGGCGGGAGCTACTGTTTTCTCGCTGTCTGGTTTTGGGGGGCGGAGCTTCGGACACCACAGGAGTCAGAGACACACACACGGGCTCCTCCTTTATCTCCTGAGAGGCAGGTTTACACAGCATCACCGAGCTCACGTCACTCTGCGAGACCTTACATGACACACATGCGTTAAACATGAAATGCTTTCCTCAAGAAATTAATTCTCTGTTGTAAAGACCATAAAGTTGAATTTTGGACTACCATCAACCATTTAAGGCCCAGGTATACTTAATTTCAATTAACACGCGTACTCTGTGTATAGGCCTATAATTTGCGTGGATTAGCCGCTGTTAATATGTGAGGTATTGAAATCGCTTTTGAATGTGCGCTCGCTTTTAACTTTTGCGATCACGCATACTCGTGTGTACAGGGATACTGACTGCACGGACAAAATTGTGCTCCACCCGACTGGTGTAAGTGGACGTCCGTGGACGTCCCGATGACGAAAATCACATCAGGTGGACTGCTGAAGTATACTTTGGGCTTTAGACTAGCTTCTATCAGTTAATGACCATACATGACCAGCCAGATAGCATGTAAACCATCCATCATTTGGTTTTAGGTGGATTTTCAAGCAGGGTTGAATGTATTTATTTCAAATTAATTGACCATTAATTAATTACCATAATACTCAAAAAATATCATTCAAATTTAATTCAATGTGTTACTTGCCATTTCTTTGAAACAATTTTCAATCAGAAATTTCTAGTTAATTACACAAAGTAAATTCTACCTCAAATCTCTCTCTTTCTCACACACACACACACACAGTTAGGATTTTACCTTAGGAGCAATCCGGACCCTCTTGCTCGCACTGCTGGAGCTGGGAATGGAAACGCTTTGAGTGTGTGGAGGAGTGGCGAGAGACACGGGACTGGAGGAGCGCAGGAAGAGTGACTGACCCAGAGGAAGCTGGATGGGAACCAGGTACGAGTCAGTCCGAGGCAGAAGAGGCTTCATCTTTCTCTCTGAGGGCGAGCGGAAATAAAGGACCGTCAGGAAACACACTCATGTGCTCTGAGACATTCATCTCTCTCATCCAGCCCAACACTCACCTGTGCTACCGGCGATGGGTATCGCTTTCTTCACCTCCGGAGGACCTCTCTTCTGTTGCTACGGGAACAAAGAGGATTTGTTTACATTTGTTCCAAGTGTGACGTTCAAAATAGCTACGGCGTCAAGGCTGTCTGTCTTTCTAAGGAATCTTAGATGATAATAGGAACAAAACAAGCGATGATCTCGAGCTGAACGTGCTTCCTTCTGTCTGTCTGAATCTCCCTGAAATAAAATAACTGATTCCTGTAGAAGTAGAAAGGCTGGTCCCTGTCGATCTGCCCGTGAGAGGATGATTTAGAGTACGAAAGGGGATCTTACTTGATGGTAACCAACTTGTGTGGTCTGAGGGCAAGTGGGGATCACTGGGTCAACCAAAGGCTGTGGGATGAGCCAGGAAATGAGAGATGACCACATTTGAAAGGATAAAATCATAAATGGACAAAGCAGCACAGTAAGTGACTGGGATATAATAAAGCGAGAGTGTGATTTGTATTAATACACACCTTGTAAACCTGGTCCAAAGTGAGACAGCGGTTTGCTTCCGGTCGAATCGTCCAATAGGAGATCTTGCCATCAGGAGACGTTTCACGGACAAACATGTCATGCAGTGAGAGATTATGACGTATGGAATTCTAATTAAAAATAAAGTAAACAAATCACTCTCAGACATCATATATTAGAAATTTGTGTAAACTGAAAATGAATTCACTTTACACGCTACCTTCCATCCGGGTTTTGCGACATTTCTGAAATACGGAAAATGGTCTTCGATCCAATTGTAAATTTCCTTCAGGGTCATGTGTCTGTTATTCTTGCTGTTGATAGCAAACTGGATCATTGCCATGTAGGAATACGGGGGTCTCTCGGACAGAGGGTCCTTCTCTTTTTCTGGACATTTGGGCAGCTGAATGAAGAGGAAAGAAACAAACAATTTTTTAAAATGTCATTTAAAAAAAGCAAATCATTAGGGGTATAACGATACACTGATATCATGATTCGTACGATACACGACACTAATGTCATGATACTTCAAACAAAGCCAAAATAGAGTTAAAAATAGTACTTTTTTTAAACTACTTCTTCTAACACGTATTGTAAACATTTAAAGGTATAGTTCACCCAAAAATGTAAATTCTGTCATTAATTACTTACCCTTATTTTGTTCTAAACCAGTAAGACTTTCGTTCATCTTCGGAACACAAATGAAGATTTTTTTTATGAAATCTGAGAGCTTTCTGCCCTTCATTGAACTACCGATTTGATGATGAACAGACTGAATTTAGGCTTTTATGCACATATAAACATCCATCAACTCACACATCAGTTGTGGTAAACAGAAGCTCAAGCTTGTGAGAACGTGCTAGGGCCAATGAGCTTAATTCTTGTGTGTTAGGAAGCACGTTTGAGCTTCCGCATAAAAGCCTAAATTAAATCTGTTCATCAAATAAAGCAATCGAGTCTCTTCAGAAAATTTGGACTAAACCGCTCAATTCATATGGATTAGTTTTGTGATCTCTTTAAAGGGTTAGTTCACCCAAAAATGAAAATTCTGTCAGTATTGACCTACCCTCATGTTGTTCCAACCCCGTAAGACCTTCGTTCATCTTAGGTACACGAATTAAGATATTTTTGATTAAATCTGAGAGCTGGATCACTCCTCCATACTAGTCCATAGGCTTCTTCAGGGATTGAAACTTGCCAGCCCCGAAAAGTTATTAAAGACATCGTTAAAATAGTCCAAGTGACTACAGTGGCTCAATCTTAAGTTTATCAAACGACGAGAATACTTTTTGTGAGCAAAAACAAACAAAAATAACGACTTTATTTCAACTATTAATTTCCTTCTCTGTGGGCCTCTAGTCAGTTAACTTAGTATGATTGCGTAGAGCTACGTCACACGTAGGCTCACTATTGGCCGACGCTGGTCATGTGTGTGATGCGTGTGACGTACAACAACAGAAGCTTACACTATTATACTAGTGAACTGACTCGAGGCCCAGAGAGAAGGAAATTAATAGTTGAAATAAAGTCGTTATTTTTGTTTTGCGCACAAAAAGTATTCTCGTCTTTGATAAACTTAAGATTGAGCCACTGTAGTCACTTGGACTATTTTAACAATGTCTTTAATGACTTTTCGGAGCTGGCAAGTTTCAATCCCTGATGAAGACAATGGACTAGTATGGAGGAGTGATCCAGCTCTCAGATTTCATCAAAAATATCTTAATTCGTGTTCGGAAGATGAACGAAGGTCTTACAGGGTTGGAACAACATGAGGGTGAGTAAATACTGACAGAATTTTCAATTTTGGGTGAACTATCCCTTTAAGAACTTTTTGAAGCGTCAAAGTGTCAGTAGTGTAGCTGTCAATGGAGGGACAGAAAGCTCTCAGATTTCATCAAAAAGATCTTCATTTTTCGGTAAACTAACCCTTTAAAATAGTTTATTCAAAACATTTTCATAATACTTTTGGTTACACTTTATTTTAAGGTGTCGTTGTTACACTGTAATTATACATTTAAGTACTGAGTAATAATAATTAACTACATGTACTTACTATAGGATTAGGGTTTGGTTTAGGGTTAGTTGCATGTAATTATGCTTAATTTATAGTTATTACTATGGTAGCTACATTTATGTAACAATGACACAGTAAAATAAAGTGTTACCATACTTTTTTTATAAAATGTGATACATTTTTAAAAAATAGAACATTTGCACTAATTATTCTTCACAATAAGATACATGCATTTAGAAAATAGATTTTCATTTCATGCCGTCTTTAATGTTGTGTACCTGATTACAATCACTTGGATTGTCCTTGCTAGGGCATTTTTGGTTCGACTCCGGTCCGAGTCCATCAGAGCTCATTTTTCCCAGCCACTGGATGTTCGTCAGACTATCATCAAGCGGGTAGCACTCAGTCTCCTTTTTCACTATTGTCATAGGTAAACAACAATAATAAAAAAAGTCATAATAAGACACCTATATTTATAGGTAAATAATAAAACAGTCATCTTACATTCCTCACAACATCAATAACTTGCAAACATGCTCTTAGTCATGTCCCTCACCTTTCCCAAGATCAGCCCCAGGTTCTGTAGAAAAACACCCAAGGGTTTTGCTCTCCTCTAAACTGGTGCTGCCACTGAGCAGGATGAACTTGTTTCGGCCCTGAGGCCCGCACTCCTTTCCTTTGGCTGTCAGGGCGCTGATGACACTCTGCAGATCGGCTGCTTTCGGTATCACCACCACCTGTGTGTCCGGCATGGTGGGGTGGTCCATGATGCGGATGCCATCGGGGAAGCAGCGGGCGGTGGATGGGGTCGGGGTTGGGGTCAGGGTGGTCTGGGAGCGCGGCCCATCTGCCTCATCGCACCCTACATCAGATTCACTCTTCTGAAATGGCAGCTTCCTCCTCTTCAGGATGATGGGTCTCCTCGGGCTCTCTCTCATTGTTTGCTCACAGCAAATGGATCTGTCTGATGCCTGTCTAACAACATAAACCATAAAATGTTATAAGTTTTCAATTCTAAATACAGTGTATATAGGAACTAAGTTACTCGACTACAAAAACTGGAAGCTTCTCTACAGTTGCGCGAAGATGAATCATACAAACAACAAAATAACACTACATCTCGAATCAAAATCAGATTAAGTGTCAAAACAAATGTGACACATTTGTTAAAATATAAATAAAATATATAGAAATATCATATATTTGCAGATCATGTCCAAATGTACCGATAAGAAAGTCTGTTGATAAAACGACTTTTTTGTCCAACGACTCTTCAATGACGAATCTAGTTCTAGAATATAAAATACCGTTACAAACTGATTACTTTCGATCTGATGTACTGTATTGTTTTAATTGTTATTATAATGACGACAGATCATTCCGAAACAAAAGTTTTTGTGCAATGCCAGGTCTGTAAAATAATTTGCTTTCATTTTATTATTTATCTATAACGTTATTCGCTTAGATCGATGTTTTAAAACACATTAAAGATTATTATTGTCTTAAAACGAATAGATATAATTAATACACTTAATTATTAAATTATAAACGATCTTCCTTTACTATCTGACATGCGGCCTAGTGATTCGTCTAACGTTACCCAACTAACCTACTGTACCTACTGTTTAATTAATTAAAAATAAGACACATATCAAATAATACGAAGCGGATCAAACCTTCATATCATGTCAGCCGTGCAGACGGTGGTTTATTCGGGTTAATCTGGCAGTGCAGATAGGTCAAATGTATTTTGATGGGGTAAATGAAAGACTCCGGAGTCCGGAGACTCTTGTGCGCATTTGGTGAGATTTTGAATTTTGGCGCAGAGCGGTACAGCGTTGTCACGTGATCACGCTGTGCCCAATGGAGACTACACATGGGCGGAGACATCGAGTGTCGAGTGTCGCTGTTTTCTACTGTGCAGTAAGTTATATTCCTTTAGGGGGCGATCGGCGGCCCGGATTGACAAATTCTAACATTTTCTTCTATTGAAACATTCAACAATCTATGAATTTCTATCACATTAGTTGGATGGAAACCTGCTACCGCAATTTAAAAAAGCCTAATACAATAATCACAAACGAATGTGATTGATCCGCTGAGAAACGTAACACAGGTTATGTAGACTGATGTATTTTTGGTCATATCTGATTAATATTTCGTCGGTCTGGTCAATATTTTACACACTGATTAAAAATAATAGTGGGAATTTAAAAAAGCCCACAATGAATAATTAAAATATCCTAAATACTATTTGGACTCATCCTACTTGACCAATCAAAACAACGTCCGGGCCACTAAATCCCGCCTCTTGTGGTCTACCATTATTAGGCTAGCTAACATTCAAGACACTTCTAGTTCTTCTGTTGGAGGGACAGGGCTGTGTGAATGGGGGATGGACTTTCCCACAAACACGCAGACGGTTTATCAATATCTTTGTCAAATTTACATGGTCCAAAGAAAAAATACAATGCGAATGAGAAGAAGAAATACAAAGCGATGCGTGAGTATCGTCTAAGGTTTAATTGCATGCCATTTACTTTATCCACGTGCGAACTTTCTCTATAGTTCAAAGTATTGTAACCACCATCATTGACTATGTCGAGGGACAATGCATGAAACCTATGATAACATGCTAATAAGATTAAATAAGACGTTTTGCATGAGTATCAAGGCCTTTAAGGCCCCTAAATGTTTTATTAGTCAGTATCCGTCTTACAAGGTGTCTCCCTGCTTGACACGTTGTATTGCACTGTCAGACCAGTAGTAGTAGTAACGTTAGTAGTTTTCTCTGCCTCATGTGATCTTGTTTTCATTTAATGCAGCATATCATGTCTTCTAATGCCACGCACTTCACATAAGAAGAGACTGTTAAACCCGCACAAGTCTCAGCTGTTGTTTGTAGAGGCGCCCATCAATGGACCAAAGCATGAATATGGGCCACAACTACGGAGTGCCATTCATCCCAGGTCATTTATATCTGAAAAACAACAGCAAAGTGGTGCACCATGTACCTCTTGGGTATGTGCATGCTTTGCAACCCTTACTTTTATGTTATGAGTGAAGACTTTTTTTTAATAAACTGATGCATACTCTTTGTTTATAGGTGTCTCCACAGTTTAATTCACTTGAGACCACTACGGTTAGTCGAGGGAAGAGAGCTAACCAGTCAGCTATGAAAATCACAAACAAGGTGTCAGTTTCGGGTTTACCTCCAGCTAGAAAAACAAGGGGCTGCAAATATACTCCCTTGTCCTTTGATGCAACCACAGGCCGTGAAAACCTTCATAGTTCATGGACGAAGAATGATAGGCTCATCTCTTTAAACGGTCATCGCAAGGAACTTCAAGAAACCTCAAAAAGAACTCAGTTTCCTCGAAAAGGGGTGAAGAGGAAGATGGCTGGACGTATTACATCTGCTACCTCCAGGCGTACATGCGTTTCATTCCGTATAAATGGAATGAATAAAGATTCCATTCACATACCCAACACAAGCACAGTTCCAGAACCACCAAATGTAGAGACGCCGGAAATGCCACACTTTTCCAGCACTTCTCCAACCAATTTTCGACATCTCCTTTTCTCCTCAAATCAGCCAATTACTCCACCACGATCCGAGAACACAAGCATCCTGGTGAAGGACACTCCTGAGAAAGACTATGGGCTGAGGGTAACATGGAGACGAAGGAAAGGACTGATGAAATTATTGATTGACAGAGGTCAGCTGCTTCTGACAGATGCAGAAGTTGCCAATGAGTGAACATAGACCATGAGTTAACCGAAACAGTAACATTTTTATTTGTTTTGTTGTCAATACTGAGTTGATAAGATTTGGGAAATCGTGACTTACAAATGTGATAATTTAATATATGGACACTTTAGAAGTGAAGAATTAAAGATGTAATTTTGATATCCCTAGCCTTATTTAATGGAAGCACCTTTGTATTCTTTTGGACATCAGTGTATTATTTACTTAAATTTATTTTCCAAATGGCATTGCATTTGTATACATTTATGTTTGCAAGAATAATCTTTAATATTTTTATATTATCAATATTTTTGTTAAAGGAGGAAGTCTAAAATGAATTTATAAAATATATAACAAATTAGTAAAATATCATATAAAATTATTTTTTTAAAATACTTCTACCCAATTACCATGCATCCCTTTGTGATATTTCACAGTCTTGACATTTAAAGGGGTCATGACATAAGAAATCAAATTTACCTTGAACTTTTAAAACATAAAAATGGTCTTCATACCATTAAAACAAGTTTAATAGCATGAAATGTCCTCCTTATGAACAAAGCATTTATTTAATTATCCTAAAAAACGTCTTGTTTTGATATTGAGGGATCTATGACGTCAAATACATTTGCATCTGACTGCCTCCAGGGCAAGACATTGATGAATAGTTATACATCTTCACCCACTGGCATTCAGTCGCTTAACGACATGACATTTATTTACACTGGATATAAGTGTTGTCACATTAAAATCAAATGGAACCTATTACAATCACTGACGCTGTCTACACTGGATACCAGTATACAGATGCATGTTCAGTTTCGGACATGCTTCGCACACTCGAGTCTGTCGACAGGACAAATGGATGAATGAAAAAACATTTGCTTTTGCACGTCCAGTTTAAACAACTTGTTTGCATCAGTACAGACTTCACAAGGATCCCAATTTCAGAAACAAGTGGATGGTTTATTTTAATGGCTTCATGGATTGCGCAGAGCATTTTGTTTTGTAAACAAGGAACAGTGTAATGTGTAAAAACTTGAAAGATGTAACTGTATTGGATCTAACAGCAGCTGCATCACAAACCGTGAGTAAATGATTTCATAATGCGTTATCTTTAAATAATGGATATTTTCAAAAAACTTGCATGCAATAGCAAGTGGGTGTTCATACTGTTTCCTATAGCCAATCATAACAGTGGCCGTTAACTGACAAGACTTAAAGGAGCCATGCTTTAAAAACGGATCATTTCAGACAGAATGAAGGTTAACATAAGTAAACCTCCAGGAATATATTAAAATAATTTTAAAATACCCATGCCATGACAACTTGAATTAAAAGATAGATTTTATATATTTTTAAAAAATAATTATCATTTTTTATTTGTTATTATCTTTTTTTTTTTTGTAGACTTTTAACTTTTTAGTAATTCACTTTTAATTTGACGGGCATTTTCCCAGTCCTCCATTGCGGAAGTGGCGCTGTGTAAAGTTAACCGTTTTTGTTTACAAACTGGATATGATCCACGTGTAGTGTTTAAATGAATTAATGACATTGAGAGTTTAGATTGGATTATTCCAAATTATTTATTACTTCGATATTAAGTCTGTAATGCACTAAAAGCTCAATAGCAGTCCGTTATGAGGAGCAGTTCGTCCGTGTTTCTGGCGGGCGGTCGTGGTTCGGCCTCGGTTCGGCTGGCCAGCCCACCCGCGTGTCCGTTTGCCTCTCCGGTGGACGCTGCCGTTGAATATTTAATGGTAAAGAAAGACTTTCAGGCTGCTCTGGACACATGCGAGAAAGGGCTTGAGAGTTTGAGCTCTTCTGCAGAACAGGAGGAAAACTGGTGAGCAGTGCTAGGTAGATGACGGTCCTTAAAAATTGTAGAAGGTTACTGATTCCAAAATGTTACATAACAAAAATTGTAGTTAGTAACGTTAACCGTTACATTACACATTTAAGGTAATATAATCTGACTACTTTTAGATTACATTTGACCTTTTCACATTCATTTTGAATAGGAGAAGATTGTAGCCTACCATTTTGCTTTAAAAATATAAAGAGAAAGAAAATATATTCCATTCTTTGTTATCAACAAGTGCATTAAATATTACATTCCTTCAAGGTTTCCTAGACTGGGTTCATGATGAAACTGCAGGGGGCAAAATAAAACACTTGCAAACACTTAATTTTTGGTTTAGCTGTTTGTCATGATGAGACCATTAACCGATATCAGAGAACCGTGAACTTGATTTTATTATTGACCTAACTGATAAATTTAAAATAACAGGGCGTAATTCAAGTAAATATATTAGGTTAGTTTAATAAGAGGTTCAGCTGACAAAAAAAAATGGGGAATCCCTATATTTCATGTAAATACGAAATGTGAATTTGTGTGTGTGTGTGTGTGTGTGTGTTTGAAATACAGTAATACATGGTTAAATGACTCCCTGTGTGATTATTCAAATAATAATTAATGTGTTTGTCAGGAGTTGATTAGATACTAATGTTTTAAAATGTAATATAATCTAATTACAAAGACTTAATTTTTGGAATCTGATTACATACCCAGCACTGCTGGTGAGTTAAACTGACTGTTAACAGCTATTAACACTATGATGATTCGTTTATTTACCATCTTTAATCCCATACTAAATTTTTGTCCCCACAGCTTCAAGTATGCAGAACTGAAAGCAGCTTTGACAATAGTGGGGATTCAAGCACTGGCTGAGCTCAATCAGTGGCGTGGAGTTCTGTCATGGGTTTTACAGCGGTATGGAGAAACAGAGAAAATTCCTGCCAAGATTATTCAAATGTGGTAAGAAGATTCTGCCATTTAATCTCACAAATGACATTAAATATCAGTTTGAATGTGGGTGAAGTGCCACTAGATAACACCTAATGTAGATTAACTGTGTTTCACAGCATTCTACTCTATGTGAAAGTGGGTAAACAGGCTGTAATGAAGGATGCAGTCTGTGATTGGCTGCACTGCTCTGGTAATATGACCCAATCAGGCTTCAGCACTGTGGCTGAGCTGTATTTTCTCCACATACTGGTTCCGATGGGTCACACGACTGAAGCTCTGGAAATGCTAGAGAGCGATGTGGGTCGAGTGGCATTCAGTGATGAACAGAGACAAGCAGTCTGTAGTTTAGTAGACATTCAGAATGAGAAAAATGCAGCATCGTCCAATTCAAACCCTGAATCTGTAGCAGTGGTGGCAACGACTAGTGCTTCAGAACAAGGTGACTTTCTGTTATTTATTTGTTTATTTATTTATAGTCAAAATGCTATATATCTAACAAATTCTGTGCAGTATATTTAGTTTCAAAGTATATAATTCATTTTTATTGTAGAATATTTTTTGCAAATAATGGATTCAACAATGTGTTATTGACAGAGAGATCAAACCAGCGGCTGAAAACTATAATGAAGCTGTTATACAGCGGTCTCTCAGTAGCCAGTGTGAGAATTAGATCCATCTCTCTGCGCAGATTTTTTCTGGCTTTGATGTTGCTGTATCTTCTTCTCGTCCGTATAGACCCAGGTAAGAGGCCTATCTTTATGCAGTGCATTCTTAATAATTACTCTGATAATGACTGACTATAGCCTGTTCTGAAATAATGCTCTGCTCTCAGCTCTTCCCTCAGCTTTCCCATGGTTGCTCCGGCTGCATGGACTCCTTCAGCAGACGTGGAATACCATGTTTGGACCTTATTACAGAGCCAACAACAGAAGTTAGAGTTACTGGAAATGTTGCCATCCAAAATTGTAATAATTTATAGATCCTGTGTTTGCTCAATTTGTTGGTGAAAATAGTTATATTATAGATAAATCAATGAATTATATCAAAGATAGTGCTGATAGCCTTTAGAGAAATATTTAATGCAGATCACATGTAATTTAATTATATAATAAAATGTATATGTGAATATATGAGTTCCTGTGCATCTGTACTTGTACATGCAACTTTAGTAAATATATAGTCACGGTCAAGGCTTAAGAAACTGTTAATTAAACGTTTATTAATATGTACTTTTAAAATGTTATTTTATTAAATGAAGAATTAGAGGTTAATGTGCATTAAAATATAAATAGCCTATCTAAAAATGTGTATTAGAATTTCCTGATATTTCTATTGATTTTAAAAATGTAATTGTGGTTAATGTTTGTAAATAAAAATAAAAGTTGGGTAACACTTTAGGTTCCATTTGTTAACTACATTGACATGAACTAGCAATGAAAATAATTCTAAAGCATTTATTAATCTTAGTTAATAATGTAATGTAAACATTGTAATATATTAAAATCAAAATTTGCATCTGTTAATATTATTTAAAAATTATTCAATGAGCTGACATGAAATAACAATTGTATTTTTATGAACTATACCGTGAACTAAATGAATAAATACTGTGACGTATATAGTTCGTTATTTATTGTTAGTTAACAAACATTAACTAATACGACCTTATTGTAAACTGTGTTACCACAAGTTGTTTTAAAATGTTGCCTAATCATGTATTCTAAACTGCGTGTTAGTTTCGTATCATGACTGTCACAGAAACTGACGCGTGAATTGAAAGTGAAAGTAAAAACAGCCGTTTATGTCTGAAACTCAACTGACTGTTATGCTACGAGTAAACCGGGAGCTGAAGTATCTTGAGGAAGGTAAATATTGCCTAAGCTTAGTTCAGTTTTCTATAAACTAATGCGCAGTTTAACGCTAACTGTCCACCACGGAGAAGCTGTCATCCTGTATATGTCTGTGAATGGGAGAGTTCTGGAGTAAAATGGCTTATCGACAATGCAGCCGCTCCACATCATACAGCTATCCCAGGGATTATGGTAAGTCAGCAGAGAGAACAGCAAACTCGCATTAAACAACACTCAAAAGAGATTTGGAATTTAATTAGCTTTTTCATTACATATAATGGCAAACCAAGTGGTTTACACACAGAACGCGTTTTGCTGTTAAAAACGCGTATAGGGTTTTCTTTTAAAGGGATTTTTCACACAAACATTACAATCTGTCTTAATTTATTTACCCTCAAGATGTTTCAAACCTCAATTTCTTTCTTCTGCTGAACACAAAAGAAGATATTTTTAAGAACTCTGTAATCAAACAGTTGGGCCTCATTGACATCCATAGTATTTTTTCCTTACTGTGAGAGTAAAGGCCCATCAACTGTTTGGTTGCTGACATTCTTCAAAATATCTTCTTTTGTGTCCAGCAGAAGAAAGAACTTCATACAGGTTTGGAACATCTTGAGGGTGAATAAATTATAAGATTTCATTTGTGAACTAACCCTTTAAGTGTTCTTACTGTAATTCAGTCTCCTGAACCATTTTTAAGTATATGCACTGCAGAAACTAATGCTGGAACAAACTAAATGATCTTAAATATGATTTGATGTTTCAGACGTGAGAGGCCTTTTCAACTACAGTCTGTCCTGTTGTGTTAATTCTCTGCTTCAGTCCTTCTCTGCCACCACTGAACTACTGGACATACTGAACAAGTAAAGCTCCATTATCTATTGAATATGCTGCACACTTGAAAACTAGCCATACTAAGACATGCTAAATAATTGTAAAAAATGCCTGTCATTTAAAGATGGAATCCATCTGATGGAATTGAACAGAGTAACACCCCACTGCGGTTAAAGTATGCCCTGCTAGCCATGAGGGATAAATCACATACTGCTCCGCACAGAGACTTCCTGGACAGCCTCTACTGTCACGCCATCCGCCGTATGCATCATATCACCCTAAAATTGTACTTATGAAAATAGTGTCATTCTGAGTGTATTCTGCTTTGTGCTGTAGGAGGCACTCAACAGGATGCAGATGAAATATTCCACATTATCCTCGATCTCATCCAGAAACAGATGCCTGATCCTTGCTTGGTGGGTTTGCATTAAAAATAGATGTGTACAAATTTTGTTTAGTGTGTAAACTGTGTAAATGAGAATATTCAATTCTATATTTTAATGTCTTCATCCTTTTAGGCTCAGGAAATCCGCAGACTCTATGAGATAAAGGTGGAGACACAGGTGCAATGTTCACAATGCTCATTCATTCAACGAGAACCCAACTCTCTTTTCAGCCTTCCTTTGGCAATCGGTGAAAGGGGAAACACCCTGGTAAACAAGTTAGACATTCATCAATTGTTTTGTCAGTACATCAGTAATACCATTGTATTGTTCTTATGTTCTTCAGGAGAGCTGCATAAACTCTTATTTCCAGCTTCAAAAGCTGGTGAATGGTGAGGAGCATCACTGTAACCAGTGTGAACAGAAGCAGCCGTCCACTCATGTGTGTGCTTTTAGTTTTTTTTTTGCCATTATCAAACTATATAATATTTTGTAATGTACATTTTTGACAGTTTAGAAATGTTTTATGTCAACAGGTAACGGAAGTTGCAATAGTCTTTTCTTCTCTATTCTGACATACAATATATTCAAGTGAGAACATTTCTGGAACAAGAAAAAAATATAGGGCAGGACTGGATTTTGTCCACTGGGAATTGTTTGGATGTTTGTGGTTTGCTATTGGTCAATCTCAGGTGATTGACAGGTTGTCATGCATTAAACACATCATCAGAGAAGAGTAAAGATGCAAGAGGGAGATGAAGTTATTCTGATTAAAGATTATGAATGCTCATGAATTTAAAAACAATAATGATGTGCACAGATCATTAATAATTTACAATAAATTGTGCAATATTCCATAAGAAATGTATATTTCCTGGTTATTTTCTGCTGTAAAATGGCAATTTGAAGTAAGATTTTATGTTGCACTTTATTTAACAGTGCGTGCACTTACGTGAACGTACAGTGTACTTACCTAAGAAAATACTGGGTAATATAAGGTAACATGAGTTAAGGTAATGTTTGGTTCAGGGTTAGTACTGTACCCAGTTATTGCAATTACTGTTTTTGTTTTTTGTTTTTTGTTTGGTCATGTAGGGACTGAAACTCATCTCATTGCCTCTGATCCTGTGTGTCCACTTGAAAAGATTCAGAAATGATCGTGGCTTCACCACGAAACTCTACAGCAAAGTCACCTTCCCTGAAAATGTTAGCACAGGCATTTTTGCTGCAGGACAATCAGAAAATGCATGTGTAGTATATATTTTGTAAAGAATAATAGTAGTCATTACAATAATAATTTTATATTATATGCTTAAATTGTTGTATCCTTGTTTTAGGTTGCGAAGGAGTCTCCCAGGGCTGATGAGCATTACAGTCTCTATGCAGTAATAGTTCATATAGGATATGCTATGTTTGGTCACTACACTGCTTACATCAAGCCAGCTCAGGACTCCTGGTACTATGCTGATGACTGTTCCGTGCGTCCAGTAAGAGATAGAGACTGACTAGAAACAGAAGGATCTGAAATAGATTGTATTTAGACTGATATTTATTTTAGTAATAATTTTCATTCATTTGTCTCAGGCCAAATGGACAGACGTGCAGGACACATTTAAAGGGTAATTCTTGACCTATATAGCCTAGTCATCTTGTCACAGACACTTTAAAAGAGAACAACAAAAACATAGACCCGCTAAATAATTATTATTTTATTCACTTTGCAACATCTTCCAGTTTTTGATTATAATTTTGTATACCGTTTTAGAGACGCCACGGCCTACTTGCTTCTGTACAGAAAGAAGAGCTGCAATTCATCTGGATAACGCGTTGGGAACACTGCAGTACTGTTTTCCTTAATGACAGGACACTATGGTTTACATTTTTTATTTGTTTATTTGATATGGACATAAAAACAGTATTGGACAAACCAGATACATTGTTTTTTGTGTTATAGCAAAACTGCTAATTTGCAACACTTGTCCATAGAAAGCTACACACTTTCACAAAACACAGTACAAAAACAGTACACAATACAATATTTAAGAAAGTAAACAATACACATCATCAATATTCATTTCATACAGCGTTACCATGTGTACAGCTTTGACTTGAATGCAGAGAATATTCCAAGAATAGGACCAAAGTCTATTTATATTTTGTGTATAATTATGAAGAGAGGTGTGTAAGAATGTAAATCAGTATATTTTCATGTTGATTGGGGATTTGTGTTGGGGATTGGTTTATATAGGACAGTATTTTGGATCGGATTAAGCTATTTTGGAAGTGATTATTTTGTGGTGTTTATGGATATTGTTCAGTAAAAATATGTTTTGAAATAATGTTGCCTGTGATCTCAAATTCTTGCTGAAGATATAAAAACATGGAATAAAAATAAATTCGAGTTAAATTACTTTTATTTTGAAAAATGCGACCTGGCTTTTATTTTGAGAAGCAGCCATCGCGCTTCCAGAGTCCTCCACTTATTTTGAAAAGCATCCATGTCATGGCATTTACCCCTCACGTCCTGGCAAACAAACTCCTCTGTCATGATCTTGTAGGTGAGCAAACACTATAATAAAGCAGCCTATTTCTTACTCAACATTATGTTTTCCTCTCAGTACGTCGACATTTAGTACCCTGTTAACGTATAACCTACCATAACCGTACAATATAAATGCAAAGACTGTGTTGAATTTAAAGCTACAGAGCACTATGTTCTACAGACTGCAAGGGGAATTTCAGTCTACATTATTGTGTGTAATTGTGTGTTGGATGCTATTGGATATAATATATTGTTGTGTATTATTGTTTGTTCTTCGTCTGTTTTAGGTTTATTCTCAGGGCCAAGAGAGAGAAGTTAAAATGACGAATCCACTGAGAGGAGAGGTGATCAGATTGTACAAGAATGTAAGTATCATCTTCTGACAGTTTCCTTCTGCTTTCATGTTACATCTGATCTTTTAATATGAAATATTGTTCAATGGTACTTAATTTCATCTTTTTAGACACAACTTTGCATGGCAACAGAGTCACAAAATAAACAAAGAAGATTAGTAAAATTGTTATAATGACTACACATTGCTTTGGTTGTTAATTTCTTTTCTGCAGCTTTTGTATCTTGGACGGGAATATCCAAAAGGCACTACATACTTCAGGGAGCGTCTTAAAGCCGCTTTCATGAAGAACAAAGACGTCACCGATCCTGAGAAAATCCAAAAGCTGATTGACCGTGGAGAATTTGTAATCAAAGAACTCGAGGCACTTTATTTCCTCAGGAAATACAGAGCTATGAAGAAACGCTATTACGAACCAGAGCATTAATCAATGATGTTTTCTGTCACAAGTGCCTGACTATATGTGTCTTAAAAGTTTTTGAAAATCTGTATCTGATGTGTTGCACTATAACAGATTTGGACATAAACGTTTCTTTTTTATTATTACTACTATTGTTACATTTAGCTGTTAATTGTAATGAAAGTGACATGTTTCTTAATAGGTATCTATGTTTATTTAAAGACCTTTCAGTTTAATGGTGTTTTAAGAAACTGTTTGAGTAGATAACTCTACATCACAGAAAGCAAGGTTGGTTTTCCCAAAAGATTTCTCCAGCTCCTGCACCAGGTCAAGCTTACCTGAACTGCCGGAAACCTTTTAGTGCAAATAATTCAAAATGGAAAAAGTTATGGGAATAATGTGAGTATATATGTCAATGTATGTATATATATACACACACACAATAAAATGTGTACTCACTTTTTCTTTAAACACATTGTAGGCTTTGTAGCAGGTGAGGTCCTCTTTTGATAGCATGAGTCCAGGTTGCAGTTTCGTCTGTCTGCCCCCTTGGAGACACAAATTTAGAAAACATCAGTTACTCTGCACAATGACAGCATTATGCAGAGTGCCACACATTTCGGAATTTCTCATACCCGAAAGTATGCTGATAATAAGCCCTACGCCGATGACCGTCACAGTCCCCAATGGGCCAAAGTACAGATATGAGAGGGAGTACCAATTATCAGCCAGGACAGGCCTGTTGAGAAATGGATCTCGTTACATATCAGCCAATAGATTTTGACTCGAATGATTTTCACAACCCACCTTTGTAGATTCTTCTCTTTCATTATGAAGTCCATGTTTGCAGTCCAGTTAGTGCCTTCTGGTGCCATTGAGAAGTTACAGCCGTGTGTCATCAGAGGCAACGGTCTGCTGTTCTCTGGTTGCTGAGGGTATATCTGTGCTCCAATGCACACCCACAGTGACAGCGCCAAACCAGACAGCAGCCCTGCCAAACCTCCCTAAAACAGACACATTTTCCATGTAATGACCACTACATTTGGCATTTTATAAAGAAAATGCACATTTGCCTGATTTTTATTGCTTTTCCAGGGTTTCTTTTGGTCTTTCAAAGGTCTTTAGTCTAAATTCATCCTTACACAAATTAAGATCTTAAATCAGAGGAGAAAGGTTAGGCCTTAGTTCAGGACATTTAAATGGCTTCTTATAAACATTGTCTTGAAAAAAACATTACTGGTGTGCATTTTGAGACAAAACAATGGCACTGACATTTTAAGATATGCCAGTGCAAATTGCTTTCAGATAGGACAGCTTAAACATGCATTTTAGTCTGGGGCTAGCTTTAAGATTTGTCTGTGAAACCGGGGGGAAATGTTCTTTACTTGGTCTTAAAGAAGTCTCAAAAAGTCTTAAATTTACCTTCATAAAACCTGCAGAAACCCTGTTCTTTATCACATATTTTAATAATCACCATTAATTAGTATCATTCAAATGCTTTAAACATTCGGACATTGCTTTACCATGGAAATTATACTTTAAAACTTTTTAGCGTGCTCAACTTTTATGATAACTTCAAATTTGAAACACAACTTTGTTATATAGCTTGGATTTTCTAGCAATTTTAGACTCAATTTAGTGAAACATTTACATTTTAAAATAAAAATGTTTAGTTCTGTACATTTGCTACAGTAAACAAACTTCTATAACTTTTTTTTTTCACATTGAAAAAAATCTGCTGAGGGTCTTCTTTGAAAAGAGAACAACCTAGGCCTGTATTTCAAAACTTCAGAAATATTACAACCAAGCCAAGTTCAGATCTATGTTCAAAAAAGAGGGGTGACGTTTATCGGGTTAAAATCTAGCCATAATAACCTTTGTGTTGGCGCATGAAAACAGGACTCCAAGAGAAAAGAGGCCCAGTAGAGGTCCGCCAATCACTCCTACAATACTAATAGCAGCCTGTTGAGGGACGAACATACAGGAAAATTAGGGTTATGCCATCATTTGCTTTGTAATTTTAACATATAATTCATCAGTAACCCACCTGTAGCATCCCTCCCATCAAAGATGCAAGACCAGCCATTCCAATGCACACGGCACCATAAAACACACCTGTGATTAGGAAACATCATCTAGTTTAGTAGTTGGAATCACTGATTATTTGTTAATGAACTCTACATGAAGAAATGTGCTCACTTATGCCCTTTGAAGCCCAGGATAGCTGTCTCTCTGACAGACTGAGGTACGGACACATCAGATCTGTAATAGTTACCGCAGCCAAAGCATTTACACTGGAGGAGACTGTACTGTAGAGAATAAATGTAATACATGCTCAAGAAATGCTAATGTGAAGCATTTGGTATGGGCGTTGAAAGCAATGATCACTTAACTCACCCACATGCCTTTCATTCTTGCATTTAAACTTGCATCACATTGGTTGTGAGGAAACTAATGATGTCAACTGGTACAAGTTTAAGCTCTGATATAGAGAGGAATTCTTTAGGTAACACTTTACAGTGAGGTCTTATTTGTTAACATTAGTCAATGCACTGTAAAACAAAGAGGCTAACATGAACTAACAATGGGCAATTCGTTTTTTTAAATATGTTTTATTGCTTGTTCATGTTAGTGCATTAACTAATTTTAACAGATACAACTTAAAAAAAACATTAGTAAATGTTCAAATTAACAATAACCAAGATTTATAAATGCTGCAGAAGTATTCGTTGCTAGTTCATGTAAAGTATTTTACTCAGATGATGAGTGTTTTTATTATGATTTTATATTTAATTTTCATTCTGTTCCCTCACAACAAAACTATTGTAACATTTTAGAAGAATAGCATGAGTGATATAGTTTAATGGCACTTTGTCCTTTTTGAGCCATATTTTCATTATGTCACAAAGAGCTCCTTGGACATTCTGCTAAATGTCTTCTTTTGTTTTCCACAGAAGGATATGGGTCTCGAACGACATGAGGGTAAGTAAATAATGATAAAAGTACTTTAGATCTGTAGAGAACAAACCTTAAAGTGCCACTATATGCTGCTGCCACGAACAGTCCTGGCAGACCAGGGTATTCGCTCAGGATGTCCAACACCAGGTATGGCATAAGCTTATTGTATATTATAGAGAGAGACATTGATGTTGCATATTGATTGGTAATAGCATCAATAATAACATGCACAAATTATATTGTTGTTGCATTTGACATGCATGTGGTTTGTGGCGTACCTGGTCTTGAGCAGACACCTTCTTTGCTGTCCATGGATCACAGTTCTTATAAACGGAGTATAGACACAAGCCACAAAATACTGAGCATAATGAAATAACCCAGAGAGACACTAAATTAATATACAAGGCCCTGGATAGAGACAATAACACACATACACAAACACACAAAAAAAGGTTAATTTACACATTGCATCTCTTTCAGTGTGAATTCGAGAATTCTTTTGTGTGCAATGCTCACATTTTGGCATGGAACAGTGACTTGCATGATATGTATCTCTGTACTTGAGCTTGATTGATGCCATAGACGCTGGTCCAGAGGAACGTCCCTCCTATTGTGATGCTCCAGAATGTGTGTCTCCTCAGAGGGTTTGGATCGAAGCTGAAAGGGGTTGGACACGACATGAGAAAGTGTTTAATTATGCATTCCTGTACCTGTCAGTCATGTCACAACTTACTCCCATAGGTTAAGCCGGCCGCCCTGAACGGAGTCACTGATGATAGTGGAGATCCCGCCCTGCAGAAGCACTGATTGGACGATGACAGCCAAAAGACCAGCCAGCATGATGCCAACCTGGAACACGTCCGTCCACACCACCGCCTTCAGACCGCCCTGCCAAGGTAAAGAGACAGTTCTTTATCAGTGCATTTCAGCCGTTTTCACTGCAAGGCCCCCAGTTGTCCACAACAATATTTGAAGGCTCTGTGACTTTTCCAGTTGTTTTTGTTAAGTTATGGATAAGGATTTTTTTTAAATTGTCTATATTATCAATGAAAATAGAGTAAAATACCTTTTGAAAGTAACTTGATGCTTCAAATAAAGATTGTATCAATAACATCGTCACACCAGTAGGTGGCAACAAGTGACTGTTAAAAATTGTCATTGAATCATTCATTAAAGAGATTCGTTCAAAAATGCTGATTAATCCAGTAATTAAACAATTGAAGTCTTTATGAGTGAGTCATTGAATCATTCATTTAAACCGTTTAAAAAACACTAGTAATAATTTTATACAAAAACAAAAATCGTGATTCTCAGATCATTTTGAATCGTGCTGTTTTCTTTTATTAACTTACTAATGTACAGTAGAGAGTGCAGACGACTCCAGTCGACATGACGGCACCCCAGAGATCCACACCTGTGACTGAGACAAGAGAGAGAGAGGAGAGAGTTCACTTGACCATAGAGTACTGCACATTATCAAGCATACTTGTTACACTATGCACTCCACAAATAATGCAGTTCGACTTTACACTCTTAAAACTTAAAAGTTCTTTATTGGCATCTGTAATTCCATGAATAATTTCCATTGCACAAAAGGTTTGTAGTGAAAAAGGTTCTCTAGATGATCAAAATGTTTTTTATATTAAGAAATAATGGTTTTAAAAGACCCCAAAATGGTTGTTCTATGGCATCTCTTCAAAATCCCCCTTTTGAAAGTCATTGGTAATTGTTGAAGTGCAAAAAATCCTACCTTGGTTTAAAGCCAATGCTGGAGCATAAATAACCAGACCAGTGTAAAGTACCTGAGAAGAGATGGAAAATACTCTAAACTACATTAAGTTTACTGTATGATTTAGTGAGACTGATAATAGCAAGAAAAACACTCACTGTCTGAATGATAAACAGGACTGTCCCAAAAAGTCGAATTACTTTATTGTAACGCATCTCCAGATACTGCAAACAGAGCGGGAAATTAAGTTACATTGCAGTTGCTTTTTCATCTGAATGAATGCATTATTGACACATTTTAAGATCATTAATATGTTTTATCTTTTTTTATATTAAATAAAGTTACTATTTTAGATCAGCAACAGTATTAGTTTAGTTTTTGTTTCAGCTTTAATATTATTTTGAATTAGCTTTTATTTTTATATTTTTAGTTTTAATGTTAATTTTGGTGAAATTTTTTGTCATTCCATTATGTTTTTGTCATTTTATTAGGTTTAATTAGGTTCAAATTTATTTTTATTTCAATTTTAGTTTTGGTTAATTTAAGTTTTTATTTATTTCCAGTTCATAATTTTAGTGCTTTAAAATTACCTTTTTTCATTTAATTGAAACATTTCATTTTATTTATTATATTTCAGCTTTATTTCAATTAACAGAAAAGTTTTTGTTAGTTAAATGATAATAACCCTGATCATTAATATGTTTTATCTTTAATATATTCAATAAAGTTACCATTTTCAAACAGCAATGTTGTTATTATAGTTTTCATTATAGTTTTATTAATTTAATTAGCATTTATTGTTATATTTTTTAGTTTTTTGTTAATTTTAGTTTCATTTTTAACAATTGTGTTTTTGTTACTTACTTTTTTTTTCTTACACACTAAAGGTGAGTCTTCAATTTTCATTTAGTTTAGATTTTTTCAGCTCCATTTCAATTAACAGAAATGTTTTTGTTAATGATAATAACCCTGATCATTAATATGTTTTATATTTAATATATTCAATAAAGTTACCATTTTCAAACAGCAATGTTGTTATTATAGTTTTCATTATAGTTTTATGATTTTAATTAGGATTTATTGTTATATTTTTTGTTTTTGTGTTAATTTTAGTTTAATTTTCAACAATTGTGTTTTTGTTACTTACTTTTTTTTTCGTACTCACTAAAGGTTAGTCTTCAATTTTCATTTAGTTTAGTTTTTTTTTTCAGATCCATTTAAATTAACAGAAATGTTTTTAATTTGAGTTTTAGTTAACGATAATAACCCTGAATTCAGCAATGAAAGGTGTTTATGCCAAATTTTCCTTCCAGTTCAGTTTTCTCTCATCTCACCTCATAGGTGCTGGTTATACCCAGTCTGTAGAAGATTGGCAGGAAGATCTCAGAACTAACAGCCACCATCAGAACATAAGAAAAGCAGATGAGGATGAAGATGGCTCCGTACTGATACACCTCTACCGGGGTCCCCAGAACAGTGATGGCTGACATGAAGCTGGCCGTCAGCGACAGGGCCACCGGTACCGCCGTCATACTCCGTCCGCCCACCAGAAAGTCTGCAGAACTGCTCTGACCTCCTCCGGTGAAGGCGTAATACACCCCGATGCCTGCTGAGACGACCAGCATTAATGTGAAGACCACATAGTCCCACACACTGAAGGAGGGTCCACTTGACATCTTGGTGCACGTCTGATTTTCTTTAACAGGATCTCTTGATATTAGGTCAGACTCAGAGATGAGAGTCTGAGGAGCCTCTTTGCAGGGCGGTCAGTCAGAGAGAGTGTGATTGTTCCTGGAGCTGCATGCTTGTCATCATCCCACCCGTATCATATTCATTCCTCCTTACAGCATTTGGGCTGGAATGATTTTTTCTCTCAGTAATTAGATAATGAGTTTATTCTTGTGTGTGAGACACAGAAAGAGAATTCACTCCCTATTTTTTACAACAAATGCAGCCTAATGTTATTAACCTTATTAATCTTTGTATGTACATGTACAGGTTAAAGTAATGCAACTTCAGTACCTATGTATATGTATATATATATATATATATATATATATATATATATATATATATATATATATATATATATATATATATATATATATATATATATATATATATATATATATATATATATATATATATAAAACATATTGTATTTTTTATATTTTTATCTCATAATTTATATATATATTTCTGTATTATTATACATCATTCAACTGAAAACCCTTGGTAGACCAGTGTTATTTTAGTAGGCCTTTCAGTGAGATAATATAGTTTTTATTGATATTTTGAATTCGATTTTATGTTTATGTTTATATTTTCCATTTTTATTTTAATTTCAGTTTAAGTTTAAAAAATGTTGTTGTGGGAAGAAAAAAAAAGTAAAAAAAATAAATAAAAAACTTGTCTATAGTTTTAATTAATTTTTATTTCAGTTTTAGTTTTATTTGTACTTTTTTAGTACATCAAGGTAAACTAAATAAAACAGGAAATGTTGCCTTGGCAAGTAGCTAAGCTAAAATACGTTTAAATATTTTATTTTATTTTAGTTCGTTTATTTTATTTCAAGCAATGATTTTTTTTTATGGTTTTAGTTTTAGTTGTAATAATAACATCCCTGCCCTGGTATAAACGAAGAAAACAAAATGTTTTTTGATAATAATAATAATAAAAAAAACTTAAACAATGCGATCTTTCCTAGTAAGACTTTTCTTTTGAAATACAGTAAAAGTCCACTTTTTACCCATAATGCATCATGCAAGATGGCGATTCCCTGATACGGCATGTGTATCAACAATTTCACAGCAATTGATAACGCATCTTGTTTTTTAAACCACGGAATACTCTTAATTTTTGTATTTGGTCGTGAGATAATACAGCAAAATGAAGCTCAAATCCAAGCCCGCATCTCATAAATCAGAAAACACTTTTCGTGTAAGTTTATTGAACAACGCATGCTGGAGACTCCTGCTCATGTGTCTGACAAACATTACAATGTTTTTTTTCATAAACATATCGAAACGAATTTTACATATTGAATTGGGTCGATATAAGTCTGTGCATTTAATCATTACCTTTTCATCTGTAAAGTTCAATATACCACTAGTGTAATGTGAGGAAGTTTCCTCTCAGTTAAGATATCTCCATATCTTTTATTTTCCAGTTTGCCACGTTTTCTGAAAGGCTCGCAAAAGTAAACATCGATGTCATTCATCGCATTGACCGCACTGGAAGTTATGCTGAGGTATGAGTCTTGTTTATATCTGATAACTTATTGTTAGCAACATTATAGTATTTAATATGTTTTTGATTAATTCTGCTGCTTATTTTCTCAGGAGGTAGAAACGTATTTTTATGAAGCCCTAATAAAATGGAAAGACTTGAATTTGACAGAACACTTCAGTAAGTAACCACATCCTGTGACCTTATAATATGACAAAATACACTCTGTATATTGAGGATATTGTACATACTGTAAATTTAATGTGTGATCTGTACATCCTGTACTGTCATGTATATGGTGTAGTGATATTAAAGTGATTTGCTTTGAGTATTAAACTAATCGTCTATTCTACAGCGATGTTTTTTCGAGAGGTGTCAAGCAAGAGTCAGTCTTTCAACATGCTGGTGTTTCACCAAAACGTCATTGTGGAGAGTCTGAAGACTCACCTGTCAGTGAAGAACAACATGGCTTACCAGCCTCTTCTGGAGTAAGTTCCTCTCAGTCTTTCTTTAAAATAAACAGACCAACAAAGCCATGTTAACCCCACACTTGTTTTCAGTCTTGTAATTCAACTGGCTCGGGACCTCCAGATGGACTTTTACCCCCACTTCTCTGATTTCTTTATCATCATCACTTCTGTACTGGACACACAAGACCCTGAAGTGTTGGAATGGGCCTTCACGTGTCTGTCGTACCTGTACAAATACCTGTGGAGGTTGATGGTGAAGGATATGGACAAGATATACAGGTATTTAGTAACACTTTACAATAAGGTGTCATTAGTTACAATTAGCTAACCTAGGGGTTCTCAACTCTGGCCCTCGAGGTCCCCTGTCCTGCAGTGTTTAGCTCCAACCTAGAGCAAACACACTTGAACATGCTAATCAAGGTCTTCAGGATTACTAGAAACCTACAGGCAAGTGAGTTTGATCAAGTTTGGAGGAAAGTGGATTTCAGAGTTGAGAACCCCTGAATTAACCTGTTAACTGTCAGTCTCAGGACTTTTGGCACAGTCCTGCCCCCCCCCCCCCCCCCCCCCCCCATCACATATTTTAGTTATCGTCATAAATTAGGGTATCATTGAAAGCTTAAACACTCAAAATTCATCCTGTGAAAAAATTACATTACCATGAAAATGGTACCTTTTATCTATGCTCCTCCCTCAGTGGGTGGAAGTATTACGAAATTTACAGCACTATTTTGTAATTCCATCTATTTCTAAACTTTACAAAACACATATTGTTGGAAAGGTCTGAGACTCAGTGTTCCACTGATCTTTGTGATAGAAGTGAAATTGTGACAGAAATATCAGAATGCATTAAAATTCAATAGAGTGTGCGTGTCACCCGGTGGCTGTTTTTGGTATAGCGCTTAAACAAAATCTCACAGGAACTTCAATTTTTGTGATATCAACTCCAAGTTTGGAACACAACTTGGTTAGACATATGGCCAAATTATTTTGTGAAATATATATTTTGTATTCAATTTTTATTTTTTTAGTTAAATACATTTGCTTTGCAGTAAACACATTTTTTTACACATTCATTCAAGTTTTTTCAAAAGAGACCAACTTTAGGTCTGTATTCCAAAGCATTTATGAATTACAACTATTTAAGCTCTTCACATCTATGCTCAAAAATGGGGGGTGAGTGTTAAGTTAATGCTTTAACTAACAATAAGCAAGACATTATTACAGTATTCATTCACCTTTGTTATCAGTAGTTAAAAAAAATACAAGTTTATTGTTAGTTCATGTCAGCTGACTTCCACTAAATAATATTAACAGATACATCTTTTGATTTTAATAATGTATTAGAACTTAAGATTATTAAATGCTAATGTTGTTAACAAATGGAACATTATTGTAAAGTGTTACTTTTTCTAAATCAGTCTTTACAGTGAACTTCTGGCGCACAAGAAGGATCACATCCGCAACTTTGCTGCCGAGAGCTTCTCTTTTTTGATGAGAAAGGTGAGCCTTTAACTTTTCGGATTGTTTCATCATGTCCTCTGTGTGATCATGTCCTGTTTTAAGCTAATGCATCTGTCTCATGTCCAAAAGGTTACAGATTATGACGCGCTCTTCACACTCGTGTTATCCAACCTGTCAGAGCATCCTCAGAAGGCCAGAGGAGCCGGTCAGCTGATCTTTGAGATGTGTCGAGGAGTCCGGGACATGTTCCACTCCTGTGCCTCTACGGTGAGATCATGTCACAGAAAACCAAACGCATCACACAATTAAAGTTTGGCTTGTCGGTGAATAACAGTACTGTTGTGTTCAGGCTCTTCCGGTGGTGTTGAAGAAGCTTGGCCCAGCAGTCGGACAGGATGTTGATTTACCTTGGGACTCGATCAAAGAAGCTCTGGACCACATGGCTGAGTCTTCAGCCAACTATGTTGACAAAGAACACCTGATTGTCCTGTGGGACTCCTTAAAGGTGAGAGAACCATTTTTTCTTTCTCTACATGAAGTTTGTCTGACAAAGCATATAGTATGGACTTTAGTGTTTTATGCACTTTTTATAAAGTAATTCTTCCCATTCTAGATGCTGATTGGTCATCGTTTCAGTTGTTAATGTGATGCTATAATAACAGCTTGTAATAGACCAATACATCAGACAAACGGATTAATCAGCTGATATTAATGATTTGTTTTAAATTAATAACTGCAAATGATGATGTGCACACTATAGCTGAAATTAAACACTTTTTTTACTTGATATTTAGTAATAATTCACCTGTTTAAAACTGATTTCTGTATACATACATCATGTATGCGTGAACATTATATTGTCCGTTAAAAAAACATACCATTTTTGTGTATATATATAAATACATATATATGTTCCATTCTGCATAAATTACTGTAATATTCTTTTGCAATCTCAACTAATCAGTATTTTTATACAATCCCATTGCAGACAAAAATATTACGATCCAGTATTATTATTTATATATCATTTTTGTCTTTTAATGGTCCTTATATATAAATGTGTGTGTGTTGCATGTGTATGTGTGTGTTGCAGGGGTCTCTGAACGAAGTTCTTGGAAAGTTAGAGACAAGCGATGCCGACCAAGCTAATGAACACTTGGAGAGGATTCTGTACATCTACCACACACTTGTGGAGCATCGCAAAGGAGCAAAAATTACAGAACCACAGTCTGTCTGTGAGGTTTGTGTGTGTGTTTTTCTATCACGCAAAAGCCCTATTTGGATGGGCCTAGTTTTCTAAACAGTGTTTGAGTTACAGTTCTTATAACTCGGCATCTGGTATTTTTATGTACCAATTCGGACGGACTAACATCTCAGTGTTTATCACATTGGTGGTAGTGTGTGTTTTCTAGATGTTACAGAAGTTCATGTGCTGTGCTCTTGTGTGTATCATGTATAATGTACATGTCTTTTAAGTTTATAGAAGCAGCTGTTTATATAATAAACTTTCAAGTGAGCAGAGAAATCTAGACAATTTTCTTACTATCCTGACACTAATATTACAATGGGCATGTTTTAGCTCTATTTATTAGTTTTATCATTTTATTTTTATTTTTCGGATACCATTCATTTTGTAATTAAATGAAAACGGTAGCACAGCTAGTTCATTCGGACGGGATTAGATTTCTCAGAGGTGATTTGCTCTAGATTTTTTTACTGAGGTTGTGTTAGAAAAATGTGAGAATGTGAGAAAAAACACACTTTGACTTCTCTAACGTCTTCCTGGGAAAATAGTCCTGCCCGAATAGGGCTAAAGACTGTTCTTCTTGAGTGCTGGTGCATCTCTGATATGTTTTTCTCCATTTTTGTTGTATTTAGACACTTCTGAAGCTAGTTAAAGCACCAGGACTGTCCTACTCCTGCTCCAGGATGCTTTTACAAGTGGTTTCGTCTCTGTTGATGGGGGAGAATTTGTCATTGCCTTCCCAGAGCATCCACGAACTAGTGAAAAAGGTTTGTTTTGTATGTACTTACACAAACGTTTGTCCATCTTTATCTGTCTGAATTCCTGTCGACCTAATTTCCTCTCTGGTCCCTCACGCAGGTCTTCAATAGCGGGATGGACCGAGACGTGATATTGTCATTTACAAAAGAGATGTTTGACATGAAACAGTTTGAGCAGGTCAGTGAAAGCCGGACTGTGGTGTGAAACCATCTTTAAGATCAACTTGCGTCTGTTTTAAATGTTGATATGTGTTTCTCTAGGTGTTCTTGCCCAGTTTGCTGCAGTACCTGGAGCAGCTCTTCTGCACTGAGGACGCTGTAAACCGACAGCTGGTTCTAGAACTGCTGGTTGGTCTGATTCTGTCCAAAGCTCCGCCCCCCACTGACGGATCCATGGCTTTTGAGAAGTACCCATTAGTCTTCACTGGACAGACTGACAGGTAAGCTGGGCTATTTTTTTAATCATCTTGAATTTCTATGCCCTTTAAAAATTTGTTTCCTCATTAACTCTTTCACTGCTATTAACAATTTATCTTTTATGAGAAAACGCTTCGCCGCTGAAGATGCTTTTCGTGTTTTTACTGTTATAAGGTAGGGGGCGCTATTAGGCATCTTTTGAAAGAGTACTGAATCTCCTGATCAAAACACAGGTGAAGAGGATGCAGAAACAAGCGATGGTATATGTAATTATATGCATATGTTAAATAACACAATCATCAACAGCATATAAATCAAAACTGCCTAACATTACCGAATGAAATGGCGACCCAGGACAAGCTATAGGACTGTGCAAGTTTTGGGGCTGTTGATGGACTCGATCTACTCCATCTGTTTTTTGATCGTTATTCTGAATCCGATCCAGATCTAGTCTTTGACTAAAATTTTCTCAGCTTTTTGCTCAAAATGTTGCTTTTAAAAAGAAATGAAACTTACCCATATTCATGGTGAGTATTATGGTGATAAAAAACGACATATTCTGAATCTAGCTACCAGGGGGCGATCAAAAATGCTTTGGCTTCACTTTTCAGGATGTGTGTGGCACACTTGGGTTGGCCAATTTGACTAACTAACTGGGCCAGCCGACAGATAAGAGCACATTACGCTTTTCAGAAGGAGAGGCTTGATAGAGACAGGAACTGAACAGAGAGTTACTGACAGACTGGGAAGGGAGGTGCTGCAACAATGGAAAATATGGGAAAAATAGTGTTTTTTTAACATTTCAAGCATGAAAACTTATTCTAGTAGACCCCAAAAACAAAATCAAGACTTTGTAAAAGAGCAAAATATATTGTCTTGAATTTAAATACTTCACAAATTCCAAATATTCTTTTAGGTCAACTGGACCTGTTCCCCAGCGGATTCTTTCTCTCATTGACATCTCCATCGATCAGCCGCTCTCTGACCTTTCTCATCCCTGGGCTGCACTAGTGCTCCTCCCACACGTCAGGTAAAAACTCAATTACCCACAATCCTAGGGTGTCAAATAGCATAAATTGTTATAATATTCTTTTAAATTCTCAAACAATCAGTATATATTGTATATGATATATATATATATATATTGTATAAAATAAATGCTTAGCTCAGTACTTTTTCAAGACATCTCAAATAATCTGCTGTTTTGTGAAAGGGACCAAATTTAGACCTTTATTCCAAAGAATTCATGAATTACATTTTAAGTTCTTTTAAGTTCAGATCTATGATCAAAAAGTGGGGTGACAGTTAAAGGTTAATGGTCTTTTGCTGTATAATTTGATATTTGTGTAAATATACAACAATTAAAATGTTTTACAGGCCATTAGAAGCATCAAGCGTTATACAGGCCGTCACTGTACTACTGAACAGGTTACTGCAGGAGGTGTGCAGTGAAACTCTGGGGAGAGGTCAGTCAAGTGTGTGTGTGTGAATGATTGTCTCAAGCTACTTTTATGTTAAATTATGTTCCTAATACCGTCCTTCTGTCCTCTCAGGAGGGCTGTTTGTAGCCCGACAGGCTCTTAGCACTCTTCTCAGTTTCAAGGAGACGACAGCGGTACAGTCACTCCTGCCCGTAGAACTGGTCAGAAACATCATTGAGTATGTGCTTCAGTATTTACATGTTTATTTGCTCTGAACATCCCAGTAAAAAGGGTCTTGTCTGTTAAATTAAGAAACTTGCATTTTTGTTTGTTTGTTACAGGAAAGTCCCCACTGATCTTTCAGCGCTGCTGTTAGGAGATCTGTACTACACCAGACTGGCACTCAACGGCTGCTCGGCTCAGCTGGCCCATGATTCTCTGCTGGAACTGTACCATAAACTGCATTCCAATTTTTCTTCCAACATTTCCAAGGTCAGGTTTAGCCTAGTGAGGCTTGCTGTTGTTAAGTGGGAATAGCTCAGAGTTCCCACAGTCCTGGAAAACCTGGATATATCAGAGGATTTAAGGCCTGAAAATATATGCATTATATATTTTCATGAATAATTGTAACCATTTAAAATGCATTATAATATTTGCAGATTTATTTTTACATCTTTAATCTGTTGTTTGCTATGTGTTTTAATGCATGGTAGTTCTTAAATGTGTGTTAAATGAATAGATAAGTATTATAATTATGGTTACAATTATTCATGAGACCATACAATGCATTATAAGTTGCATTACATGGCATACTTAATGCATTAAAAATTATTTTATAATGTATTACATATAAAGGCTTTAAGTAACGTTACTGAAATTTCTATAGTCCATAACTTTTATTCTATTTTTGTAATTATTTAGAAGAATTGGGTAACACTTTACAATAAGGTCTCAAAAGGTACAAAAATGTTGAGATCATCTTTACCTAAGATTAATAAATGCGCCATAAGTATTTTTCATTGTTAGTTCATGTTAACTAATGTAGTTGATGTTAACAAATAAAACCTTATTGTAAATTGTTACCAAAAATGGTACTACATTGAATGTAATAAATTCATTACTCATCTGTGTGGACCCTGCTGTTATGTATATACAGATTCTAAAGGATAAATTTTTTCCTTGTCCTCTACAGATTCGTTTGTTGACCCTCAGAATATTGTCAAATTTTGAGGCTGACCTTCCTAAACCTCCAGAGGTATCATTTGTGAGTTTTTCTGACCAAAAAAAAAAAAAAAAAGCATGCATGTATTTATCTATTAATAAATAACTAATTTCTTCTTCAGGGAGAGGAGAGCTCAAATGCGCAGACGGTGTTCGCTGTGTGTCTGCAGGCAGAGCAGGTCCCGGCCACAGTACAGGACTACAGGGAGAAACTACTACATCTTCGCAAACTCCGTCATGACCTGGTGCAGCCCTGTCTGCCTAAGGGACCTTTCCATGAGGTAGCTAATGCCTTTTACTCCATATCAAATATGAAATCATTTTTGAAAGCTTTATTTTGTGCTATAAATATGTTTGTTTTACAGATTCCTCTTCGTTATCTTATTGCAATGCTGTTTGTCAATTTCCGACCTCTCTGGGATGCTGTTATTGATCTGTTGGTGTAAGTGTGGAGCATTCCTTGAGTGCACTGTCTCTGTTTCATTTTTGATCTTTTGCCTTTAAACCCTCATGAACCCTAAGGTTTATTCAGCATTATTATATAGTTTTGGTTTGATATGCTTTCATCCGCATAGGTCGCACGCTAAAGAAATGGACAACAAATCTTTCTGGAAGGTTTATCATGAACATCTGGAGATGGTTGCTGGTCTAGCTGGTGAGTTCTCAATGATGAGGCATTCGAGACCAGTCAAATTGATTTGTTAGCACTTTATACAATAAAGATTGTTTACGATACAGAACTACACTATAATGAACAGGAAAATAATAGTGTTGATCTATCAGACAATCAGTGTCATTCAGCTCAATTTAGTTCAACGTTGTTTCAATTCAGTTCAAAAGCTCTGTCAATGTTACTATGTTCATCAATCTCTACAGAAGGCAAAAGTGTCATTATCCAGCTAAATTCAGTTCAAATTTTGTTCTCATTTGATAGTGTCAGTGCAGTTAAATGTCAGTGCGATAATATTATTTGTCTTTTGTTCTTAGTGTTGTCTTTTGTTTAAAGGTTGACCTGTTATATGTTCCCATTAGTCATAAATGTATGAATCTGTATGAATCTTTATTCTCAGAGGAAGAGCTCCAGGCAGATAATGATGACGAAGATGATGAGGGAGGTGGTGGACAACATCAAGCCACAAAGCAGCTCAGAGGTCCAGGGACCAGCGTTATCGAGAGCGGGGATGTGGGAGTTCTGTTTCTGGAAGAACTGGACCAGGTGTTGAATCCCATTGAGCGAACAGACTTCACAAACTTCCGTGGCTTGCTTTGGCGAGCCATGTCCCAGTTTCCTGAAAGAGTGGAGCCACGTAGCCGAGAGCTCAGCCCATTACTGCTGCGCTTCATCAGGTGTGTGTGAGCTTTATCGCATCAACCTATTTGTCTCTCTAGAAAGTTCTCCATTACAGAATTTTTCTCTGTGGTCTTTGTGTTCACAGTAATGAGTTCTACCCATCTGACCTGATGGTGGCTCCCTCTCAGGACCTCATGAAGAAAAGCAGCTCTTCATCAGAGCATGAAATGGGTGAAGATGTAGATGCTGACATGGAAGACGATGAAGAAAAGGAGCAAGATTCCAAAAAATTCAAGAAGAAGATGCCAAGAAGAGCAGCGGCCAAGTAAGAGATGATTTTATCTTCTAGCATATGTCTTTGTTCTCTAGATACGTACTTGAAGAACTTACACAAACATGTGAATCTATGTTTTTGTTTCAGGCAGCTCATTGCTCATTTAAAGGTCTTCTCCAAATTCACCAACCCGAAATCTTTATACATGGAGGCAAATCTTAGTGAGCTGTACACCCAGGTATGGTTTCCCAGCTTTGTTTTAAAGGGAATTCTCCTTATTAATACTTGGTGAACGGCCAGCTGAGACTAATTCTTTCTCTAAACCCACAGCTCCTGTGTCATAAAGATCAAGAAATCCAGAAAATAGCACTTGACTGTTTGATGACATACAAAGACCCAAATATTCTCCCGTACAAGTAAGACCTGTAACACAAAGCACCCAACTATATTTTACCTTCTCTTCTTGCTTTCCACATGAGCTTTTTTTTCCCAGTAAAAACTATTATACAGTAACTAGGCCAGTTTATGAATAGAATGCTTTATATTCAGAGCTGAGACTGATGGTATCTTCCAAAAGACTTCTTTGGTTACCTTATTAACTCTCACTACTGGCATACCGGAATGTACCAATTGCCTCAGGAAGTCTTTTAGTCTATTATGATTTTACATCTCTGGATTCATTTCACATCTCTGAGTTACTTGGAGCCACTTTTGTCATTTGGTGCAAGGAAAAAAAATACCTAGAGGCAATCCTCACTGACCTAATTTTAAGCCTTTTATCAGAATTAGCTTTTCTCCAGCCTAAAACTTGCCAGTTGGATGCTTTAAACAAGTTTTAAACATTTTCTATTTGTGCAGACATTTTTTATTATTTATTTTTTGGGGTTATATAGGGGTATTAATATGATGGCTTTAAGCAGTACTGTGAACGCTTTTTTTAACATTGCTGCAGCAGCGATGTTCCCCAGGGCTTTGTTTTAGGTCCATTATGATTGTTGATTTGTGGTTGTTTACAGAGAGAATCTGCAGAGACTTCTGGATGACAAGCATTTTAAAGATGAGATTGTCCATTTCAACATCTCAGAAGAAGGAACTGTGGTACTTTCATCACATAGACCACAACTCATTCCCATGCTTATGAGGTGTGTTTATTAATGATAATGATATTAGTGCTTCACTGTTGTTTCTTCACTGAACGTGAATGATATGTGCCTGTATTCAGTCGTTTTTATTTATTCTTGCAGGATACTGTACGGGAAGATGTGCACTAAGGTTGGTAGTAAGTTTCAGGGTAAGTCGAGCACGGCTTCACGGTCCTCCATAGTGCTGCGCTTCCTGGCGGGCTGTCAGCCAGAGGAGATGGGCATGTTTATAGATCTTCTGCTGGAGCCTGTTCGTCATTACGCTGAAGGTAACTACTTAAAGCTTATTAAAATGATTAAATCCTAACAAAACCTTCAAATATACACCTTATAATCACCTATTGGCAGTTCATTAGATTAAGGGTGTGTTCATTATTGTAGGTCCAGACCAAAAAAGAAAATGATTTATGTTTTGTGATGGAACTTATTGAAAATCCAATACAATGCTGTAGGATGGGCTGAATGTGCTTGTTGTGTGTAAATATAATTGTATTTTTACAATCTGATTTCCTCCGTCAAACACAAAAACAAAGATCTGCTTCAGATTTCAGTTGAACTCCCTTTTCAGGGGTCTCGGTCCGCTTGTTTTGTGCTCTAACTTATTTTAAATGAAAATAACAGAACAATGGGTTGTTATTTGGACCATTTATGAAGTTATTAGAGAACCATACTTGGTTTTACATTTATGCATTACACTTTAAGGTTGTTAAAAATATTTAGGTTTTATTTCAAAATTAGAAAACTTAGAAAGAAATTAGAAAAATAGCTAGCTAACAATAGTGCATTCATTTCCATATATGCAACATACTTGAACTTTAATAAATGGACACTTCTTTATTGTGACAATTTACCAAAAGATTTTGTTTTACTCATTTCCTTTTTTTTTAAGAATGGATCGGAAGCAAGCATTGATTTTAGAAAATGAATTATTTGTTGCTTGCAGGAGCGTGTTTGGATGCGGTAAATCGAGCCATTGGTGAAACAAACCTGTCTGCTGTTCTCCCTGTGGGTCGCCAGCACAGCCTGCTCAACACCATAGACTTGCTCATCAATAAACTAGGCCATCTCATCCAAATCTACTTGCCCAAAGTTTTGCAGATCTTGCTGTGCATCACAGCCTCTGTGTCATTTATACTGGATCACAGAGAGCAGGTGAGCTGAATGCAGAAAACCATCCTCATTAATACTTCAACAAACTGAATCTAAATTATGAAATATAACTCTTCAAAGTTAAAAAATAGAGGGTTTTCTTTGTAGGAAATTAGTGTTTTCTCATATAATGTTTTTATTGTGTGTTGAGTGAATTTATTTTTGGGGTGTTGATCTCAAGAGCTCACTGTTCTTTATGTTTGTGTAGCTCAAGCCTGGTTGCATCAATCCTCTGAAGAACTTACGTCGTCTGGGGATTCTGCGCATACAAGACTTCTTTGTTGGCTTTGAGTGTTACAACTTCACTGCAGATGAGCTGGATGCTGTTTTCCAAGCTGTGGTGTGGCCTCAGGTGTGTGCATAAAAGAGAAATCTGATGGGATAGCTTTAGTAAATTTAATGGTAAACTATGTAACTTTTGGGCCTCTAGTGGCAGAACATTGTTTTGGTTGTGCTTCGGCTCTACGTAACTGTGCCTATTAATAGACATGGTACTTCCTTGAAAATAAATTCCAGCGCTATATACATACAACAAACATAATGAATGATTAAGCCGTCTAAAAATAAGAAAAAGAGCTCGTTTTAATTTACAGTGTGCTGATGCAGTCTTGATATATTTAAATGCGGTTGGGATCGGTATAGATTCAGTAAGTAACCCAGATGACCTGGTTGTGTTTTGTTTATTAGGTGTGTCGTCTGCCCACTGAAAGCACGTATGCACCAACACCCCTCATGAAAGTCATCCGTGTGTGGACCCAAAACACTCGGTAAGTTTATTATTAACCATGCGGAGAAGATGGACCTCTCATAGAAAAATGAAGCAACGTATGAATGCAAGAACCACCTTTATGTTAAAATAGCCAAGCTTCTTTTTATTTTTACATGTATGTGCACAGTTTTTATTGCAACACAATCTTATAATATAAATGTTGTCTTTTCACTCTGTCAGATTTTTCCCTTTGCTTGCTAAGCAGAGACCAGGCCACCCTGAGTGTGACGTCCTGCTCAATGTATTTGGTCTGTTATCCTCCAAAAACGTGACTGCCCTCACAGTGGCCATGGTGATCGACATAGCCGAGAGCTTGCTGAGCACTCCGGACTTTGAACCCAAGGAGAATGAGACAGAGTTGATTGTGAATGACTGTGTGATCCCTGAAAGTTGTGATGTATCAGGTACTGAGAGTGGGTGTTGATGATTATACTAGAAGACCCACTATTCTTTGCTTATTTGACATCTATTTTTCTTTTTTTCGGGTAGATTCTCTGACTATCGGCTGCCGTCTGCTCCTTCCTCACATCCCAGCACTTCTACAGTACCTCAGCGGAGTCGTGCGTAACTCTGAACGCCTCAAAAAGAAGAAATTCAGAGTTCAAGTCAGCAAAGAGCTTAACATCCTCTCAAAGTATGTTTATAAATCTGTTTATATATACAGGCAGCTTAAGAGCCATTCACAGCAAGGACGATAACTAATAACAATAAAGTTTTAAAAGTCCTTACCACACCAATAATGATACAGAGGAATGATATCAGAGGAATCGTTTTCAGAACAATTTTTTTCTAGCTGGTGAACAATAGAAATGACATGATTTCAGAAATCGTTTGCTGCTCAAGAAACATTTCTTATTATCAATGTTGATAACAGTTGTGCTGCTTATATTTACTATTCAAAGGTCTTGGATAATTAATATTTTGTTTTTGTTTAAAAAAAGAAATTAATATGCATAAAATTGATCAAAAGTGACAGTAAAGACATTTATAATGCTGGAAAAGATTTCTGTTTCAAGTAAATGCTGTTCTTTTGAACTTTCTATTCATCAAAGAATCAAGAAAAAAAAGAGATCAGGTTCTCACAAAAATATTAAGCAGCACAGCCATTTTCAGCATTGATAATAATAAGGAATGCAATCATGTACAATGAAGTAAAATGTTCAAAAATGAATAACCTTCGTTGTGTTCCAGGATCAGTAGATTTGTGACTGAAAAGGGACAGAGTTCAACACTAATCGGTTTGCTTCTACCTTACCTCCACAAACCCAAAACTGCACAGGTACACTCCTCATGTCAGTACATTAATATTAACATTTTATTGCTTTAATCTCAAATCACTTTTATTGTTTGCTTGTTGCTTTCTTTCAGGAGACAGAGTTGGACATCCTGGGTACTGTACAGAACCTGCTGAGACAGTGTTTAGAGCCCAATGTGTTCCTCAAACCTCTCAGCAAACTTTTCTCCATCATCCACAACAGACTTTCTCGTCAAGCTCTGTGTGAAGCGTTCCAGGTCATTTTCCGCATCTCCAGCCACTTAAACACCACTTTTGTCTACTTCAAACTTTCCCCGACTGACCGTATCTCTCCCCACAGACTCTGTCAGACATGGACAGTGAACTGAAGTACATTACAGACATTGTCATTCAGGTGAATGTCCATTGAGGCAATCAGAAGTTTTGTTTCTTCCTGTCATGTTTGTATTTGACCCGCTCTCCTCTCTTCTCCAGCTCAACGCGTTTGACAGCCGGCATCTGGACGAGGTTCACTTTGACGTGCGTCTGGTGGCGTTCCAGAAGGCCACCAAGCACATTAAAGAGATGAGTACGCTGGATATGAGATACCTGACTGCTGTCATGCACAACTGCTTCCATTCATTACAGGTGACCGTCAAAGATTTTAAATTCTTGTGACATTACTATTAGCTTGAAAGATCTCTAAAGTTTCTTTTTATGTATATCTTTTTGTCTTGGCCTGCTTCGAGTTTTGAATGCTTTTTGTGTTTCTGAGACAGATAGGCGACATGTCTTTGGCAGACAGCGCCACCATGTGTTTGTCAGCCATTATAATGCAGCTCTCAGAAGTCGGATGCCCAGAGGCCGAGTACAAGGAGATTGTGCAGTACATGATACTGGATGCCCTGCGAAAGGGTTTGAAGAGCAAGACTGAGGTGAAAACTAGCGACATGTCAGCTTACATTCTTTACAGCACTTTAGAAGATTTGCTCTATGAACATTTCACATGCAGCACACATTTATACCTGGCTGTCTTTTGTTGCAGAGTGTACGAAATGAATACACTACGATTCTGGCCTGCTTGGTGAAGACCTTTCCAAACCGACCAGAGTTTCGCGATCTGGCTCAGCTGACAGATGATAATGATCCCGAGTCAGATTTCTTTGAGCATATGAAGCACATACAGGTAACGTCAGGACACTTTATTAAAACTCATCAGTGAGACTCAAAACTAGAAACATCCTAAATTAAAAAAAGTAATTCAATATATTAATAAGTTAAACATAAATATAAACTAATGTACTATATAAATAATCTAATTACTATTATATAAAGTTATTAATAATTTAATAATAATTAACTAGCTAATAGTAATTTTTATATATATATATATATATACACACACACACACATAAATATATATACGTTGCAACTTTTTTACTCTTATTTGACTCTTATTTTTTGCCTGTGCATAAAACACAGTCTGTTTGTTTTACAGGTTTACAGAAGGGGTCGAGCGCTCAGGAAGTTTGCCAGGCAGCTAACTGAGGGCAAGATTGTGATGTCATCACGCTCCATGCAGAATTACATCATGCCCTACGCCATGATCGCTTTAGTTGATGAAAAGCTGTTGAAGGTTGTTACTTACATCTGATGATATTTTTAACTATTTCAATTGTTCTGTCACCATGCTGGTTGTTTTATGTGTTTTTAATGGATAAATTATTTGTGTTCCCAGTATGAACCCATGAAAACAGCCGCTATAGAAGTTATTGGTGCCGTGTGCAGACGCTTGACCTGGTCCAAGTACTTGTTCTACATAAAACACTTCGTCCATATTTTACAGTCTGGAATAGCTGAGCAGAAACTGGCTGTCAGGTAAGCTTGCTGCAGTAGTCAGTGTTACACAACGGGGATTTGGTGCACAACGGATCCTGAGCGTGATTGACAAATATCTTATCTTGTAACCTCACTGTCAGGCACACTTGCTGTGCCTTTTCTGTGATGTTCTTGTTCTGGTTATGACACTGAACGATTTTCTTGACTCTTCTTATTGGCTTAGTTTGTTGCTGATTGTTCTTGATGCGTTCCACTTTGACCATGAGACTCTCAGTAAAGAAATTGAGGCGGCCAAAAACAGGAAGACAGAAGGTGAGAATGTCACAACAGCCACATTATACTTATTTTTAAACTACACAGCTTTACTTGACTAACGTGATCTATCAACAGAACCCAGTGTTGTGGTGGAAGAGGCTGAGGATGAGGCAGTGGAAACTATGGACACGGATGAAAGTGATGCTGAAGGTGCCATGGAAACGGATGAGGCCGGTGCAGCCGTTTCCACAGCATTGGATGCTGAGACGGAAGGCCCTGCCAAACCAAAAAAAGGCAAAGAGAGCCAAATGAAGAAAGTGCTTCCTGTAGTCAGCAGTGGGCTTCCTCAGAGTAAAAACGACCTGGAGGCGCTTATTTCCTCTATTCATCACACTGTCACTCAGACCGTCCTGCCTAAACTTCACAAGTGCCTCACTGCGAAGGTTTGAACTCATTCATCATACTTAATGAATTTAGTTTACAGTTGAGCAAGACTGAAGACTCTTAATGGACTAAATTCTACAAAGGATGTACAGTAGTGGCCAAAAGTGAGGGTCTCACATTTTGAATATTATGTAGATTAATAGTATGCAAGTGCACTCCTTTCCTTAATGAAACAAGCTTAGCTTTTTTTACTCGGGGCGTAATGCGGTGCACAAACACACACACACACACACACACACACACACACACACACACACACACATATATATATATACCAAAAAAGGCAAAAAATAAACCAAAAAAAAGGCAAAGAGAGCCAAACGAAGAAAGTGCTTCCTGTAGTCAGCAGTGGGCTTCCTCAGAGTAAACACGATCTAGAGGCGCTTATTTCTTCTAATCATCACACTGTCACTCAGACCGTCCTGCCTAAACCTCACAAGTGCCTCACTGCGAAGGTGTGAACTCATTCATCATACTTAATGAATTTAGTTTACAGTTGAGCAAGACTGAAGAATGATGGACTAAATTCTACAAAGGATGTACAGTAGTGGCCAAAAGTGAGGGTCTCACATTTTGAATATTATGTAGTTTAATAGTATGCAAGTGCACTCCTTTCCTTAATGAAACAAGCTTAGCTTTTTTTACTCTGGGCGTAATGCGGTGCACACACACACACACACACACACATATATATATATACACACACCAAAAAATATACCAAAAAAAGGCAAAGAGAGCCAAACGAAGAAAGTGCTTCCTGTAGTCAGCAGTGGGCTTCCTCAGAGTAAACACGATCTAGAGGCACTTATTTCTTCTAATCATCACACGGTCACTCAGACCGTCCTGCCTAAACCTCACAAGTGCCTCACTGCGAAGGTGTGAACTCATTTATCATACTTAATGAATTTAGTTTACAGTTGAGCAAGACTGAAGACTCTTAATGGACTTACGGTAATTCTACAAAGGATGTACAGTAGTGGCCAAAAGTGATGTCCGGAGGTTTTTAATGACCCTACAAGTTCAATTAAACCATCAAAATATGAGGAAAATATTTTATAGTTTTTAAATATGAGAGAAGAAGAAAAAATACTAAACTTGGTTAAGGTTTTCATCTGACAAAATTGTTTGGCAAAAAAGGGCAAACCACAGCTAAAGGTTTGATTTTACAATGCAAAAAAAATGCATAGAAAAACTAAATCTCACAGTAAAAAGCATACATTCACTACAACCTAATCAGTTATTAATGTTTCATTGGTTTTCTTGTTTTTGCATGTTCATATTTTCTTTGTATGACAGCCTGGCCAAAAATGATGTCTGCATAATGTCACGTTTCATTGCGTTATTACAAATAAAACAATTGACTCCAAACACAACTACGCAATATGCTTACAAAAGCTAACAAATTTTTAATAATATCTGAAAAAAAGAGTGAAGATGTCAAATTTCCTAATCCGGACACCATTATTGGCCACTACTGTAACTAACAATTGACGACTAACAGTTGATTCCATTAGTTTGGTGTTAGTTTTTTCTCTAATGTCTCAATCCCCCAAAATAAATGGCACAGATAAATATTTTGTTTATAACCACAGAAGTGCTCACAACTGGAACAAAGTGTTCAGCGTGAACTTATTGTACACCAATGTTTATTTCTGCAGGTTAAGCGAGATGACGAGCACAAGATGGTGAAGTCTAAGGAGGTGAAAGATGAAGAAGTGGCCAGAGTGCCTATTGCATTTGCCATGATTCAACTCATGAAGTCTCTGCCAAAGGATGTCATGGAAGCAAACTTGCCAGGGTATATTTCTTCTTTCATTACCCATTCTCTTAAAGAGGACCTAATATTCTTTTGTACATTTTCAAATTTCTTTAGTGTGTAACAGTGCTGTTTTAGCATGAAAAGGGGCTTCATAGAAACAGGAACTAAACAGATCTTTACTGACAGACTGGAAAGAGAGGTGCTACAATAATGTAAAATGTTATAAATAATGTTTTTTGAACATTCAAGCATGAAAACCTATTCTAGTAGACCCTAAAAACAAAATCAAGGTAATATGGCCTTTTTTAAGGAAGTGCCTGTTTGAGTGTGGGAGTGATGGATTAGTGCTGCTACAAATATTCCATGTTTTCTGTAATTCTGAGTGATAATCAGTGCAAAAAATGTGTTTAATGATTGAGTTTGGTGTTTATATATGCAGCATCCTTCTGAAAGTGTGCGTCCACCTAAGGAGCCGTTTCCAGGAGATCCGTGATGTTGCTCGAAACACTTTGGTGAAGATTATAGAGACACTTGGGCATCAATACCTTCATTATCTGCTCACCGAGATGCAGGCGGTCTTAGTGAAGGGGTATCAGGTAAAATATTGACTTTATTAGCTCATGAGTGTGTAATGTAAGACTTTCATAAATTATGAGTGTGTCACTGATGAATTTGTTTGAATAGGAGAAACCTTACAAATTCTAAGATTTACAAGTTCTTAGAAATGTAATCTTTGTATACATGTTGGTGTCTTACAATTTGGACATACATTTACGTGTACCACTTTGAATACACTTGAGTGTACACATTGGAATACTTTTCTAAAAGGTTTTCAGACATTTTTTTTTTTACGATATATGTTATGTTAGCCTTTATATCTATAGTGTTTCTTGAGTAAAGAACTTATACTTATTCAAAGTACTTTCTCAACCAGTTCTTTATTTACACTTGCACTGCAACAAGTAGAGACAGTCCAAACTGCGTGCGGCACTTCACTCACAATAGAGGCGGGTAAAGTTATGAGGTTTATACCGAGAGTTTGAGGATTCTATGGAGATAAGAGTTTGTCACAAGTTCATTTTAATACTTTTCAATGGTTGAATATTTGCAAAATACACAGACAGACATAAAGGGTGGCCAATAGTAATGATTTACGATTAAAAAAGACAAAATATGGAGAAACAAGGTTTCTGCCCTACAGTGACAATATGGTTTTATACATGTATTATATTTTTAAATATATTATAATTTTTATGGTTTATTGTAGTGTGATTTTAGGTTTTCAGTTTAGCTTGGACTCAACTAAACCGCTGCGTAGATGCGTATGTGTGAAGTCACAGCAAAAAAGTGTAGGCTTAGGTCACAGCTTTGGAAAACAGATGGATATGATTGCCTTAGATTTTTTAATGATAAATGGCAATGAAATATCTCTAGAATGCATTTTATGTTAGTAATCACTACCTGTTCATTATTATAACACACTGAAAAAAAACTAAGCCGACAGAAGCTCGTCCCGACCATCGGCTTGGTGTGTCCTATCCTTTACCTTTTCTTGTGAGACCTTTTCTTTTTTTACTCTAATTAATTTTTATTTTTATTATTTAAATTCATTATAATCAAATCTTGGTTTATATTAAATATTATGTGTAACGCAAAGAAAGCGTCTGTAAAAAAAAAAAAAAAAAGTACAAATATTTTATAAAGCCTAACTATTAATTTAATTTAAATTTTATTTGACAGTTTACATATTAATATGACCAGCATGGAAAGTGTAGTATTAAACATTTATACATTTATATCAACAGCCATTTCTTCAATATTTACAAACATTTGAAAAGTAATTTTTATGTTTTTAAAAACATCATAAAATAATGTCAGATTTTTCAACTGTTAGTAATGATCGACCAAAAATAGCTTTGTACCTTAAAAAAGCCTCCATACATTTGATCGCTACATCATCTATTTCTGGATCAAACTTGTTTGCCAAAAGATGGTGTTGCCTCAAAATCCATTTCAAGTCCCCAGCTCCATAGACACACACTGCCCGTCTGTGCGCCCCAGTGCATGGTGGGTAGGGAGCCCCACTTTTTAGATCTCCTTCATGGTTGCTCCACTTCACTAGACGAGCAATTGCGTTCATGTCCGATTGCTCGTACTTTCTGTTTGGAGGGTTTGATCCTGGCAATGAAGGCATCCGCTGTAACGTAGCCCACATGTGCTCATCTGGACTGTATGCGTCTTTCTCCCATTCCATGAAATCTTGAGTCTCTTTGCTTTTAAAGATGTAATCCACAAACTCTCTTGAAACCACAAAGTAAGCATTTCCTGAGAACATAGGGCTCTGAATTGGCGGGGGTGACTTTCTAACATCGGTCCGAATCACAACGTTCGTAACATTGTGATGATACTGCCAGCGCACCTTTTTGGACTCTACGTCCTCGGACTCCAAACTGTTCTTTCCGTTCAGTTGTTTTAGAATCTGAACCATTTCAGCATTGGTTTTAATGGGGAAATCAGTGCCACAGGTGTTGAGCAAATACCTCCACTGGACGGGTGACTTGAGCAGATCCTGCATGCAGTTGATGTCCGCTTGAACTCGAGACCAGGAGGCGTAGATCACATTCTCCAGTTTGCTGGCCACAAACACGTTGGTGAGACAGGACGCAATGGCCCTAACTGCTTCTTTGAAGATCTCAGGAGATCTCTGGTCCACATGAACACAGTACACATTGTCAGGAGTGTAAATGGCTCTTAAGAGCCTTTCAAACATCTCAATCTTCTCATGGATCACCATGGAGTAAGCAATGGGGAAATCTTTCTCCTCTTTACTGAGAGAAAGCGTCAGAAACCCTCTATCTCGGATGTAGGATGGACAGTACTTGGTTGCGTTGAGATAGAATGACTCGGATAGCAGGGATTTTCTTTTTTTCGATGCCAGGAGATTCCTGAAAATGTCCTTGTTCACTCCGTCCATGTCTCCTTGGATAATAGCAGAACAAACCTGTAGTTCTCCAACATCCTGCTTTAATAAGTGATTCAAGACCGGCTCTTTATGAGAACAATTTGTCCTTTGTTCTGGATGGTTCATCAAGAGGACTAACACGGTTGTACTTACAGAAAGGATGGAGATTATTTTCAAAATCCTCTGATTCTTAAATGCCATGTTCATTAGATTATTACCTTCCGGAAACAACTGCTCGGAGAGGAGATCTGTGTTAGTGTGGTATAAAACAGCCTCGCTTTTTAATATACCAGTACAGTGTGGCAGGAAGCGAAAGCCAGCAAATCATTTATAAAGGGGAAGGGCTGAAATTTATAAATGATTACACACTCCTGGAGTGTGGCTATAATTTTCCTGAATGGTCTGATTGTCATTGCCAAGATGTTTTGAAAAAAAAAAAAGTGGTTTTTAAACATTAAGAAAGATTTAAAGTAAAAAACATGTGTCTTTGATTTTGAAACTAACAGTGGTTTCGTTAGAGAAGCTGCTTATCTTATCTATTGGTTCTGTAGATTTTTTTAGTAGTCTGTTAGCAGTTGTCAGGGATCACACACATTGAAAGACCGGTAAGTTTTAAAGTAAAACAAAAGCTTTATTTATACAAAGCAAAAGAGGAAATGTGAGCGAATATATGCTGGCAGCTGAGAGAGACACACACACAAAAACATTATTACATATTTACCATACTTGTGGCAAAGAATTTCGACCTTCAAAACATGTCAAAATGAATATAAATTTAGATCATAGATTTGTAAGTCATTGACTATGAATTGTAGTTTTGAAGGTTTTTTTTTGAATAATTGAATAGACCTGGACCAAACATAACGAGCGTCATGTCATTGACCCGTGTATAATTTCTCCCTACAGGTCCATGTTTTGACCTTCACAGTGTACTATTTGCTTTCTGTCCTGAAACCGTCTTTGAACCCAGGGGATCTTGACCCATGCATGGACATGCTCATCACGGTAAACGCCACCATCAATATTTCGTTGTCAATCATCATTTTGAAACAATTGTACATTTTTAGTGGCTAACTCTGTTCTCAGATCTTCAACAACGAGCTGTTTGGAGCCGTAGCCGAGGAGAAGGACATCAGAGGAATCGTTTCAAAGGTGATGGAGGCCCGTCACAGCAAAAGCTCCGACTCGTACGAGCTGCTCGGACAGTTCTGCAGCCAGGAGCGCGTCGTCCACCTCATCCTGCCGCTCAAAGAGGTAAATGACCAGTGAGCTGCATCTCAGCAACAGCTTCATGAGTTCTCAAGAGACTTATCAGGTCTTCATCTTCCTCTCAGGTGCTTGAGAACACGGCCAGTTTGAAGGTGTCAAGGCGAGTGCATGCTGTGTTTAGGAGGATTGTGGCGGGACTTTTGCTCAATAAGAGCATGAGCCCTCAGTCCATCCTACTGCTCTGCCACGGACTCATCAGTCAGAGTCTCCCGCTCATTACCAGCAAGAACAAGTACGTCACACACACACACACACTCAGAGATGCATTAGCACTGGTTCAAACAGATCTAATTTAAACAATTACACATCCTATATTTACCCAGAGAGAAGCATCGTCCACCTCCAGACCCTCGCCTGCCTCCGCCAAGCTGTTTACTGCTGCCGGCCACTCCTAAGAGAGTAGGGGTGAAAGCCGCCATTAGTAGCAGAACAAACATGCACATCCTGGTGGAAACGGGACTCAGTGTAAGAAGATATGCCTGGGTTTTCATTTGGCTGCTGGGAGACTGTATGGGGGTTTTCCCATGTTTGTTTAGTTAATAGTACATCAGTTACCCTGTTTTAAATTAAACACTTCATATGCTCTTACGGTCTTGTGGACTTACAGTGGCCACCAAGTGCAAGCGCGTGACCACAAAGTCCACAAGACCGTAGGGCCGTCATTAGCAATTTAGGTTTCAGAAGGGTACTCGATATGTGATATGTGACACGATCGATATGTGCCCTCGATGCGCACTTTTGACTCGTAGGAAGACTGCGAGTTTTTGAGTGCCATTTGGGACATGGCCAAACTGAATGAAGTCATGTTTGCTAAATGGCAAGCAACCAATTTAGACTGGTTACATTTATTTTGACTGTGCTACCGAAGTTTGGGGCCTGTATGTTTTTTTTTTTAAAGCTTTTGAAAGATGTCTCTTTTTCTCACCAAGGCTGCATTTATTTGAAAAAATATACAGTAAAAACAGTAATATTGTAAAATATAATTACTATTTAATATAACTGTTCTTTATTTTAATATCTTTCAAACTGAATGTAAAGCTGAATTTTCAGCATCATTACTCCAGTCTTCAGCGTCACATGATCCTTCAGAAATCATTCTAATATGCTGATTTGGTGCTCAAGAAACACTGAATTTCACAAATATTCACTTATATTTTGTTGCAATATTGCTTTAAACCCCAAAATGTCTCTTACACAGTTGCTTCACTGTAGTCTGAAGAGTTCAAAGATCAACTCATCTGGCCCGTCAGTAAAGGAGATGTTAGATCCGTTTGTATCTCTCCTCCTGGACTGTCTTAACTCCATGCATGTAAAGGTGTGTACTACTTAATATTTATTTGATTCATGTGTTTTATTGTGCGCAATCAGCTTTTCCTGTGGAGCTGTTCCTTTTTACACCCATGGTTGCATGAACACAGCAAAAAATTCTGTCTTTTGCACATCAGGTGATTACCGAGGCTCTGCAGGCCTTCATCTGGATCTTGAAGTTTCCTCTCCCGGCAGTGGAACAGAATTACGACCAGCTGACCAAGCAGCTCTTTGTCCTGCTGAAGGACTACGCCAAAGCTGGAGCCGCCCGTGGCGAGAACTTCCCCCTGGTTCAGAACTGCTTTAAGGTGCGTGAGACCCTCACCACTTTCACATTTATCACGTCCTCATTTTAAATGTTAAACGTGAAATGTTCTGTTTTATAGGCCATAACTGTTTTGGTAAAGAGTGTGACAAAACATATAACAGAAACACAGCTGCAAGTGCTTCTGGGATATGCTGAGGAGGACATCTATGATCACAGTCGGCAAGCCACCGCGTTCGGCCTCCTGAGGGTAACTTAAACCTACTTATCTACTCCTGATGGGTTTCCTATGGTCATGGACCATAGAAAAATGACCAGTTCTGGTAATTTTATGGTAATTTAACGGGATTGCAGTGTGTGAAAGGGGCTAGTGAGTCAAACTGACAATTCACTACTGAATCAGTCTTAATCAAAAAGGTTTTTAAATCCTTCTTTGGGTTTGTTTGTCTTGCAGGCGATTCTGTCCAGGAAACTGGTGGTGCCCGAGATGGAAGATGTTATGAAAAAATTGGCCAAGTTTGCCATTGACGGGTCAAACGAACAGGTCCGCATGCGCTGCAGACAGGTCAGTCAGGATATTGCAATCTTCATCATCATCCAGGATTATTCTGGTCCTGCTTGTCGTAACTATCATCAGACTGATATCTGTCCTGTGACTGCAGATCTACCTGAAGTACCTGATGGACTATCCACTGGGGAAGAAACTGAGGAAACATTTTGACTTCATAGTTGCTCAGCTTACGTATGTTTTTTAGCTTCTGATTAATACCAGATGGATGTGAATTGTTTCCTTCATGTGAGGCAAATTAAAATCTTTTTTCTTCTTATTCTCAGTTATGAATATGACACTGGGAGACAGTCTGCCCTGGAATTGATGGCTTACATTTTCCTGAAATTTCCTCAGGTACTGTATCAAAATCAGTTGAAAGGTCAGAGAGAGGGTGGGAAATGGTCATGCAATGCTATTATTAAAGTTTTTGTTGAAAGGGTTACACTTTATTTGGCAACACTTTATTTTACAGTGTCCTTGTTACATGTACTTACCATAGCAATAACAGTAAATTATGCATAATTACATGCAACTAACCCTCAACCAAACCCTAATTTATTTCTACTTTTCTTTTTCATTTTAGTTTTATATTTTAAGTAATTTAGTTGTTTATGCCATATATATTTTTAAACATGTCTATATAATTTATTCATTTTTACATCATTTTTAGTTTGTTTTTAGTACATCAAGTTAAACTAAATGAAAATGAAAATTTGCCTTTGTAACTACATGATAAAATACATTTTTTATATTTTTTTTCAGTTGATGTTTATTTTATTTCAAGAATAAATTTTTATAGATTATTTTTATTTCTAGTGAACTATAATAACCCTGAACATTACATTATAAACATTAATGCACATTCCTGATCTTATTGTTCATTGTGCAGAGCAAGCTATTTTATAGGAAAAAGTTATCTTTATGGAAAAAAATAGCTGTGCCTCTGGAAATCAGTTAATTTGTTAACCCTAAAGCCCAAAATCTTGCTCTATTCTGGCATGATCCAGTGAAATCCTGCTGGATAAATTAAGGTCCCATTCTACCTTTAAATTCTACCTGTTTGACTTGGAAATACTTTGCATTATGCAAGTAAACTGGCAAAACGATTATTTTCTTGATGTTCATGATATTGGAGGATTAATCTGTTCTTTGTTCACAGGATCTCTTGCAAGAGCACTGCGGTTTGTTCTTTGTGCCTTTGTCATTGGCCATGTTGAACGATGATTCTGCATCCTGTAAGAAAATGGCGGCTCTGGCCATCAAGTCCCTGCTGAATCAGTTGGATTTGCAGCATCAAAACTCCATGTTTAACCTGGTTGACAGCTGGATTAGGGACGAGAAGGTGAGTAGGAAAACAATGTTGGAAAAAAAATACAGTTCTGCTGAAACGTGTTTGGGTTTTAACAGTTTGTGCTTTTGCAGACGGCTCTGCGGAGACTGGGAGCTCAGGTTTGTGGGCTGTTTGTGGAAGTTGAAGGAGAAAAGTTTAGCCGGAGACTGGATGTCCTGATTCCTCTCATCGAGAAAGAGATCCGCACTTCCAACTTCGAGGACGTGAGTGCAGAGTTTTATACTATGGAGTTCTTTTGCATGATTTTGAGTCTGACAATGCCAATGATATGATCGATCAGATTGAGGAAGAGGAGGATGAGAAAGCTGCTGACAGACTGCTGTTCGGTTACCTCACGCTCATCGTCAAACTCATCAAAGACTGCAGCTTTTTGGAGCTCTACAAACCTGCAGACCTGCTCAACAGCATCTGGGGTATGAAGACATTCAGAAATTCAGTGTTTACTCTTTTCCTGCCAGAGATGTATTTTTATAGTTATTTATGCTTTTTCGGAAATGACCTTTCATGTAGTGTAGTGTGTAATATATTTGATTGTGAATGTAAAAGGTCTGCAAAGTTCTATTGATCAAAGAAGTGCAGATAAATTGAATTATTGTCTCCCAAAAGAAAGAACTGATTCTGAACTGCTTGAAACGAGTAGTCAGTAATTCCAGTTTTACTTCCTGCACGATCCTATGTAGGTTTGTAACAAGTTTGCATAATGCCAGCCTATGGTCTTAATTGGCTGCCGTGAACAACGTCTACATTGACCCGCCCACAAACACTGCAGTTGTAGCGGAGGCCTGGAAGAGTTTGGTTTGTGTTGTCGACATGTTGAGAAGGCGCAAATCCACTTTGCTGCAATTCCAATGATCGAGGACTCGCGCTGGAATTGATTTGGTAAAACCGACGCCATCGCTACTGTCAGTATCACTGTGTATCGAGTGCTGAGGAGCTGAAATTCAGCGGCGCTTTAAAACAATCACAACAGACTGGATCATCTGACCAATCCGAGCAGAGTATGCTTTTAGGAAGGAAGGGTTTAGAGAAACAGAATCCTTGATTGAACTGTTTCAGAAAGTGTATATTATGTAATGAAAATTAAAATGTTTTCGGATGCATGTTAACCTATTGTTGGAGCCCTCCAATACAAACCTTTAAAATAGCATGATGGGGACACTTGTCAGTCAGCGCCAACATTTTTGATCATATTAAAAAAAAACTTTCTTAGAATATTTTGTTGTACATGTAAACACTCAATATATCAAAAGAAAGAACAGAGGCTTTGCTTTTAAACATCATCATCATCATCAGAAAACCTTTTATTCTAGCTTCATTCATTCTTTTTTTTTATCAACACTTGAATGCAGGTTAGTTTCATTAAATTTTTTTTAATTTTTGATCAGAAAGCTTTTTTTTCTCTCTTTCTTTCTCTGTAATAATGCAGTTTTGATTTATATGCTGTTGAATGTTTGAAGATCATGTTAGCTTACATGTGTGTAAACAACAACTATCCACTCCTGGGACCTATACCATGAACCCGGTTTAGGTGGCTAGTCTGATATGTTTCAGTTTAGTTTGCGCCAACCCTGGATTATAGGCATCATGAAAGTTGTTTGGCTTTTAGCAGTGTTCATCGCCATAGTAACTTGCGCTCCACAGCTAACCTGGTCCGGGGCAGGTTATGTTCCAGGTAAGAGGTTGCAAACCGAACTTAGACCAATCAGCTGTGAGTAAAGTGACACGTCTGATGCAATAAAGTCACTCCACCTGTTTCCACTCCAAATTAAAGGTCACTACATAGCAAATGATTTTTAGAGACAAAATCGTCTGGCTTTTAATAATGCTTATTTAGAATAATAATTTTGTATGATTTAGATATTATTTATGTAATTATTGTACCCTTAATCGATCACACATGTACAATTTTAGTTTATCAATTATTATTATTACGCACAGTTTAATTGAATAAATATATAAAGTTAATATAAATATGTTTTAGAATCAATAGATAAAGCTATAAATTGACTACATGTGAGCTTAAATGGTAAATTTTCTCTACCTTATACCTCAAATGTATAAACTAACTTCACAACTTTTACTTGCACTGATATACATGACTTTTTATTTTAGTTGTCCTCTTTCATAGACAGCTATTTTCTTCTTGCTGTGTAAATTTGTTTAAATTCTTTATATTTTTAAATCTTGTAATATTCTGCAGAAGAGAGAAGTGAATAGCGCTGCTTCTCTCGCGAGAAATTAATCTCAGTTTCACTCTTTCTCAGCATTTGATTGGTTGTTCGCTACTGATGTCACACCTAAACTCGGGATCAAAGCCTGAGTTGATAGAGAAAGTTGATGATCAGCATCATGGTACCAACAAAGCCTGGTTGGATTGGTTTGGTTTTGTCAACTCAAAACTAATCCTGTAACCCTGAGTTTGTTCAACTACCATCATGGTACAGGCCCCAGGTTTACGCAGATCTTGTGTTTGGATTCGAAGATGCTTGTACTATTTCAGAACAGTGTAACAGCGCCCCCTACCATGGATTGCCAGAAAAACTCATCAATAGAGGGAAAGCGTTGTCATAAATGTCTCATCAATGGCGGGGAATGAGTTAAATAAACATGCGCTTATGAAGCAGAGATATAGTCATATATGCATCATGATTTCTCTCTCTCTCTCTCCAGGTCATATTGATTCCCATCTGCGTTACCCTCATTCCTGGGTTTGGTTGACCGCCTCTCAGATCTTTGGTTTGCTGTTTGCGGCTCATAAACCCGAGGATCTGTTGGCCTTATGGAGTTCTCAGGAGAATAAAACCATACACCCTGTAGCCACTGTTTTTATCACAGACAACCTTTATCACAAGGCAAGAGTCTGAGAACATGCACTTAAATCCCTTGTTTCACAAAAACAAACTTTAATAAATGAATTCCTCTTTTTTTCATTTCTAAACCATTAGATGAGAGAGCTGGTTCTGTCCTTCTGTTACCAACTGCAGTCCAAGTTCTTGGATATTTCTGCTGGGGAGCAGGTAGAAAATAATGAAATATGTTTGTTGTTGTGTTTTAATTATATTTTTGTTGATGATGTTATAATTAGTATTGTGGTTATTTTCGTTAACTACAAATAAAACTAATAAAAAAACCTTTCTCTTAATTATCTCTTAAAGCTGAAATAAAATCGAATAAAAATATTAGTTGAAAAACTTAAATAAAATAACAAAAGCAAATAATGAATGACTAAAAATTAAATTAAAACTAACATGAAAAATATATGTATCAAATTTCAATTCAATACATTAATAAACCTAAAACAACACGAGTATTTTGATTATGACAGTGAACCTGAATTTTAAGATTTGAGCTGTATTTTATTAATTTTTATTTCTTGACTTTCTATGGTGTTTTCAATTTTTGTTACAAAATATTCAAACCCTTTTGATTTAAATTTTTAAAAAAGAGATTTATAAAATGCAACTGTATAAAATGTAAATGTAATTTACATTTTTACTTTAATATGATTTTAATTGTTAGATTCAACCACAAGCCAAAATCCATACAGACATTAAAATCCCTTCAGACATTATTTTCATGCTGAATTAATATGTAAAAAAAAAAAACCTACTTAAATCGTGTGTTGGGATTGGCTGGCTTGTGGCGGGCGTGTGATTGAAGTTACAAAAACTGCTGAAACCGTTCAAAGCATCTGCACTGGTCATCTGATCTGTTGTTGTGTGTTCCTTGATCAGGTGGTGAAGAACTTGCTTTATGTGGCCAAGGTGATCTACCTCATCTCACCAGAGTCAGATACCGTGAATCCAACTGATGAACAGGAGGAGGTAGAGGATGCAGAGGATGAAACTACAGATAAAATGGAGGGGAATGAAGGAAAAGAGGAAGAAACGAGAGTTAAAACGGAGGGGAATGAAGAGGAAGATAAGGAGCAGAAAGACAAGCCACCGTCTCTCCTCTGGGTGATGAATAAGCTTTCATTACTGGCCAAAAGAGAAGCAGCAGATGCGCCTAAAGAGCCTTTGAAAGTGGGTGTTAAATCTGTCTTTGTGTTTCGACTTGATGTCTCCAAATGAAACTGATGAATTGCTGGCAGATGAATGTCCAGCTCAGCGATTGTCACTTTTCTGTTTTTTTTTTAGAGAACTTGTGTTTTTAAGTTCTTGGGAGCCATAGCTGTGGATCTCGGAAAAGATCGGCTTGGACCGTATCTGACCACAATCATCGCTCCTCTCTACAGAGAGCTGGACAGCACGTATGCAGACCAAGGTCAGTCCTCACACTATCAACAGAAAAAAAACTAATCTCTTTAGTGAAGCTCTTTAATATTTAATAATTATTGTATATTTGATGTATTATTCTGCTTGGTTTTTGTAATGTGTTGTGTAGTGCTACAAGTATTAGAAAGGCGCATTACAAATAAAATTATTATAGTAGAATTTTATAATAAGGATCACTTGTTAACTTTACTTAATGGATTCACTAACTATGGGCTGTTTTTTTAAGTACTTATTTATCTTTGTTAATAATATTAGTTCGTAAAAAATCAAATTGCTTATTGTTTGTTTGTTAGTTCACAGTGCATTAACTAATATTGCCAAATAAAATTTAGAATTTTTAAAAATGTGTTAGTAAATATTGAAATTACCATTGACTAAGATTAATAAAAGGCGATGAACGTCGTGTTAATGAAAAACTAAAAAGAAACATTACTTGAAATAAAATAATATTTGGGAATAAATGGAATAACTTAAATGAAAATATATATATTTTTTTTTTTGTAAAATATAACCTGTATTAATCTTTTTAAACATTTTAAATCCCATCAAAAATGCTGACATTATTGGAAGTAAAATAGATTAGAATTTCATTCACTCTACCAGTGACTATACGGCTGAAACTGTCTTTTTGTCTTCTTTCAGACCCCACGCTGAAGAACCTGGCTCAGGAGTTGATCGAGCTGTTGAAGAAGATGGTCGGTCTGCAGCAATTCTCTCTGGCTTTCGCAGCGGTGCAGAAAGAAGCCGCCCAGAGACGAGCTTCACGCAAGAAAGTCAAGGCCGTGCAGGTAAGAACCACTGAGAACTTCGAAATACTGCTCAAGTCTTCCCAGAACATTTGTGTTCGTCTTAAGTGTCCTCTAATATTTAGAGACAATTATAAGTAAAGGCCCATTCACACCAAGGGCAAGAAATAGTGATTTGGTTTTAAAAATCACTCTTAAGTTTAAAACCATAACAGTCCACATCACAACTATAACAATATCGACGGAATAACTTTCAGAATGATGATAAACTTGACAGCCAGAGTCCATCCTGCTTTAAAGTTCTTGCACATTTAAAGTGGCAGACAACAAAACTGGAGCTTGCGCTTACAATAAACAGAGGAAATTATTATAGTTATAACTCTTGATGTGAAAAGGCCTTACACATTTGTTGGTTAATTTCCAGGTTACACATCTTTATAGCAGAAGTAAAAGTTAAATAGTGATTATATTCAATTTCGTAAACCATGCATTCTCCCCATATCTCTCCCCCCCCAACAGGCTGTTGTAAATCCTGACATTGCTGCAAGAAAGAAGGTAAAGAAGCAGCTAAAGAAAAACGAGGCCAAAAAGAGGAAAATGGAGTTTGTGCGTACAGGACATAAAGCAAAGAAACATAAGAGCAGCTCACTGAGGAACTTGGCCATGCTCAGTTGATCCATTTTGCTGCTGGTTAATGTTTTTTTTTAGCAAACTAAATCTTCAAATGTATACAGTAGAGCAGAGAGGGAGACGGCAAGGGACCCTAGGAATGTTACCTGAACCCTGTTTTCAGTGGTAAGGGGACTGAGAGTCGATATCAATATATATGGATTTGTGCAATGTTTTTAAATAAAAAAACTTCCCAGCCATTGTTTGATGTTACGCATGATGTAATGTGTTGACTGCATATTTATTTCACAGCCATAACACAGGAGTGCGCTCCCCTGTACAAGTGCAAATATAAATATGCCAAATCCAAAGCATACAAATGACAATTAGTCTTAATTAAATATCTACCATGTAATATTAAAACTGAACTCATATACCAGCTGCAACGATTATTGCAAATCAGGGGAAAAAGGCTAAATTTAAAAAGCAAACACCTTTGAGATTTCAAACGTAGTGGAATACAGTTCACCAAAAACGATAAGAAAAGGGGGAAAAAAATGTGAAGAGTTCGTTCATAGTCCATTCAACGCCGCTCGCCTCACTTCAGTCTCTGTACTAGACAGGAGAGAGGAGGTCTTCACACAATAGGAAGAAGCAGTCACTGGTCCAAAGGACACCCAATAAGAAGTCTCTGAAGTTCCTATATACAAGATATTTAGTGCATTTACTGCCGGCTCTTCAGTGACTCCACTAGCCTGAAATATGAAAGAACAAGGTGGTATTTGGTAAACACAATGCAAAATATTTGTATTTAAATGTTTAAAAAGGAAATCAAACCTACCATTCCATTGCCTCATCCAGGCCCGTGCCTTTAGTAGCAGATGTCTTGAAGATCTGCCACTTCCGGTCTTTGAGCGCAGGTAAACCGAGAGAGTTGGCCACTTCAGTAGGGGTCATGGCCTGTTCCATGTCCTGCTTATTTGCAAACACCACCAGGATGGCTTTCTTTAGCTCCTCCTCCTGAAAGACAAGAAATATCATGTTCAAATGCACTGATAACAATAGAACGTTACGTGATGTAATGGAAACCACATCTGACCAACCTCCAACATGGCCACCAGCTCAGATTTGGAGATTCCCATCCGGTCGCGGTCACTGCTGTCCACCACGTAAATCACTGCATCTGTGTTGGAGTAGTAACACCGCCAGTACGGCCTGGGAAGGAAGAACATCACATCTTCAGCTTTGTTTCTCTTTCTTAATAGAGTACATAGCAAAAGAAATAACTTCTTGCCTGATACTCGTCTGTCCACCGAGGTCCCATACTTGAAACTTCAAGTTCTTGTATGTAACAGTCTCCACGTTAAAACCAATTGCTGAGTGGAAAAAATTGCAAATTAGTCCACAGTGCATCATGGCATGTCAAAAGTTGTGTATATAAATCTGTCATAAACACATACTAGGAATTGTTGTGACCACTTCTCCCACTTGAAGTCTGTACAATATGGTGGTTTTTCCAGCTCCATCCAGACCCAAAATGAGGATTCTCATTTCTCTGGTGCCAAACAGACCAGAGAAGAGGCTGGAAAAGAACCCCCCTGTAAAAAAAAAAAAAAAAAAAAAAAAAAAATTGTGAAAATAACTAACGTTAAGAGGTTTAGAAAAGAAAAGATTTTTCAACATTCAATAACACCATTTTAAATCTACACGACCGTCATACTATACGCCTATCTCATATAGGATTTATACCAAACACAGTCGAATAAAACACTTATAATTATGAAAACAAAACTCTTTTGAGTTTTTCAATAACATGAGTTAAGTTATCCGCAATGCTAACAAACAAACTAGCATCACCAGCGTGATGAACAAACGTCCTTTTGTAAGCACGTAAAAAGGCGTGCCGGTAAATTACACTTTAAGATAGATATATAAGCTGTCTACAATATCCAACAGAATATGTTTTAAATCACGTAGACCTACCCATTTTAGATGAAGAACTATATTAGAATTGTCTTTCTGACGGAAAATCCGTGCAAACACTTCCGTGCTCGAGCTGCTGAATGACGTGTCACATAGACACGTGCACGAGCCTTTTTAGGGCCTATTCACCGTTCGCACATTCGACACGCATCTACACTTAAACTGATCGAATCTACTGTTGATGGATAAATATTTTTTCAATAAATGCGTTGAAGCGGGAGTACATGTAAAAAAAAAATCTAAATATATTGTATTTATTGAATTATATTTTTATTCTCACCTGTCATCTCAAGTTTGTTTAGAAGCACCAGACCTCCATGTTTTGAGGCATTTAAAAAAAACTTAAAACAACTAAAAATGAGGAGGGCCTTAAAACTCTCTAAATTACTTGGCAACATACATGGATTTACCCCCCTGAAATGTATTTTAATTTATTTGTGTTATAAATAGTTTACATTTGCCTTACATGTTCTTTTTTTACGATATGCTGCTTGATCTTATTGTTGATGTTTTTTAACAATGATAATATGATAATGCCTGTTTGTTATTTGAAAAGATGTAATAAAGTTAAAAAAAGAGCTTTGGTCACAAACAGCGCCATTATGTGTTGAACATGGGTACTGTAATATAAACCCCTTCAGCACTTGTTTGTGAGACACATTTGCTGCTGCCGCTGCAGTCACACCAGTTTCACAGAACGAGAGTTACCGTCTAGCCACGAAAGAGTCAGTTGCAATTTGATTTTCCAGCACTGTGAATGAAGGCAGACACAGAACACTTAAAAGAGCCCAAAAAAAAAGTAATTCACTCAGTTTTCATTTGGAAATTTTTAAACACCAGATCACACTAGAGCAGTGGTTCTCAACCTTCTCCTGCAGGGACCCCCAACAGGACATGTTTTTGTTTTCACGCTGAAATGGCACACCTGATTCAATTAGTCAGCTACACATTAAGCCTTTAATTAATTGAATCAGGTGTGCCATTGAAGGGTTAAAACAAAAACATGTCGAGTCAGGGGGTCCCTGCAGGAGAGGTTGAGAACCACTGCACTAGAGCATAAATAAATCATAGATGTGTTTACTGTTCACCTTTACTGATCAGTTCACAATTTACTTTGAAAATGTTTTGGCTGTTGTTTCTTTGAATTGTCTTTCATGTGATGAAATGTTAGAGAGCATTCTTACTTTACTGCTTTAATGCTATTGAGAGTCACCATCACTGTTTATTGTCTAAAATGTTACGGCTCATGTATGTTGGCTTCCATTTTTTTCTATTAACAAATAATGTAAATATAAAATATCTTTGTATTATTATTATTTTATTAAATTGTAGGGCTTATTTTGTTTGTTTTATGGAGAGCTTGGTTAATCAGACAATGTACTACAAACCTTCCTTTTTATTATGCAAATGTGTCATTAAATATCTACATATTTATAAAACTGATCCGAGATCAGGTAAAAAACCATATAGACACTGGTTCATGGGTTCACAGAGATCACTCACGTGACTCGCTCAATACTCGCTCCGAATCACTGGTTCAAAACAAATGACTTGCAAAAGTTTCGAAGCTTCACGAAGCTGTGTTTCTAAACGTCCATCACTTGTACATTCCTGAGTTTAGCTCCAACCTCATTAAAAACACCTGAAGCTAATCAAAGACTTGAGGATTACTAGAAATAAACAAGATATGCTATTTACAAGTGATGCATGTGTTGTAAGTTTGAGTTTGACATGTAATGAATGAATAAAGCTCTTAATCACAGCACTTATGATTGTGTGTACATTTAGTATTTGGTAATATTTCAGTCATTCATTACTCATTTCAGTAATCTGACTAATTTGTAATCATTTGATGTACATATGACTCATATAAATGTCATTACAGTCAATGTCATTGACATTTATTCAATCATCTAAAAATGACAGAATTATTTGTCATACAAATGAACAAAGAACAAAGACATTGTTAGGTGATTCATGTTCTTAAGCCAGTAAAATCTGACAAAAAAAGTCAAGAACACAAATCCACTCTAATAAAGATTACAAACAGGTGCTTAAACTAAACATAAGAAGAAAGATCAGTGGGCGATCAGCTGCTTATTCTATGTGAAAGTCCCGAGGTCAGTAAATAGCAGGAAATAAAGTTCAAATGAGTTAAAATCAAAAATCAAATTGTCAAAGTGGCCCAAACGCCAGCTTTCAGTGTGAAAGCAACAGTGGTGCAGTGTCTAAACTAATGTTCTCTGCTGGTGAAGCTGAGATAGAGGCATGGGTTCAAACCCCACTGTTGTTTACATTAAATTAATGTCATTATAACCAACAAAGTGCCCCAAACGCCAATCTTGAGTGTGAAAGCTGCAGTGGCTAAACACACGCTCTCTGGTGATGAGGCTGTGATAGAGATGAGGGTTCAAACCCCAGTTCAGCTTTTATATCAGGTCATCCAGGTGAATAGTGAAATATAAGTTCCAGCACATATTGAGACAAGAGATCTGTGGCTCACAGGTAAGAGCACTGCCTCATGGTTTCAGAGGTTGCTGGTTCGATCCCAGCCAGATCTCCGCGATACGAGTGAATGGTGTATGTATGAAGGGGCGGGGATGTTTCGGGTCCCCCCCCCCGAACCCCGTCACAATGTCCAGCAGCGGTTATGCTTCTTGATACAATGAAAACAAAAATTTAGCTGACTAAAAATTTTGACCCGCCGTCCCTTCCCCACCTATTTAGGTTCCCATCATTTGCTTTTTAAAGGGGTGACCCTCCAAAAAGAAAATGATGGTAACCTACAAGTTAGTGCCAAACAACAACATTCACACATTAGAAGTCTTACCAGTCCATCAGCAGAAGTCCATCATTACAGTGAATGTCTGTCCACACGTCCCAGATCTCTGCTTCTGATGACTGGACGCTCGAAACACATCCTGTATTCTGTAGAGGAAACATGAATAAACACAGACATTACTCCATTGCACTTCAGATTTTAAAAGTTAGTCTAAATAATAGTGCATAAATATAAGATGACATAACTTAATACTGCCTGATAGACATACGAAATATTAAGCACTGCAGCTCTACTAAAGCATGAAGTAGCAGGAACATCAGAGCTTCTCACTCCAACTGACTCTATTAACAAACATCATTCCAGTCGATTATTGCCTTCAGCAAGACTACAACAACAGCAATGACAAAAAACACCATTCCTTATTATTCTACTTTATATTATAAATATCTGATGGCGATTCATTACAGTTTTTCTCAATTGTACACACAAATACTGGTACTTGAGACACAATGACCACAACATGTAACTCATGCACCAACCCCCTGAAGCAATTCTGCTAAACTACAAGCACAATTCCTGCTTTACACTCAAATTGCAGTTCTAAAACACACTTTTTTCAAAACACTACACACAATTCTCTGCATTTGGCACAATTTTCATGCAGAAAATCTCTTGTTTTCACATGGAACACGCTGCCACAGTTTTACAATTAGCAAACAGAGCTTTAGCATAAAAGGGCAACAGGTGAGCTCTTCTGTTTTGGAGCAATGGGTGCCAAAACTGGAAACAGAGGCAGAGCCAGAGGAGTGAGAGTAAGAGGAGGAGGACGAGGAAGGCCAAGGACTGTAATCTCTGATGAGATCTGAGCCACTTCGGTTGACCATGAGGTCAACAATGATCTAACAATGAGGGAGGCTGGGCAAAGAGTACAGCCAAAGTTGAGCAGGTACACTATAGAATCCATCATCCGGACTTTCCGAAATGAGAAAGGTAAGAAATTTACCCTCACTAGAAAATTGCAGTACTGTATATCAATACAGTACTCAATGAGTACAGTACTACAGTATTGCCTGTGGACTGTTCTGTAGGACTGTAAAAATAAAGTATGTATCAAGTATTTGGGAAATGTATTCCTACTTTGTATTCCTACACAGTATTTACAGTATTTTACTATTTGTTTGGCAGAACTGAAAGATTACCAACACAAGGTGGTCGGGAACGTGTTCTGTCTCCTGAACAGGAAACTGAAATCATGAAAATGGTCCTAGAAAATAACGCCATAACATCACGGCAAATACAAAGAAATATAATAGAAAACAATGAGATATTTCAAAATATTGATAGGGTAAGCTTATCAAGACTGGACCGTGTCTTGCGCAGAAATAATCTGAGGATGAAGCAGAGTGTGAAGAGTCGAAGAATTGCGATATAACTAACTGTGCTAAGTCCGATACAATCCCAAAATTGATGCATACTCTCAACACTGTATAAATTATACATATTTCAGTATTGTAATCATAATGATTGTGCTTTACAATAGTGACCACTCCATGTCTATTTCTGATACTGTCATGTGTTTCAGAGAGTCCTTGAGCAAGAGGTGACTGCAGTTGAGCACCAGTTCATCTTCATTGATGAGGTTGGATTCAACCTCACAAAAAGACGAAAGAGGGGAAGGAATATCATCGGCCAGCGTGCCATTGTTGAAGTCCCTGGCCAGTGCGGACCCACCACAGCGTCATCCATCACGAGGCTACCCTTGGCCCCTACAACACCGCCCATCTGATCACATTCCTGGACACCCTACACCACACACTCATTCCACCAGATCAGACAGACGGCCAAGAGCAGCTCAGGTACGTTGTCATTTGGGACAACGTAAGTTTCCACCGGGCTGCTCTGGTTCGTAACTGGTTCACTGCCCACCCACCCTTTTTAGTTGTTTATCTCCCTCCATATTCTCCATTCCTCAATTGGAGGATAATTTTTTTCTGCCTGGAGATGGAAAGTGTATGACCGAAATCCACAAACGCGTATACCCCTTCTCCAAGCTATAGAAGACGCATGTGGAGATAAAGTAGTTGATGCTTTTCATGGCTGGAATCGCCATGCTAGGCGATATTTCCCCTGTTGCTTGGCCAGGGAAAACATTGCTTGTGATGTGGATGAGGTGCTGTGGCCAGACCGAAACGTTTTTTTTTTTTTTACTGTAACTGTATACCGTAAATTCTTCTGTTGTTTTGTATGTAGACCACTGTATGTGCAACTTTGTGTTGGTTGGAATGTACACTGTGTACATTGTTTTTTTGTGGGAAAAATTAAATATATTTGTTACCGTGTATTTGTGTGTTCTGAGTATAAAAACAATATTCTCAAATATTTTACAACACACTTATGTATGTACTGTCTGTAGTAAGTGTAATGTGTAAGTCATTATGATGAATGGAGAAGAAGTTTTTTCCATTCATCATGGTGTTTTACATTGAGCACATCAGTGTTCAACTGGTTCTTATAAATGTCTATTCATATGATGGTTTGTGTGTGTCATTTGAAAACAAAATACCATTTTGAGAAGAAATAACATTGTTTTGAATGTAAAGTTTCATTTTGCAGGAGAATTGAGGGGTTTTGCCCATTGTGTTTTTTTATTTGTGTGTAGAGTTCTGAGAGTATGAGGCATGCTTTCAGAAAATGTGTGTATACAATCGAGAAAAACTGTAACAGCTTATAAATGTAACGCAACAACATTTGTTTTTCTAAAGCTGTCAGTGAGTTCAGCATGTAAACACTGTCTCTCTGTGATAAACCTTCATATGAGATGGGAATGCCTTCATACATAATTAGCTGTCGAATAACAAGTTGGGAAACACCATCATCAATATTAATTTTGCTTTTAGTCCATGTGCATTCATTTTGTTGTGTTCAATACAATCCATAATAATAACATGAATCTAATGAACTGACAGACGAGCCCTGCTATGACATTTTCAGCAGAACTATTTATCAATGATTTTTACAAAACGTAAGGACTTCTATAGCGCGTGCAAGTCATTTTACAAGAGAATGTCACTTTGTACTGAAGGATAACGTTACTTACTAGTGACAATCGATTCCCGCTTTTTATCGCAGCGGCTTTCTCTGTTGTTGATATGGAATATGTGCTGTTTAAAGACATTAAGTATCTCTCACTGAGCTGTTATCTGCCAAATCTGTATGTAAAACTGCACGTGTTGTGGTGACTGTCATCAAGCAGCGTCATGTTGTTGTCAACTCAAGCATCCGAAGGTGTCACAGTCAGACTGAACGTGATTCTACTTACGCCGCCTAGTGGAGAGGATGGAAAACTGCACTTCAGTTCCTGACATACGAGTCGTGTGTTATAGTGCCGAGAGATTAAAGTTGGTTGAGTTGACGTTTTAACCTAATTCCAAAACATCTCGCCTGCTTTAATATTCGCAAACTCAAAGCAAAAGTCTCTGTTTATTTTGTACACTAAGACTAGGTGAAAAATAGGTGTTCATCAGCTCCCTCTTGTGGCCAATAAATGTTTCTACATCAATAAATTAAACCACAAAACTGAGGACTCGCAAAGGAGGACTCGGAGGTGACACAACTGAGTTTAAAATTATATTTATCATGTATGTTCACAAGCCGCCCCCCATAATCAATTTTTTTGGAATTTATGGTGCAGAAATTACACATTTGATCCTTTAAGACCTCAAACAATTATTTAGGTACATTTTGGGGACAAATGGAGATTTAACCAGTAACATTCACATCCACTGCCCTGTTACTTAATCTCTGAGCTCTTGTAGTCCAATTCATTTTATTAATAAGAACAGATCATCTGAATGGGTAAACAGTAATGAATGACACGCAAGTGGTGACATTTTGTTTATTCAATAAATAAACACACAGGCACTAATTTACAGGTAAGGTAAATATTTAAACCATTTGATGATAAATTATGGCCATCTAGTTTAGTGGACATTTGGAATGACACAAACATTCATGTACAACCTCTCTAATATCAACAGTGCAGCTTCACGTAGCTTCATCAAGTATTACTGTTAAGCAGTAGGCTCCAAAAACTAGTCAATCTAGATATACATAGACAAAAAAAAACAAAAAAAAAAACACTTAAAATAATGAACGCATTACATAATTTTAAATATACCATAAAAAAACAAGAGTTGCTTAATCAGGTTATTTCATGTTCTTAACTGCACTGAGACACAGATGAGGCTCAGGAACTTGCATGATATATAAATACTGAAAAAGTCTATTCGATGAAGTTTGGACGATCCTGCATGCGGCATTTGTCCCTCTATAAAGGAACATATCCACTAAAGTCAGTGTTTTGAGTCTTTTTGTTGTGCTGGAATTCCCATCCTGGTTACCATGGCAACAGTTCTGTTGTTTCATTAGTGATGCTTCAGTTTGATCCCTCTTCCTGGTTCTCCAGAATGGGATCTGCATGGAAAAACAAATGGTCAGTGCTTTCACTACCTGTTAGCCTTCTAAAAACTTCTCAAACATAGTCAGTCGACCAGTAAACAGCAGTACCTGTCAGCGTTCCAAGGGGCAGGACAGAATTGGTGCTGAGGTCTTGATTAGATGGAATAAAGCTGCTTGGAGACGGAACCATGAGGACGGCTCCTTCACCCATCCCAGAACTCTCTACCGTTTCCTCCACTTTAGGAGAGTCTGGAGTCTAAACCAACGAAGGAGAATTATATTAACAGGAAGGTGGCAGGAGAATTTTTGGAAGAACTTTAGAAATAGATGATACCTTTTCTCCTTGTATATCATTTGATCTCTCATCACACTGTTCCTCTTCCCCAGAGTTGTTTTGGTTTTCCAAAGGCTCTTCCTTCACAAGCTCCTGCTCTCCCTCCAGCTCTGATTGGCCGAGAGTGTCCGAGAGGTCCTCTGAGGTCACCGTCTGGATGATAATGCCAGGGTGGGACATCTGAACGGTCACATTCTCAGTGTCAGTCTGATGAGGAAAGAGAAAATAATGTTGTTTTATTTCAATTAACAAATGTGTTTTTAATAGTTTTAGTTAACTATAATAGCCCTTATGCACACAAAAGTTTTACCGTGAGGCTGTGTAAAATAATCTGGTCTGGTGAAGATGGTGAAGCTGCAGCTGTGAGTGTGACTGTGGGATTGGCTGAGAGTGTGAGGCTCTGATTGGTTCCTGTTTGGAGGAAATAAGTTCCAGGGGTGCCAGTGGGCTGCAGGTGAAATGACTAGGGAGGAAATGACACTAATTATTAATCAATTCAGCTTTAAATTATTTAATAATCATAATAGTTTAAAAAAAAAAAGATCAAAATTAAATCTGAGATACTCACAGGCAGTAATTCAAAGGTCTGTAAGGCCCCGGAGTTCAATGTGATGGTTTCACTGTCTGAAGTACCACTTGCACCGTCTGAAGAAGCTGTGTAAAGAGGAAATGAGCATTGTAACAGTTCACATCGAATCTATTAAACTCACATAACCGCAATAATTCCTCTAGATGTCCCCTCAACATGCAACCTGAAAGAAACATCACAAGCAGTTCACTGAAAGCACAGTCACATGATTCTTTTACTCACAGACATGTGTGATCTGCACTGGAATCTGGACCGGGATCTGCAGTGCGGTGACGGGGCTGGGCGACGCATTAGCCGATCGGGAACCAACCACCACGACTTTGTTCATCGTAGACGGCGGTGCCTCCACCACATCCTGCAGCCCTTTCAACAAGACTACACACACAGACAACATTGCTTCAGAGCCTGAACTCACATTAAAGCCACACATGCTGAACTTTGAAGACTCACCGGGAAAGGGAAGTTCCTTGTGATTGGCCACTTGTCTTTTGATGGTCCACCATTTGCTACGGAGCCACTGAGGTGAGCGAACGCTGCTCCACCCACCAGACAGAATGTCCCAGTTAATGTCATTTTCATCCTCCACATCCAGCTCAGCTATCCTGCTCATACAGAGTTACGATTAATGATTCATATTTAGTTTGTGAACAGATTTACAGTACCATCCATGCTGGCCCTTTTGCTGTGACCGACCTGCGTACGAGGTTGATATCGTCATCTTTGGTCCACTCTGTCCCACCGCTCTGTTTCCAGTTAAGGTAGTTGAGCCATTTGGAGCGGCACTGCTTCTCTGAACGAGTGCCGACAAGTTCAGCAACGGACGCCCAAGAGACTCCCTGAGTTACAACATCACCCGCCTCCGTGCCAGTCAACTCGTGGACCACCTCTGCCAGCCTTCTCTCTTCCTCCTCTGTCCATTTTCCTAACGCGTGGGAGTACAAGAAGATATTAGTGTCACCCACAACTTTTTCAAAAGCAAATTTTTTTTTATAGTTGTGTATATATATAATAAGTAAATGAATAATAGGTTTGATTTAAAATGTATAATAAATGTTATAATTTATAATAACATTATACTAATTTTTTTTTTTAATTAATACAAAACTATTACAAATTTGTTTTTAATAAACATACATTATATATATAACAATTAAATAAAACACTTATTTATTTATTTATTCATTAATAATTACTAGAACTACAGGTCCTTCTCAAAAAATTAGCATATTGTGATAAAGTTCATTATTTTCCATAATGTAATGATAAAAATTAAACTTTCATATATTTTAGATTCATTGCACACCAACTGAAATATTTCAGGTCTTTTATTGTTTTAATACTGATGATTTTGGCATACAGCTCATAAAAACCCAAAATTCCTATCTCAAAAAATTAGCATATCATGAAAAGGTTCTCTAAACGAGCTATTAAAGCTGCAGTAGGTAGCTTTTGTAAACAAATATTTGTTAAAACTGTCATTATGTCCTCACAGTAGAATATGAGACAGATAATCTGTGGAAAAAATCGAGCTCCTCTGGCTCCTCCCTGTGGTCCTATTGCCATTTGCAGAAATACACCGCTCCCGGTCAGAAACAACCAATCAGAGCCAGGAGGAATGTCTTAGCAGTGTCAATCACGCTCGTATACGCGCTGATCACCCCTCTCTTGCACAGCGCGAGCGCGTACCGTCGTTCGTGACTCTCCTGTTCGAACGCGTTCATCCAAATGAACTAATCTTTTTTCCGAGTCATTTCGTTCATTCAACGAATGAAATGACTCGCAAAAAGATTCGTTCATTTCGAACGAGTCTTTTTCGGAGTCATTTCGTTCATTCAACGAACGAAATGATTCGAAAAAGATTTCTTCATTTTGATGAACAAGTTCAAACAGGAGAGTCACGAACGTGCATCACAGAACAGAGCAAGGCGAGCATTTGTGCTTATAAAACTTAAAGTTTTTTATTTATTTTTTAAATGACCGATCGTTTCGCTAGATAAGACCCTTATTCATCGTCTGGTATCGTTTAAAGCCCTTTGAAACTGGACTGAAACTGTCATTTGGTCCTTGAAACGTTTGTGTCCTATTGAAGTCCATTATATGGAGAAAAAGCCTGGAATGTTTTCATCAAAAACCTTAATTTCTTTTCGACTGAAGAAAGAAAGACATGGACATCTTGGATGACATGGGGGTGAGTAAATTATCAGCAAAAGTTTTTTTTAAAAGTGAACTAATCCTTTAACGTTATCTTACTAGCTATTTATAACTTATAGAAAGAGTGGAACGTTATAAAGTTACATGTATTGCAAAATACATAATGATTTGAGGACCAAGTTTGTAGTCAAAGTATGGGCAGGCCATAGTCAAAGTAAAGCATATCGTTGATGTTTCGTCCCTATTAGTGAATGTTCCATAACTGTTTATAATCTGCCGTCATCAGTGGTCCTGTTTACGCTGTGGGGGAGGAGCTGTGGAGGGAGGGCTGTAGCGCAGCAGAGAGCAAGGGGGTTGGACCTGGAAGTTGTGCTTGTTCAAATTTTCAGGCTAAGTCAACATTTTCTCAAAACTCCCTACTGCAACTTTAACCTAATAATCTGAATCAACTAATAAACTCTAAACACCTGCAAAAGATTCCTGAGGCTTTTAAAAACTCCCAGCCTGTTTCATTACTCAAAACCGCAATCATGGGTAAGACTGCCGACCTGACTGCTGTCCAGAAGGCCATCATTGACACCCTCAAGCAAGAGAAAAAAACGCTGCACAATGAGAAGAGGTGACCGGACCCTGAGGAAGATTGTGGAGAAGGACCGATTCCAGACCTTGGGGGACCTGCGGAAGCAGTGGACTGAGTCTGGAGTAGAAACATCCAGAGCCACCGTGCACAGGCGTGTGCAGGAAATGGGCTACAGGTGCCCATTCCCCAGGTCAAGCCACTTTTGAACCAGAAACAGCGGCAGAAGCGCCTGACCTGGGCTACAGAGAAGCAGCACTGGACTGTTGCTCAGTTTTGCATGTCATTCGGAAATCAAGGTGCCAGAGTCTGGAGGAAGACTGGGGAGAGGGAAATGCCAAAATGCCTGAAGTCCAGTGTCATGTACCCACAGTCAGTGATGGTCTGGGGTGCCATGTCAGCTGCTGGTGTTGGTCCACTGTGTTTTATCAAGGGCAGGGTCAATGCAGCTAGCTATCAGGAGATTTTGGAGCACTTCATGCTTCCATCTGATTTCATTTTTCAGCACGACCTGGCACCTGCTCACAGTGCCAAAACCACTGGTAAATGGTTTACTGACCATGGTATTACTGTGCTCAATTGGCCTGCCAACTCTCCTGACCTGAACCCCATAGAGAATCTGTGGGATATTGTGAAGAGAAAGTTGAGAGACGCAAGACCCAACACTCTGGATGAGCTTAAGGCCGCTATCGAAGCATCCTGGGCCTCCATAACACCTCAGCAGTGCCACAGGCTGATTGCCTCCATGCCACGCCGCATTGAAGCAGTCATTTCTGCAAAAGGATTCCCAACCAAGTATTGAGTGCATAACTGAACATAATTATTTGAAGGTTGACTTTTTTTTGTATTAAAAACACTTCTTTTATTGGTCGGATGAAATATGCTAATTTTTTGAGATAGGAATTTTGGGTTTTCATGAGCTGTATGCCAAAATCATCAGTATTAAAACAATAAAAGACCTGAAATATTTCAGTTGGTGTGCAATGAATCTAAAATATATGAAAGTTTAATTTTTATCATTACATTATGGAAAATAATTAACTTTATCACAATATGCTAATTTTTGAGAAGGACCTACTATATAATGATAATTATGTGTAATAATTAATTAATACATTAAAAATTATATGTAACAGAAACATTTAAAATTATTTAATCCATTATATATATTATATTAAAAAATAATACAATACATTTCTATGTTCTATATATTTTATATACATACATATACAATTATATAAAACAGAAATATATCTTTAATATACTTTCAAATGGATATACACTCACCTAAAGGATTATTAGGAACACCATACTAATACTGTGTTTGACCCCTTTTGCCTTCAGAACTGCCTTAATTCTACGTGGCATTGATTCAACAAGGTGCTGAAAGCATTCTTTAGAAATGTTTAGGCCCATATTGATGGGATAGCATCTTGCAGTTGATGGAGATTTGTGGGATGCACATCCAGGGCACGAAGCTCCCGTTCCACCACATCCCAAAGATGCTCTATTGGGTTGAGATCTGGTGACTGTGGGGGCCATTTTAGTACAGTGAACTCATTGTCATGTTCAAGAAACCAATTTGAAATGATTCGAGCTTTGTGACATGGTGCATTATCCTGCTGGAAGTAGCCATCAGAGGATGGGTACATGGTGGCCATAAAGGGATGGATATGGTCAGAAACAATGCTCAGGTAGGCCGTGGCATTTAAACGATGCCCAATTGGCACTAAGGGGCCTAAAGTGTGCCAAGAAAACATCCCCCACACCATTACACCACCACCACCAGCCTGCACAGTGGTAACAAGGCATGATGGATCCATGTTCTCATTCTGTTTACGCCAAATTCTGACTCTACCATCTGAATGTCTCAACAGAAATCGAGACTCATCAGACCAGGCAACATTTTTCCAGTCTTCAACTGTCCAATTTTGGTGAGCTCTTGCAAACTGTAGCCTCTTTTTCCTATTTGTAGTGGAGATGAGTGGTACCCGGTGGGGTCTTCTGCTGTTGTAGCCCATCCGCCTCAAGGTTGTGCGTGTTGTGGCTTCACAAATGCTTTGCTGCATACCTCGGTTGTAACGAGTGGTTATTTCAGTCAGTCAAAGTTGCTCTTCTATTAGCTTGAATCAGTCGGCCCATTCTCCTCTGACCTCTAGCATCAACAAGGCATTTTCGCCCACAGGACTGCCGCATACTGGATGTTTTTCTCTTTTCACACCATTCTTTGTAAACCCTAGAAATTGTTGTGCGTGAAAATCCCAGTAACTGAGCAGATTGTGAAATACTCAAACCGGCCCGTCTGGCACCAACAACCATGCCACGCTCAAAATTGCTTAAATCACCTTTCTTTCCCATTCTGACATTCAGTTTGGAGTTCAGGAGATTGTCTTGACCAGGACCACACCCCTAAATGCATTGAAGCAACTGCCATGTGATTGGTTGATTAGATAATTGCATCAATGAGAAATTGAACAGGTGTTCCTAATAATCCTTTAGGTGAGTGTATATATATATATGATATGGATATCTCCTAGTATAATAGAAAACACTACTAAAATGAAAATTTGGGGGAACTGACCGGTGTTGCATGTGTCCTTCATGAGTCGGCAGCGGTCCTTCACAGACGATGCACTCCGGCCAAGTGCCGCCCCAATGGTAGCCCAGTCATTTCCATGTTTCTCCTTTAGCCTAATAACACACACACACCGAAATCTGACAATGTAGACTCACAAATTCAGATTACACTAATGCATTCAAGATTCATAGTTCAACTTACTCTTTCAATTTATTGATCTCCTCATCAGTGTATCTAAATGACAAGAAAAGCACATATGAAATATTACAGCAGACATTGTTGGTGTATATATGGTTCGTAAATCTGTTTTAACAGAGAAATAAAATCAACTATGTCCTTACTTGCCTACGTGGTTTCGGTTATCGTACATTCGTAGTACGCGTCTGTATACAGCAAACAGTGGTCTGTTCAAACCGCACGCTATACTGCGGTAAAAATCCTTCCGCTCCTCTTTTGACATCTCAAAGATGATCTCCGCAGGGTCCTGGATCCCTCGGTTCTGAGTTTGGAAGCACAGACGGATGAAGAGTGAGGGTGCGAATCAAAGATGGCACCATCAGCAAATGTGATGCATTCATAAATCATACTCACCTTTAGATAATGCTCTATGTTGCTCATCAGGAGATCTATCTCCTCTTTTGACCACATACCCTGCTTCCATTTGTGACCTGAGGATGTATGACAAATACTATGACTGTGCATATTGATATCAGGTCCTATATTTATAATGCTGAGTTTGTATGATAACACAGATCTGTATATATGCAAAATATGCCAAACTTACCCTTGTTAACCAGTGTGTCTTTATCCTCTTTCGTGGTGAACCAGGCTTGACTGACAGCTGTGACGTCTTCACCTTTCTTTTGCCCAGGAGAATCCTTATCCTGTTGACAAACAAAATTTGAAATCTGTCTTGATTATTTAAAATAATAAATAAATAAATAAATAAATAATATATATTAAATCGTGCAAAGCTAGCATTGAAAGGTGATACTCAAAAACATATGAACTTGAGCTCTACCGGTGTTTCAGAAGGATCATCTGATTCCAGCTCCCCATCTCTCATCTCTGTAGCAGTCATTGTCACCTCGAAGCTTTCATCACCTTCTGTTACTGCACTCAGCACAAACCAGTTCATAAAATATCCATCTTTACAGTTTAGTGCAAGTGATGGGTTTCTCTAATTGATTTATTTTGTTGTAATTTTAAGTTAAATATTAAAATATTATCAGTAAACAAATGTCATTATTTGTTATTTAGACATGATATAGTCAAGTCAAGCCACCTTTATTTATATACAATACAGAACGAATGCTTTATATGAACGAACACGGTGTGATTATGATTCAGACTGCATCACCACATAGACATGCATTTATAAATATTACATTCAAATTTTAATCAACATCAGCTTAACTACAGACATTTGGAGAGTGGATATCTTTTTAACTGACCGATGGCTGACAGGAAAATTATTTAAAAACAGTCAATATTTGCATTATCATTTGGCATAAACTGTGTAAACATGTCTACTCACTTGGCAGAGTGACAACAGAGTACTCGGTTGAGGTAGAGTCCTGAGGGTCTTCTCCGTCTTCATGGGACAGTCGCAGTCGTTTGTGAACAGGTTCAGTGGTCCCGTCTGAACCCAGGTCCTCAACATCTACGTGTCCAAAACATGCAAGAATATTATAGAAACAAATACTTACAATATAAGACAAAATGTCTTGTAAAGCGCAATAGAATGAGGTCACAGGTGAGTTTTACCATTTTGAGGGCAGTGCAGAATTATGTTTCCATCAGTGTCCTGAGTAAATGTGACAGAATTGACGGATTCAAGGGTCACAGTTGCCGGGACATCCCCTGTGTTCATGCTCAGCCTACAGGTTAATTCATTGACACACAGACACAGGCGCACACACACTTATAATATGCTAAAGGCAAGCATAAACACTTTATTTGTATTGTATATTCATTAAACTAATGTAAAATGTTGCCATTTTAATTCATTTTAATTTGCTGCTGTATATATTTTCACCATAGATCCACAAGAAATGTAAGCCAGTGCACTGCAAACTTGAATTAAACACACAAATGCACGACTCGAGACCATGGTAAAGACATTTTTGTGGCCAAACTGAATAATATCAGCATAAAATAATATTATACACCATTCTGAGTATTGCCTTATTGTCAATTTCCTAACTTCTCATCAAATATAAGCAGATGAGGAGTAAGTTAATGAGACGCCATTTTTATGTGTATCATGACGCCTTGAAGTAGCGACGACATTTATTCGATGTGGGTGCATTGTTTTTTAACGTAAAGAATAAAACAATACAGGTCCAGCGCACAGGAGCGGGCGAAAGTGAAATTTAGCTATGATTTTGGTACTTACTTCCTGTTTTGGGTACGGGGACTTCGCAGTGACCAGGATGAAGGCAAATACCAGGATGGAGGAAAATACGCTTTTTTTTCTTCCTCTCCTCATTCAGAGCGGAAGTATCTACAGAAGCCCGGTGGTGACTTCCGTTTTTTTTTTTTTTTTTTGCTCGAGTGTGAGTCTGTCTAAAGTACACGTTTATGTGACTTGTCACCTTATATCTACATAATACTACTCTGTAGAATTAAAGGTTTTACTATGTAGGTTAAGCACACGTATTCGAATGACAGCTGATGCATTGAAACGATATCAGATTGGTGGCTGTATCAGCAGCGCCATCTGCTGTTGATATGACTTGTTCAAATCAAATATTGATTTATTCATTTGTTTATTTACCTATGAATACATTGTCAGAACATTTATGAGCTAAAATGTGATATACAATACTCTACTTGATTTCAAATTAAAAACGAAATATTTTTGCTGCAACAATTTTGAAATTAAAATGTGTGATTTACCTTTATAGGTTTCATCTTTGTTATAGTGAGAAAGTTATTATGATCACCGGTCTTACAAGATTCTTACAAAAAAATAATTAAGAACGAAGGGTCTCTAGAGAGAGAGAGAGAGAGAGAGAGAGAGAGAGAGAGAGAGAGAGAGAGAGAGAGAGAGAGAGAGAGAGAGAGAGAGAGAGAGAGAGAGAGAGAGAGAGAGAGAGAGAGAGAGAGGGATAGATAGATAGATAGATAGATAGATAGATAGATAGATAGATAGATAGATAGATAGATAGATAGATAGATAGATAGATAGATAGATGTCATGATGTTCCACTTAACTGCATTGTAGTTTCCTGTTGGTTAACTTGTTTTGTTTATATCATGACAGTAAATAAATGAGATTGTGTAATGGTGTAATATTACTGAATTATTTATTGTGCATTGTCTCTCTGGTGCCCTTCCAACATGACTGTCTTACTGAGGGTCACCTTAAATAATAAAAGAGCATCGTGTGAGTGACTTTTTATGCATTAACAAAGGATATAGACCATTAAAATCCTATGCCAGGCATTTTATAAGCTATTGTATTTATATTATAAATACACAGTTAGGTTTTTTTAGTGGAACATTGTCATTTGTGAATACTTAATGCTTGAGGTATTACAAAAAGATTAACTTGGCCTAAATAAAAGATGTGAATTGACACAGGGAGACTAGACTAGCGTGACGTCGGACGCTCCCTGTCAATCAAAGCCCCATAAGCGCAACTACAGTAGGAGCTTATCGTTGAACAGAGAGCAGCGTGTTCGCATCTCAGTCTGTAGTTTATGCATAGACATCGCGAAACCTCGTTATCTTTTCTTAGATCCTTGGCATTCCTTGTTTTTCTATAATCCCTGCCTTTATGAGATGGAGAAGAGGGCGCTTTGGACATCCTGTTATTTTGTGCGCTTTGTAACCCTCTTCGTCTGCGCACGAGCGTCAGTGAATCTGCCACAGTGTAAAGAGGTAAACGACAACATGCCACCTTTCTGTAAAATATTTTAAATATCACGACCATTTTAAACCAGTCACAACCTATATAAATCTTGTTTCTGCTCATGATATAACTATTTAAAATGCATTCTAAAATGTCATACGGATGATATTGCTGTGAGCTTCTAAAATGCTTATTGTTATTATGTATTATTCATGTTTAAGACACAAACATAATGGTTATTTTTTGCACATTATACGCGATGAAAAACCAAAAGAACATCTTGTTATTGACATTAAAATGGTTAGATCCGAGACTGACGAGGATCCTATAATATGATGACGCGGTACTCAGCTGACCAATCGGATGACAGCTCGACTATTGTGCGTTATTCGCTGCAGTTGTTTTAGAGCTTGTAAAATGGATTCAAACAAACTTCAAACCTTTTTATACTACGCGAATGGCCACTCTGGATCTCCACCCTCTATTTGATTAGAAAAGACTGTGGTGTTGTTCTTATACAAGTACACTGATTTGCCTCACCCATGTTTGCAAAACGTGCACATTAAAGGGCCACAAAGGAAAAAAAGGATGAATTCTGGGATGAAATGACAGCTAGCCTCAATTAACATTTGCTTTTAATGTAGGCTATAGAAAACGTTCTTTATATCTACTAAAATACGGGTTGGGACAAACATGGGGTGAGTAATGACAGAATCTTCATTTTGGGGTGAACTGTTCCTTTAAGAGCATATGTGAGGGAGGCTGGCTGGGGCAATAGTGGCAGGTGCAGGTGCATCATTAGTGATAATGGTTGTGCTGTAACCAAGCATTACCAGATGACAAGCACCTCCACGGGGATGCATTTATCACCTTACTGAAGGCAGTGTAGCCAACAACCTCATTACACTATATTATAAAGCATTTGTGTTATACTAAGTTATGTAATTTAATGCATGGCATGTGCTCTTCCTTTGTGTGTGTATCCAGTGGATTTGGCTTTTGTGTGTGTAGTAGGCCCCTAAAGGACAGGAGAACAACCAGTGTGTGTTTTAGGGCATTGAATACAAACTGATTTGCATAACAGATCTGTCAACAAAGACGCAGCACACACAGGAGGTATTTAGTGGCCTCATTATTTCAGGTTGTTATCAGTGTAAATCAGACTCTAATACATTACCATCCACAACCAATAGCAATGAGTGATTGTCATGACAACAATCGCAGGGCTCCTGGCTGTTGCCCTGGTGACTGTCCGGGGACAGAAGGCAGATAGACAGATCGTCCCAATCCCCCCTCCCATCGTACACACACACACACACACATGCTATCTGTTATATGTGCCTGGGAGTTTGAGTGTTTTGGAAACAGTAAAAGATCAGATAGGGCTGAGTGGGATAAGATGTGTCACCTGCTTAATCTGAAAAATGTCAGAAATTTTGTTATGTGACCATATGTTTAGAAAGGCCACATTCTGTAAAGCAGCCTGTGTTTTTGATAAGAGCACATGAAAAAAAAGATGAGCATTTTTTATATGATAGATACATGTATCCAGGATTGTATATATTTCTTGCTGCTGAATGTATACAACCATGTAAATTATTTTGCTAAAGATTACCCTTATATATATATTATTTGATATTTTATTTTAATGACTTTATTTTGTTTTAATTAAATGTTTTATTTTATTTTGTTTTATACAGAATGATAGTTGTGCAGTAAAGGGATAAACTGTGCCAGTGGCTCAAATAAAATAATCATTGTGCTCTGCCACTAAATGAAACACTATCACAAAATGTGCAAAAACAATTCACTGCTGTAAATGTCTGAATAGGTCAATTTGTATATGTTTCAGAGTGCATATGTTGAGTAGTAGTGACATTACAAAAAAAACTTAACTTTTATATAAATATTAATTCCCCCCCCCCCATATTATGGTTTAATAACCATAACGTGTGTTTGATGTAGTATGTCTGAATATGTCGATATCTGTGTGTGTTTCAGACAGATTACTACTTTGAGTACACAGAGTGTGACAGCACAGGCTCCAGATGGAGAGTTGCCATTCCTCACAGACAGGGGAGCTGCACGGGCCTGCCAGAGCCAGTCAGAGGCACAGACTGCAGTAAGAAAACAGCCAAATATAGACACGCTTAATGAAAATGCACTACATTACTTGAAATATCAAACCAAGTGGCATTTAATTTAAAGTCAAAGCACACTATGCTGCTCAAAATTAAGATATTAAAGTATTTGGACACTTTTAGCAGAACATGTTCATAATTTTTCTTTTATACTTTTATATTTTTGACTTCATGCATACATAAAATCACATTGAAATCAGGTTGTTAAAAGTAATTGCAAAACTAGATCATAAAAAACGCTGAAGTTAGTTTTGAGAAAAGCTCTGGGAGCATTTCCTTGGTTTTATATTTAGTTAGTTATCAAAAGTACTTGTCAAGTGAAGTGACGGGAAGGCCAATTATGGCAAGACACACTTGGAATTTGTCCTCTGCATTTAACCCATCCAAGTTGGTGCACACACTTTAGGAGCAGTGATTAGTGAACACACACACACACACACACACACACACACACACACACACACACACACACACACACACACACACACACACACACACACACACACACACACACACACACACACACACACACACACACAACCCGCAACCTTCGGCTTACCAGTCTGACTCTCTAACCATTAGGCCACGACTGCCCCCAATAACAATAACATCCATGGCATTTAAATGCTTTCATGTGTACACTATTAAAAATAAAGGTTTTAAAAGGAGGATTTCATAGCATTGCCATTGAAGAACCACTTTTGGTTCCCCAAAGAACCTTTAATTGAACAGTTTTAAAAAGAACCCATTTTTCTTAGTGTGAAGGACATTTTAATCATCTAAAGAACACCCTTTTCACGATTTAAGTCCTTTTGTGCAATTATGGAAAGGTTCCATGAATGTTAAAAGTTGAACATGGAACCATCGATGCCAATAAAGATTTTTAAGAGTATATTGCGTCAGTATGCAAACACAGTCTGTTCTTATTTGTTGCACAGCTTTTTCTTGTGAAGCTGGGGAGTTTTTAGAGATGTCCTCCCAGCAGTGCACATCATGTGCGGCCGGCTCTTATTCGCTGGGCAGTGGTGTGCGTTTCGACCAGTGGGATTCCATCCCTGCAGGATTCAGCAGTCTGGCCACATACATGGACTCAGGAGGTTCAGGAGATGACTCAATGACCTGCAACAAGTCAGTGCCAAGTTGCAGGCCAATCTGAAATATATATTCAGTTTATATATCAGTATATTCTATTCTAGGCTTTTGCAATATTTCTACAGACCTGGATCTGATTAACTAACTGTATTTTTTACGTACATTTCTGAAATGCACTTTCTGTAAAGCTGCTTTGAAACAATATGTATTGTGAAAAGCGCAATACAAATAAATTTGAATTGAATTGAATTGAATCTACCTGTTTACATTGTGTCGTTCAATTGCAGTTCTTCATGGACAGCTCAGGGAACTCACTTGGAATCCAATCGTGATGACTGCACAGTGTCGCTGGTGTACGCGGTGCATCTCATGAAGCAGGGATCCGTCTCCTTTGACTATCAATATGTCGACAGCAACGTCTTCTTCGAGTTCTTTGTGTGTTTTACTTTACACATCTTGCAGTTTATTCTACAAATGCGTTGTAAGCGAAAATATAACTCCAAAAAAAACTTTGGTACAGATTCAGAATGACCAATGTCAGGAGATGGACCAGACAGGGAGTGAGAAATGGATCAAACTCACCACCAGCGGAGAATGGGGAACACATACTGTTAGGAATCTTGCATATTATATTAATATTGAATAATCTGGAAGTAAATTGACATCTAATGTAGCTTTTGTACGTCACAGGTAAATCTTAAGACAGGAACGAATATTCTGTATTGGAGAACCACGGGAATGCTCTTGGGTGGTAAACCAGTGAAGCCGGTCCTTTTGAAGAACATCCAGATAGAAGGTGTGAGATTCTGCCAATATAATATCAACCTGTGCGACTCATACCCTTCTTTATGACAAAACAATTATACTTTTACATGTTTTGTGAGCAGGTGTGGCGTACACGTCAGAGTGTTTTCCGTGCAGGCCGGGCACCTTCAGTAAAACTCCAGGCTCTTCCACATGTGACCTTTGTCTCAGGAATACTTACTCTGGAAAGGGAGCCAGTTCGTGTACACATTGCTCCGAGACACAGTATTCCCGTACGAATGCAGATGATTTCTTACATTCTTTGTTGCGCCAAATGAACTACTGTACATATGGCTTACTATTAACTGTTCATTTTAGCATGAATCAAATACAATCCAGTAACTTAAACACACTTTTCTCAGCGCACGTTTGTGTGTAATGTTTTTCTACATGTGTGCATGTTCTAGAGGAGGGATGGTCGCGGTGTAAAGAGAGGCCTCCTTGTTCAGAGAAAGATTATTTTCAAATCCACACGGCCTGTGATGGTGAAGGCAAGGTAGGATATAATGCAGAATGTGTTTTGTTGTAAATGTTGCGTGGATAATTTGTTAATTGTTAATATTACTGTATCATTTTAGACCCAGATACTGTACAGGTGGGTGGAGCCTCAGGTGTGTGTGGAGAATGTGACCGGTGCTGTGACACTGCCACCTTCTGCAGAGAAAGAGGACTGTCCACCCTGTAATCCAGGCTTCTACATGCACAACTCTTCTACCTGTTTACCTTGCCCACAAGGGACTTATTCGGATGGTACCGCAGGTATATAGACACACACATAAACATAGATACATACTTGTGTGTATTATTAAGTTACACTTCTGGTTTACTGATACTGTAACGGAGATTTCATTTGGCACAGAATGTCAAAGATGCCCGGGAGGAACTGAACCTTCTTTGGGATATGAATACAAGTGGTGGAACATCCTTCCGAGGAATATGAAAACATCTTGTTTTAATGTGGGCAACTCCAAATGTGATGAAATGAATGGTAAGTGTAATAGAAATTTGTATATATATATATATAGAGAGAGAGAGAGCACATTATGTATATCATATTTGCTTCTGTAGGTTGGGAGGTGGCTGGCGACCATATTCGTAGTGGAGTGGGTGGCTCAGATAACGATTACCTCATATTAAATTTACGAGTGCCTGGATTCAAGTGAGTCGAATCTACAATTCTAGTGTAAAAATTCTGGCTGTGCACAGAACATTTACAGATGTTCACCTTCTATCTCTCTCAGACTTCCTACTTCTGTGGACGATGCTTCAGCTACTGAGTTTGGCCGAATCACATTTATCTTTGAGACCAACTGCAGCGCAGACTGTGAACTCTATTTTATGATAGTAAGACAAAACAGTAACATGAATAGTATGCGAAAAACATTATGCAGTATGCAAAGATAAATTAAAAATGTAGTATGCTACCTCACAATGTTCCATATTTTAAATATGGGCAAGTGGCCCAATCATTATGATAAATGAAGTTATTTAATTAATCAATGTCTTCTCTGTAGGATGTAAACAGGAAGAGCACAAATGTTGTGGAATCATGGGTAGGGAGTAAACTCAGACAAGCATACACCCACATCATGACCAAAAATGCTTCTGTGTCTTACACATGGGCTTTCCAACGTACCAACAAAGCCATCGATGTAAGTGTTCACCGGAAATTAGTCTAAAGTACCTTTTTGTTGCATGGAAAACGTTCTCATTCGCTGTCTGTCTCTCCCAGGTGCGTCACTATGTAAATGACATCGCAAAGATCTACTCAATCACGGTGACTAATGCGATGGATGGCTCAGCGTCTGGTTGCCACGCCTGTGCAATGATGAGTCAGCAGGATGGCTCTTCTTGTGTCCCCTGTCCTGCTGGACACTTCATCAACAAAGACACTAACCAGTGCCAGGAGTGCCCGTCCAACACCTTCCTCTCCGGGCATCACATCTATGGGCTCGAGGCTTGTCAGCCCTGCGGTCCTGGTAGCAAGAGCAACAAGGTAAGAGTAATATCAGAAGACATGCATGACTATATATGACAGTATAACTATATATAACATCCCAAATGTGTTTTTTTTTTGTGTGTGTGTTTGTGTCCAGGAACACTCTGTGTGTTTTAACGACTGCACCTTCTTGCATATGGATCAGAACCGAACCTTGACCTATGACTTGAGTGCCTTAAATTCAGTGGGGTCAATCATGAACGGGCCTAGTTTCACCTCCAAGGGAACCAAATACTACCACCAGTTTAATATCAGTCTATGTGGGGCTGAGGTACTCTCACATACAAACAGCTCTATCTTTAACTGACTTCAGTCTAGCTAATAATAGATTGCTTTAATAGAAAATAGAAACAGGAACAATTGCTTTTTTTACTTCTTAAGATGATCAACATAGTCAGCTTGCACTTTTTACTCTCTGTCGCAGGGGAAGAAGGTGGCGGTATGCACTGACAATGTCACAGATCTGGCTAGTAAGGACGTGCAAAATGAATCTGCTGACCTCAACAATTTCGTTGAGACTTTTGTGTGCCAATCTACCATCATTCCTGCGGATGGGCGGGGCTTCAGAACAGCCCTGTCGTCTCAGTCCATCAGCCTGGCTGACACTTTCCTTGGTAAGATTATGTGGTCTGTAACCTTATTTAATGTTATTTAACAAACACTACCATTCAGAAGTTTGGGGACGGTGACATTTTTAAAATGTTTTTGAAACAAGCCTCTAATGCTCACCAAAGCTACATTTATTTGATTAAGACTTTTACATATTATTAAAATTTAAAATCTCTGTTTTCTATTTTAATATATTTTAAAATATAATTTATTCCTGTAATTGCAAAGCTGGATTTTCAGCATGATTACTTCAGTCTTCAGTGTCACATGATCCTCCAGAAATCATTCTAATATGCTGATTTGCTGCTCAAGAAACTTCTCTGCTACTCTGAACTACTCCCGCTGCTCAGTAGAAACCATGATAAAAAATTATATATACATATTCTTTGATGAAAAGAAAGTTCAAAAGAACAGAATTTATTTGAAATCTTTAGTAGCATTATAAATGACTTTACTGTCACTTATAAAATATGATACATTTAATGCATCCTTGCTGACTCCAAACCTTTAAATGGGAGTGTACGTTAAATTACTTGAATGTAATTTGATGTCAGTCTGTTATCTCCTTCTCTAAGCAAGTCTGCTCGGGGATCAGTGTCAAGCCTGTCAATGCCTTTGTCACAGCGAAACCCTTAACTTGCAATAATCTACAACAGGGGTTCTCAATTCTGGCCCTCAAGATCCACTTTCCTACAGTATTAAGCTCCAATCTTGATCAAACTCTTCTGCCTATAACTTCCTAGGCTGTGTCCGAAATCACCCCCTAAATAGGGCATTATGTGAGGGGACAGCCTTTTATAATGGTGCTCGAAACCATAGTGGACGTTATCTAGCGCACTCATTCAATCCCATAATGCACTGCAACAACAAGTGTACAACCAATGTACAAACTACGCAAAAGCGTCAGCCTTTCTGGCACACTCAGTGTCCGAATTCGCTGACTTGTTTTCATTCACTCCCTCAAGTGAACTATATTAGTGGACTAATGTAGGGAATGGTAAATGAGGGTATAGGGGGCAATTTTGGACACAGCCCAAGTAAAAAAAGAATACCTTGATTAGCTTGTTGAGTTTATTAGGGTTAGAGTAAATCTCGGCAGACCTTGAGGGCCAGAGTTGAGAACCCCTGATCTACAATAAAGGCCGTTTTTCACAGCAAATTTTGTGTTTAGTTCCCTTTAGAATAGAGGTGTTTGAATTGCGTACATGTGTCTCATTTTCTTCATGCTTCCATTTCTCAGGAGCTTCTGCTGATAACAGTCTGGATGGGGTCACTGCCAGCACAGACCTCTTCTCTGAGTCGTCACGGAACGTTCCAGATATCAACTTCTTCTATCGGTAACTGAAGAAAGATTAAATTGTTAAAAATTCTTAGTTGATGTGTGCAATGATATTACATTAATAACATGACTGTTTTTTTCTCACCCCAACTCTCAGCTCTCCGCAGCCCACAGCATCATGTCTGAATGGTCGTAGCACAGTCGTGACTCTGCGTTGCAGCCCTGAAAAGAGCACACGCGGGGAGCTCACTGTGCCAAGGTGCATTTATTCAGTTTGACATAACTTTTTTCCATTTAATGTTCCATTAAAATGTGCATAACAGAGTAGCTCAGTAAATTGAGAAAAAGTTTTTTTTTTTTTTATAATTTATTTATAAATTAAACCCAGACAGGATGTGTAACAAGTCAGTTACATTATTTGTATAGGGTGAATTATCATCACAGCTCAACAAATGAAATATCACCCATGAGTGAAACTGTTATTAATATATATGCTAATACGAATACCAGTGGAGGTTTGCAAGCCAGTTCCAAATATGCAATGAATATAAAATTGCCAGACCGATTAATTACATATACAAACATTTTCTTTGCTTAAATCACATTAATCACAATGTTTTTTATGGAAGCTTGTTTCTTCCACGGAATAAAACTATTTAAAAGATAATTGTGACTCAGAATTGCAAGTTCTAAAGTCAGAATTTTCATTTTTTCTTGCAATTGCAAGTTTATATCTCACAATTCTGACTTTATATTTCACAATTGTGTGTTATAAAGTCAAAATTGTGAGATATAAACTTGCAATTGCGAGAAAAAAAGTCAGAATTGTGAGATGTAAACTCCCCTCAGACTTCATAACTCAATTGCGAGTTTATATGGTTACAAGTGACTGTTTTTATGAGTGAATTATTGAATCATTCCCTTAATAGATTCATTCAAGAACACTGATTCAATCAGCAATGCCTCACCACTACTTTGTATGACTTTGGAGATGCGTAATCGTCAATTCTAGTACTTTGGCTTAGTTTGGAACTATTTTTGTTAGCAGAGCAAAAAATATACAAAGTAACTCCCGATATTGGGTCTAAAATATTTTTTTTCGTTTAAATGTTTAATTATATAAAAAGAGTTTGATCTGAAGCAACAGCACTCTTGCTTGTGTGACATTTCTTGATTGTGTGTTTGTGTGTGTTTAGCAAGTGCCCAGCAGGTACATGTAATGGCTGTGAGTTTCATTTCCTCTGGGAGAGCTCTAGTGCTTGTCCTCTCTGCACTGAAGCTGACTATCACTCAATAGAAGGAGCGTGCAAAGGAGGAGTGCAGGTACATCTCTAACTGTACCACAAATTTATCTAGTACAATTTATTTGACGTCTTCATGATCTTTCATTCGTTTATCTCATAACAGGACACCCTCTATGTGTGGAACGAGCCAAAACTCTGCACTAAAGGAGTTCCGCTCCTGAACAAGACCTCTGCCCACTGTGAGGTGGTCGGCCAATGGGTGAAGGCCGGAATTGGGGGCGGAGCCTTCATGGCCGCCCTCTTGGTTTCTCTCACATGCTATTTCTGGAAAAAGAACAAGAGGTAACAAGCTGTCAATGGAAACTTAGCTTCAGATGTAAAAAATACTTTAACATTTTTTATATCATTTCTTTTTTGAATAGACTTGAATATAAATACTCCAGACTAGTGATGTCAGCCAATAAGGACTGTGAGCTGCCAGCAGCGGACAGTTGTGCACTAGCAGAGGGGGAGGGGGAGGAGAATGATGACGATGTCGTTTACTCAAATACTCCTTCGTTACTGGGTAAACTGAAAGCTATCGCGAGCAAGGTCAGTTACTTGTCAAATTGAATTTCTGTGATTTAAAAAAATATATATTTTACACTACTATTTAAAAGTTTGGGGTCGGTAAGAAGTCTCTTCTGCTCAGCCAGGTTGCATTTATTTGATAAAAAAGTAAAGTGACAGTAAAGTCAGTAATATTGTGAAATATATTTTAAAATAATGGTTTTCAATTTTAATATATTTTATTAATGCTTAATATGCTGTTTTGGTGCACAAGAAACATTTCTTAAAATGGTCAATGTTGAAAACAGTTATATTTTTGTGGAAACCATGATATTTATTTGACACTTTTGATCAGTTTAATGCATCCTTGCTGAATAAAAGTATAACTTTCTTTAACTGATCTTAAACTTTTGCAGGGTAATGCATAGAAATTGTAAACAAACAAGTAAACAAATGTACTTGCATGAATGGGTATTATATGGTACCTGATATTAATAACATATTACTGGAGGCGCAACAAAATTTTACTATATTATTGTCATATTATATAATAAAAACAAAAAATATTTTTTTAGAAATATCAAAATATCACCAATTCGATCACTCACGAGGCAGTAGTATATACACTATCCGACCAAAAAAAAGTTGCTGTTTGGATTTAAATTTGAGCCTGATGAATCTTTACATTGTCATTCTGGAATATGTCCATGATGTGTCTTCCTACTGTACATAGTTTTTGAAGAAATGAAAATCTACATGCTCCATCAATTAGGGTATAATAATATAATAATAATACACATATAACATGCTAGAAACACAATCATCACAGTAATAATGGTGGTGGTGTGGGGGGCTGGGCATGTATGTTAGCAGAAATGGAAACAAGACCTCAAGAAAACAACTTTTTTTGAAATTGAGATTATAAGGACATTAAGTTGACAAAATAAGACATAAAAAATAATTCATGGCATCTTGGAGCTTCTGTAATAAACTGGGAGATGGAACAAGCTTTCTGTGGTAATTGACAGCATGCCACACACAGCTTTTGTGTAGTTTTTGTTGTCGTTTTATTGTTTTATTTACCTTTGTTTGGCTGCAGGCAGATGGAGACAACAGCGAGTCAGTACAGCTGAAGTCTTCTCAGTCAGAGAGATGGGTTTGGGGATAACTGGATAAAAAGAGGACCACTACTGATGGAGAAAAAGAGACAAATACTCATGGAGTTTTGAGTGTTTTGACACTCCTTTTTCAGTTTCTTAATATTTACAGCCATCCCCTGTCAAAAGTCCCAGAACATAACTCTGTAGGGACTCAATACAATGTGTTGCGAGACAAAAAACAGGAAATCTCTCTCTCTAAAATTAAACTTAACCCTATAAAGTAACTGTGTCACATATACATATATATATACTGCTAGGACATGTCAAAAGCAAAGATACCACAAGACATTGCTCTTTGAAACACATAACAATATACCACACACGTCACTCCAAGCACGGGGGCATCAGAGACACATTTGAATCAGGTGTGTGTGTGTGTGTGTGTGTGTGTGTGTCTGTGTGTGTATGAACAATTAAAACAAATGATAACCGTATGTTTGCAGGAATGCGAATAAGAGTATGTTTGAGAGAATATCTTAATTTTTAAGTTATATATTTCACACACTAGCATTCACACAACAATATCCAGTGTTTGGCCAACAGATGGAGACAGACTAACCGCCAAACAGCAGCTTTAGTTTCATCTCAATGCCAAACATCACACAGCAGATCTAAGAGACAACAAAAGCCCTCCCTTCATGTATTGCAGAGAGGTCCATCCTCTCTCCACATCTCTCTTCTGGGGAGAACAAGAGACAATACAGTTTTCTACTTTGTATTTTGTATTGTTGTGTATTTTGAGCTGTATAAAGTTGTTATAATATATGTTTTGTTTTACTCCCTGATTCCGTTTATGCTTTAATAAAATTTAAGAGCGCTTTAAACGTGAAGCAAGTGTGTTAAAGTGTACAGAAACGCACTACAGACTACCAGCTACCAGCACCATTTCACCAGAAGATCCTTCAAATAAATAAATAAAGGTCCACGGCCTTTGCACTAGCAAGGATATTTATCATAGAAAAACAGGATGTGACTCACCTACAGTAGCTCATTCCTTGGTTACCTAATTGAGAATCCACAAGTTTGAGAAAGAGATCAATTATCTGGACATCCCATGGTGTGAGAGTTACTAGACAACCAACAGACAAATACAGTTTGCACTCTATACAATTAGCATGAAAGGCATAAAAAAACCCATCAAACTGGCCACTGACATTCATTGATTTAACATGTTTGCACAATGTATTTACATTTACATAATTATTATTCAGCTTTGCTAGTGCTTAACTGTAATGTATGCTGGAATATGTATAATTAATAAAAAAATGAATATTTTCCCTAGTTTTTGGAGGCAGATATTTTGTAATATATTTATGTCAGACAAGAACAGTTTATTTAAAGCATTTTTCTTTTTATTTAAAATAATATGTTGGTTAAACAGTAATGCAGATATATCACATGGTAATAAATTATCCAGATAATTCAATACTTTGTAATGATGCAGCTATTTAATCTGTGGATTAAAATATACCTATAGACCTCAAAAACTGATTACGAGTAGGAACGTATTTTAGGGAAATGGCAGAAACAGCTTGCCGAGGTTATGGCTTATAGGTTAACAATCATTGCACTCTTTCAGGTGTCATTGCATGATGCTGTTTGTTTTCAGGAGAGGCCGTTATTAGGTCTTTCTCCCCCTCTATTTCCTAACCTCTATATCCTGCATCCTTTGATCTCATCTCCCTCTCTTCCCTGACGGTAGGCGGAGTAAGATAGCTCGTTTGCCTCCTGGCAGTACAGATGCACTTTGAAAAGATCAGTGAGCGAGAAAACAAAGAGAGTAGACAGAGACGAGAAGAGAGTCACCAGGACACAAAGCCCCAGAGCGAGCAGATGACTAGCCTAGACTCTCTCTCTCATACAAATAAACAATTTCATATTCCGTATTTAACTGAAAGTAGGGAAGAGTTAGGTAAGCTGTGACACTTTTCAAATGATAGAAATAATATCTTGAAAATATCCAGAATATGTAAAGCCCAAATTTAGTCAAATAATTTATGTAACTATATATATATCAAAATTTTGAAATATTCGAAATAAAATGTACTTTACATATATTCATTTCTTGCCACGCATTTTACTTTAACATGCTAAAAACATACATTTAGAGCCTTTCTGATTATCTAATAATATTACAAAAATTGTGCAGTTTTTGGTAGATTAAGGGATTGACGTATCTTACCCCACTCTCCCTAACAATTAAGTCATCAGATAAAGGATTGTTTGTGTGCAATTGTACAGTACGCTTATGTCAATGTAAAATATATACAGCATGCGATTGATATTTTACATCAACAAAGGAAATTGCATCTACGTGTACGCAACAGTCCAAGAGAAAAACGTATCCTTTTATGTGCATTGCGATCTCCAAAGTCCAATCTTACATGACGTGGGCATTTTCGTACAATACGCTAATGAACTATTTCCAAGACCTGCTTAACGGCTGCAAACATCCATAATTGCTTCTCACAATCTATTCCCTTCATTAGTTTTCATCCTACAGTTGCAGTTAGACCTCAGGCCAAAAAAAAAAAGCCACTCAGCAGCCGAGCAAAAATATCTACAGCCTGTTCTACATAATTAAATCTGATAGACTCCAAAAAAAAGCTTCATTTTCAATGGTAATAGTTTGTGATGGCATGAAATAAGGCTTTGAAATAATACATAAGGTGTTCAAAGTGTTTTTTGTTGTGTAACACTGGGCTTCCTCTAGGCATCATACTTCTTTCCCGCCCTGTGAATCTGCTGGTATAAGGTCATGGAGAAGGCCATCCCGAGCAGCTGCAAAATAGAGGAAATGACATCAGCATGGGTGTGCATCAAACAGGATGTGACAACATTAGAGGCAAAACTATGCCAGGATGAGTGTAATCGTAATGCTTGTACCTGTAAGACCAGCACACACATCGCGATGGTTCCAAGCAAATGTTTGTTGTCGTTCAGCCATTCCTCAACCTTCTCGTAGCAGCCCTAAAGGTCAGAAAGAAGAGGTGCGTTGCAATGTGCAATAAGATTATGAGTCATGTTGGGGCGGCTTTGAAACTGTTAGAAAATGTAAAAAAAAAAAATTAACTTTTTACAATGTGCATGATATTCATAATTTAAAAGTACTACCTTTTAAGCAGCCAGATACGGTACAAGCTTGTAACAAAGAGTAGCTAACTACATTAAAGCTATTTAAAGGGGGAATAAAATATATAACTCGGTTACATTATTAATCTGGACGATCACAGAAGAATTTATGACGACCTCAATTAGACTAACAAGTCTAGGGAAATTTCATCTAAATAACTTGTAAACTACTAGAACTAGCTAAAAAAGGAGATTCATTTGATACATTTCTACAACTGAATCAAAAACATTTTAGTTTAACTAAATATTTTTGTATTAATTACTTTTTTGTTGTTGTACAATACAGTAAAATCTAGTTTAAAATAATCCCAAAATTTCCTGATTAGATTAATCATTGTTACATTTATAATTACTAATTTTCATTTATATGCTCGATAAACTGCATTTTTTCATTTATGTGCCCCAATAAACTGCAATATTTACCAACATAAATTGATACTAACACAGTGTAATGAAAGTACAAATGAATTCATGTTTTGAACCGATTCACTGAAACAATCATTTTGATTGGTTGAAATTATTTTTTTATTGAGGTTTAAATAAGAGATAAAATAAAATATAAAAAATAAAAAAGGATAACTTAATATAAAAGGGCATTAAAATAAGTTTTCAGTAATAAAATAAAATAAATAGTATAAATGATTAATTAATATAAAAGGCATTAAAATAAGGTTCCAGTAATAAAATAGAATAAAATAAAAAATAGTATAAAGGATGAATTCAAATAAAGGCATTAAAATAAGGTTCCAGTAATAAAATAAAATAATTAAAATAAAATAAAACGAAATAAAATAAAACTAAAGAATCAAATCAAATAAATCAATCGTACCTGTGACCAGAAGATGTTAGTGGCGTTGCGACCGCACTCTCTGTAGTGCTCCTGGCAGCATCTGTCTGGCACTGTTTTCTCCTGCAGGGCATCATGCCAGTCTGTGTGCCCAGTTACACCACAACACTCCCACTGAGAGAAAGAGTGCATATTCAGATGCATCATTCCCACACTTCAAAAACTATTTTTTTGCAGACGTCTGCATATTGTTCAATACTAGAGACTTCATGAGTTATCTTTCACAATTCTGTGGAGAGCAGCTGTGGATAGACGGCCCAATCAACTACCTGAACTCTCAGTGACCCACCATTACTGTCACTGACGACAGTATATCACACCTGCACTCCTGCACACACACACACACCTCAGCTTGGATAATGTTCCAGGCGTTGCGGAGGCCGACGTTATTGTCCGTGTTGTAGAGGCGCAGGCCGTCTTTAAGGTCCTGTTTAGCATTCTCACTCACCTGCAGAAGAGTTTAAATCACACTTTCTTCACGAGTTACAGACCAGATGTTTGGAAATGAAGAAAAATTTAAGATTACTGAGAGTAAACCAGAATAGCAGGTGTGTGGGCTGTTGGTGTTGTCAGGATTGGTGTGGGTAATGAGAGTCTGTGCACGGTGGGTGGTAAGTTCTTTGATTGTTTGTGTGCAATAGATAGATTGAGAGGGTGTGTAATGCTTGGTGTTCGTACTGTACCTTGTCTGTGTACACGAAGAAAAGGATGAGCAAAATCAGCTCTGCCAGCAGAATGATTAACAGCACAATGAAGAACTACAAGTAAAAAGAGAGTAAAAGTAAGTAAACTATACACAACAACAAAGTGCTTTACATAAGACATATAGGGCCCTATCTTGCACCCGGCGCAAATGACTTTGTACACTGACGCATGTATCATTCCTATTTTGCACCCGCTCAAAGCGGACTTTTCCCTCCACAGACACACGTCGGTTAACTAAGAAATACACTTGCGCAAAGAGGAGGCGTGTTCCGGCGCAAACTTTCCCTCATGCTCTTTTTCTGTTCTATAAAACGTTGCGCGTTGTAACGGGGGTGCTTACTTTTATTTGTAGACGAAACTCCTTTTCCTCGATTTACTGAAGCCTATGTAAAACGCATTTGCAGCTGCACAGCTAACGTTAGCACAGTGAGCGTATGGTTCGCTCATAATAGGCTGTGCTGCGGCAACTGCACATCCAATGGCGCGGGCGCCTCTGACGTGAATGGACTCGGAGCAGAACAGACTTTCCTCCTTGGCTCTTATTTCCATTGAAAAGGAGAGACTCATGAAATTGATAAATACACCCAACAAAGAGGACTTTTACAACAAAGTAATTGACATCTTTGTCCAGAGGGATAGACGCATGGACTTCGTCTACAACGGTTTCCCGTTAACGACCACAACTCTTTTTCTTCATAGGACGCTTCCAACACTAGGCGCCGCTAGATGCTAAGTAGCTTGAAGCGCGGGGTCAGTGAGCGCGAGTGGATCACGTGACATGAAGCACGCTCGGTCTCTGCCTCAATGTTGATAATTCAAGACAGCACGAGAACTGACTGCGCATGCGCAAATCTACGTAAACTACGTTCTATGGACCAAAGAGGCACAGCTAACCTCTGCCCCAATGGCCATGGCCTTGAATTTTCTGCATGAAACAATGATTTTTAGGAGCAAACAATGGCAAAAGGAGTATATTATATGTGTATTCCTGTAAAATTTTGTTACAAAAATTAATATTTGGAATAAAATAAATGCAATTAATAATGTGGTGAATTAATAAAGCTCTTGGAATTAATAAATGTAATGTCAACATTTCCTTTGGTGAGGCACTGCCTACCCTGCCTACCCTGACCGCACGTCCCTGGGTAGCAGGGAATGAATGTGGGAATGGAGATAGGCACGCTTTTGTTTCTCACTCGCAGCATCTCATCTGCGCAGCTTTCTCTCCACTCCCACACTCTCCATCAACGGAGCGCTACAAAGACCCCTGATGCTGCACGCCGTATTGTGAATCATTTACATGAGGTACACATTGGTCCATAGTAGTTTTCTGGACAAATACTAAAAATTACTATATAGACTTTAGCTTTACTATACTCAAAGGTCTGTAAATATCTTGTTTTAATGTTTAACACTATTGCCCGGTTTCACAGACAAAGCTTATGCTTAGTCTAAAACTAAAATGCATGTTTGAGCTGTTTTAACTAAGGCCTAATCCTGACTTAGGCAAGGCAAGGCAAGGCAGCTTTATTTATATAGCACATTTCATACACAATGGTAATTCAAAGTGCTTTACATAGTAGAAATTAAAATAATCAAAAGAAATCAGAATAATTAAAACAGTGTAGAATACAAGATAAAATACAGAAATAATCAAAAGAAATCAGAATAATTAAAACAGTTTAGAATAAAAGATAAAATACAGAAATAATCAAAAGAAATCAGAATAATTAAAACAGTTTAGAATAAAAGATAAAATACAGAAATAATCAAAAGAAATCAGAATAATTAAAAACATCAAATAAAATACAGTACAAACAGTCGGACGAACCGTGCTACAGTGCTCATTCATTAAATGCACAGTTAAACAGAAGTGTTTTGAGTCTGGATTTGAATGTGACTACTGTAGGAGCACATCTGATTTCTTCTGGAAGCTGGTTCCAGCTGCGGCTGGCATAGTAGCTAAAAGCAGACTCGCCATGCTTAGAGTGTATTTCAACCCTTGGTATTTCTAGCTGATGTGATCCTAGTGATCTGAGTGATCTGTTGGGTTTATATTCAGTGAGCATATCTGCAATGTATTGAGGTCCTAGACCATTGAATGATTTATATACCAGTAATAATACCTTAAAATCAATTCTATATGTAACTGGCAGCCAGTGTAAAGACCTGAGGACTGGTGTGATGTGTTCATATTTTCTGGTTCTGCTCAGAATCCTAGCAGCAGCGTTCTGTATGAGCTGCAACTGTCTTATGGTCTTTTTGGGAAGGCCAGTGAGAAGTCCATTACAATAATTCACCCTGCTGGTAATGAAAGCATGCACAAGTTTCTCTAAGTCTTGACTGGAAACAAAGCATCTAATTCTTGCAATATTTTTCAGGTGATAGTGTGCTGATTTAGTTATTGCTTTGACATGACTACTGAAACTAAGGTCTGACTCCAGAGACATACCAAGATTCCTGACTTGATTTTTAGTTGTTTGACCCCTAGACTGAAGGTATGCGTTCACCTTGAGAACTTCATCTTTGTTTCCAAACGCAATGACTTCAGTTTTGTCTTTGTTTAACTGAAGAAAGTTTTGGCACATCCAATTGTTTACTTCATCAATGCATTGGAACAGAGAGTTAATGGGGCTGTAATCGTTAGGCGATAGGGCTAAGTAGAGCTGTGTGTCGTCTGCATAGCTATGGTAAGCGATTTGGTTCTTTCTCATTATTTGGCTCATTGGGAGCATGTACAGGTTGAATAGGAGTGGCGCAAGAATTGATGCTTGAGGGACTCCGCATGTCATGGGTGTCCACTCAGACTTATGGTCTCCTATACTCACATAATAACCTCTCCCTACCAAGTATGACCTGAACCATTTCAGGACTATCCCAGAAAACCCGACCCAGTTTTCCAGCCTGTCAAGAAGTATGTCGTGATCGACAGTGTCAAATGCAGCACTGAGGTCGAGTAGTACCAGCACTGATAATTTGCTTGTATCAGTATTTAAGCGAATATCATTTACTATCTTTATGAGCGCTGTCTCTGTGCTGTGATGCGGTCGGAAACCAGATTGAAAATTGTCAAAGTATCCATTTGAGCTTAAGAATTTGTTCAGCTGATTGAAGACAACTTTTTCAATGATCTTGCCTATGAAAGGAAGATTTGAGATCGGTCTATAGTTGTTTAATATGGTCTTATCCAGATTGCTCTTTTTCAGGAGGGGCTTGACAACTGCAGTTTTCAGGGAGTTCGGAAAACTCCCAGAGAGAAGTGAGGCATTTACCACTTCTAGGAGATCTGCTTCTAAGCTGTGTAACACCTTTTTGAAAAAAGATGTGGGAAGTGCGTCAAGGGCGCAGGTTGATGTTTTAAGGTGCTGTACGGTTTCTTCCAAAATGTTGCAATCAATTTCTTCAAAATCAGACATAGTGACTACTTTCTCAGGTTGTGGTCTGATCTGCCTGACCCCAGCGCAAGTCAAGGATGAGCTGATCACCTTTCTGATATTATTGATTTTCTCAGAGAAGAAAGAAGCAAACTCACTGCACTTGCTCTCTGAGAGCATTTCACTGGGAATCTGGCTTGGGGGGTTTGTCAGTCTCTCTACAGTAGCAAAAAGAGTGCGTGTGTTGTTTATATTGCTGTTTATAATATTTGAGAAGAAAGTCTGTCTAGCTTTGCCTAGTTCCTTATTGAAAGCATGGATGTTGTCTTTGTAGATGTTATAATGGACTACAAGTTTTGTCTTCCGCCACATGCACTCTGCTTTTCTGCATTGTCTTTTCATATTTTGCACTGCTGTTGAGTTTCTCCAAGGTGCTTTTTGTCTGCCAATCTTCTTCCTGACTTTCACTGGAGCAATATCATCAATTACACTCTCAACTTTTGAGTTAAAAGAATCAAGGAGAAAATCAACAGAGTCAGCAGATATGCTTGGTGTTAAAGATATGGCCTTCATAAACAGTACACTAGTGTTCTCATTTAAGCATCTCTTCTTGACAGACACAGATCTAGCTTCAATGGCAGGAGAGATCTATATATCAAAGAAAATACAAAAATGATCAGACAGTGCTACATCCTTAATAACAATCGATGAAATGTTTAGACCCTTACTGATAAGTAAATCTAGAGTGTGTCCATGATTATGTGTGGGTCCATGTACATGCTGAGTCAGATCAAAAGTTTTTAAAACAGTGTTGATTTCTTTTGCCATATTGGTTTCTGCATTATCTATGTGAATGTTAAAATCTCCAGCAATGATAAAACAGTCAAACTCTGAGGAAATAGTTGATAACAGTTCTGTAAAATCATCAGCAAAGGCTGGAGAGTATTTTGGAGGCCTGTAAACAATGATAAGTAAAATGCGTGGAGCACCTTTTAACACAATACCCAGATATTCGAAAGACGGGTAATTCCCAAATGATATTTGCTTACATTGGTAGACATTTTTAAAAAGAGCAGCTAAACCTCCACCTCTTCTAACAGCTCTGCAGACACTCATAAAAGTAAAGTTAGGAGGGGCTGTTTCATTGAGGACTGTTGCACTGCAGCTGTCTTCTAGCCAAGTTTCATTTAACAACATAAAATCCAGGTTGTATGTGGTTATTAAGTCGTTGACTAGAAGTGATTTATTTTTAAGTGAGCGGATGTTTAAAAGTGCTAACTTAACAGTCTTACTGACTTAATCAAAGCCCTGTCTGTGAAATCCGGCCTATATGCTTAAACCTGAATTTTGCCACAAGACATTTACCAAAAAACCGCCAATCATAAACTAGGCATCCCAAACTGGGATTTGTGAGGGAACCGCAGTGGGTTCATGAGTTGATGAAAAGCTTATAATTAATTCAAATCATAAAAATTTCCAATTTTAAATAAATAATTTTCAAATAAAAACATTCAAAGCTTTGTAGAGGACATATTAAATCATAACATGCATAATTAAGACTATGCAAAAATCTCAAAACCTGACAACCCAGGATTACACTAACCCATGGTTAAACAATCCTGGGTTAACAATTAGTTCAATATACAGTGTGCATTGTGGGAGATGTAGGTGTAGACTTACACTTAGCAACAGGCACTTGTTCTCCTTGATGGCACCGAGGCAACCCAGGAAGCCCGTTACCATGACGACGGAACCCAAGGTAATGACCAGATTGGCGGCTGAGAGGGAGGGGAAGGAGGGGGAGAATGTGGCAAAACTGCCCTGAGACACAGACAGCCAGATGCCGACACCTAACAACCCACAGCCCGACAACTGAGGAGAGACAAAGAGAGTGTTTCATATAAATAAACACACAGAAACTAGATCAAACACGGATAACCGCTCAGTTCGATAGTATTTCGTCAGGCTTTTACTTGTGCAAAAGTTTTATAAAGTATTAGAGCAACTCTTCAGTTTCCAGAAGCACCTGAGCACCACTTTGTGAACTCAAGATAGCTCAAGGTAAGTTATAGTTAGTGTTGCAGGACTGATGTAGAAATGTGTGTGCATGCCTAATCAACAAAATGATATCTGTGTCAGCTCTCCCTGCTGTGAGAGCAATATAAATGCTAATGGAGCCGCAATAAAGGTTGTTGAGTACTGAAGTGTGAATTTTGTGTGTGTGTCTGGACCGCACAAGGTGTGCTTGTTCACATCTCGTATGGGGAGAAACTCTAGTAATTTCATGCTCAGGTAACTGAAATGTAACAGTATTCCAGTTTGCTAAAGGCAGGCAAAAGGAGAAAGTTTTCTAACAAACCTGCACTAGCTCCAAAAACCCCCAGAATGTACTGTATTTGAGGAACAAGCTGGTACGTGTGTGCAGGTGTATGCAAGGGATTTTAAATCAGATAAAAATGGCTGTTCTTTTGAATCGTTGTAAAATTAAATAAAATAAAATAAAAATTATCCCAATATTATTTTTTTTATTGGGTTTTATCCCAATTTACCAAGCAGAGTCAACTATAAATAAGCCATTCGCATTTTTAAGATCACATTTGTATATAATCTTTCAGCAAGATAACATATTTATCTTGACGATTCAACTCTTATGTCATGGCCAATGATGACTGATAAGTTACTGATACACACACAAATGTATATTTACAAACTTTTACGTTAGATGCGATTAATCGATTTGACAGCACTTATTAAAATAAATATTAAAATATAAACTTTGTATAAATAAAACTAAATCAATAAAAACTTAAATCAGTTGTTTTAAATGCTACAAGTCACTTTAGGCATCAACAACATTATAATTTATAGTATGAGCATTGATTTTAAGATTAGCTAAAGATTACATTTAACAATGCTAAATCATTAGTGTTTTTTTAATATTCACTTATAATAAATTTAAGTTAAAATATAATATAAAAAAGAAATATTTTTAAAGTCTTTAAAATGAAAAATTTGCAGGGCAAGATGTTCTCTGTAAATCCTCTCTAACATTATGTGTGTCATTGCAAGATATGCCCTAGAGCAGCGGTCTGGCTCCCCACACACTCTTCTTTTGAGTTTAACTAAAGGTGAAAAGCTGTGTCATTCAGTTCCCTCGAGAAAATACCCAACATGCACTCTGAGAACCATGAAGAATCTAAAATGAGGCAGAATCCTTACGCTCGGAAAATGATGAGTATGAATAATAAGAGATAAAACAGGTGTGTGTGAGCGAGAGAGAGAGAGAGAGAGAGAGAGCGCGAGAGAGAGGAAGAGAGAAAGGGGGGGGGGGAGCAGCAAGTCAGAAAAATAGGTTAAAGATGATGAAAACTTTTAAAAGCCATGAAAATGAAAAGTATGGCACAGTAATCAAAACGTCTGAGAGGAAATAATTAGGGACAGGGAGCAAATGCAAGCAAGAAAAATAAGCCAAAGAGTGCACAAACTAGAAAATAACAAAATAAAACATAAACAGGAGGAGCAGAGAATAAGTCTATTCTGTCCACAGGAGCAGACAGACCATGCTGGATAATAAACAGCTTTTAACCAAAATTGTCATATTCACGATGCACTACCAGAATGAAGACACACAAACAAATCAAATTGAATTCAATCTATTCTCTCTGCCTTTGGAAAATCCTTCATAATGGGTTTGTTCTTAATCTAATCCTGCATTTCAAACTGGGAGACGGTTCGTTTGTGATGTAACACACGCAGACTGAGGCACACATTCACTAGATAAATGGTCTGAAGTAGCCAGCATTGAACTCAATTGAAGGTGTGTGAAGAGAAGACTGCAGAAAGGACAGCGGAGACAATAGAAAGAAGGGAAAAAAATAAAGGATAAGAACAAGAGAAAAAGAAAAAGGAAGAAATAGAAAGGGAAAGGACATGGCATATGAATGGAAATGGCCTAGGAAAGACAAGAAATGAACTGTATTCAGGAAAAGGAAAAAGACAAAGGCAAGGAAAGGGGTATGAAAAAAAGAATAAAAAGAGATTAAATAAATAATAAAAAAGGACATGAACGGAAATGGAAAAAAAGAAAAGGATGAGAACAAGGAAAAAAGAAATGAACAGAAAAGGACAGGGAAAAGAAAAGGAATATAGGGCAACAGTCGGAAGTAAAAATGCCATTCATTTTCTCCATAGGGAAATAGATTTTTAATGATAACTCATAAAATGTTAAAGACAGACCTACTGTGAGCTACAAGGTTTTTAATCAATGGTATTTGCTTCTGTTGAAGCCGCCAGCCTGCATTATTTCAACTAGGTTTTAAAATAATTGTTTAACAGCAGAATTCGTGGTGAAAAACTACATTACCCATGATTTTGTACAGAAACTTCGGCCTCCCTACGATCTCAAAATAATTCAATATTTGTATACATATGCATATTATCAACATTTTTAAATGAATAGTTTTATATATTTCCATCACTTTAAGTTCGCTTGTGCTGTATGCAATGTTTCATGGGATTGTAGATATTTCCCTCACTAAAGCCGTACACAATTTTGTACCTTTCACCTTTGTGAATCAATGTGATGATTCACCTTGTAGCTGTTGGTTGGTCATGGCTTATAATGCTTTATCGAAGACTTTTTTAAATCCCTATGGGAAAAATGCATGGAAAAAATACTTCCGGAACCAGTCCCGCTGAAAAGGGGGGCGGGAACTAATGCCCTCTATAGAAAAAGACAGGGAAAAAAGATGGAAACAAGGGAATAGGAAAGGAAAAATTACAGGAAAAGGATAGAAAAGGAAATGACAGAAAATAATGGAATAGTAACATTAAAAAGAAAATGAAAGGTCAAAGGATAGGAAAGGGGGTGGAAAGGAAGGAAAGGGAAGAGAAGAACAGATCAGGAAAGGCCAGGAAAAGAAATTGAAAAAGACAGAACAGGAAAATGAACGGCAAAGGAAATTAAAAAAGATAGGAAAGAAAGAAAGAAATCAATAGAAAATGACAGGCAAAGAAAAATGGAAAATAAATTAAATTAAATAGGAAAGAAAAGAAAGGAAATGAATAGAAAGGACAGGGAAAAAGGTAGAATACAAAGGAACAAAATGTAGGTAGCATTGATGAATAAGTATTAGAAATAAGATACCACAACAAGAGAGAGAAAAGTTGAGTCAGACGTTAACAGACCGCACATGCAAAACCGACCTCACACTCACTAATGAGTGTACTGTGTGTTTGTGACCTTAGTGAAGCGAGTCTGGCCTAAACTTTCTGACTCATGTATTAAACATGGAGCTGAGAGCCATCAGGCTCAGTAATGTCAAACATATGAAATATAGATTAACAGCGACCTAAAACACCCCCTCAACTCCACTCAGAAACATCATTACCATCCCATTTACATCCTGGGCAAAATATAATAAAAATGCACACAATTTGTCAACTGTCTTTCACATAAGCAGGCAGAGCAAGGGTTTTAGTATTATGTTATGTGAAGACTTTATGAACGCCTCTGTAAACCTTGTGATTCAGAACAGGCAAGTCATTTCTCTTCAATAGAAAAATTTAACCATAATTAAATTCCAGCAAAACAAAAGAAAACCAAAGTGCTCAGACAAACCGTTCCATCTCAAAGTAATTCTATATAAAGCTTTCTGTGTCTCCTTTTCAAATCACTTTTATCTTTCTATCTCCCTCCTCCATCTCTTTTATTCCCTCTCCGCCCCGCTGTTTAAAGTGTACAGTGTAAAATCTCCAGGCCTTTGCAATCTTTTCATAATTTCCCTATTCTTTTATGTACCCTTTCCATCGCTATATGGGTGTATATGTGGGTGGGTGTGAGTGCAGTGGGAGATTTCAGATCAGTCGGGAGTCACTTTTTTCTCAAGTTTCCTGCTTGTGATTTGGTGCATCCGTCATTAAACCCGCTCAGAATCAAACAAACAACAACACACAGGCGCAGCAGATCAAACGAGTAAAATCTTGCAACTCACAGAACCATAATCTGACACAGACTTCCTGTTGTATGTCCACAACAACACCACAGATGAATGAAAAGTTAAATGGTGAGCCTATAAGAGAGGAATGAGAGAGAGCGAGAGGAAAAGAGGGTGGTTCATTTGAATGCTCTGGTTCAGATGAATATGTATTACTGCCTTTGATCTAAGAGTATTTAACACCTCATGAGGAACCTCCTTTCCTCAGCTCACATGACAAACCCCAACAAAGATTGACTATGGTATCCATTTTCACCAATATACTCAGTTATTACCAAGAGCGTCATGTCCATTCAAACTGATTTCTGAGCTAAGTGCATTTTGAATATAATTAAAATGAAAGGTAGCGTGTTAAATTTCTGACAGAAATAGGAATTTCTTTTAAGGGTTACATGACATTTGCATGATTTTCAGGTTGTTTGTGATTATTGGGATCTTTAGAAACTGTTTTATACAGACTACATTCACAACTACCCATCTTTAGCTATTGAGGCACTTTAGATTGCAATTTCAGCCTGTATAAAGATTTAATTAATTTCTATGACTTTTCAAAATCAAAATAGCTGTTTTTATATTATCTAAAATTTTCATGATTGTGAGAAAATAAAAACATTATCTATGTGCAAAACAAAAACATCACGCATCCACTGTTTGAAAATCCACATACTCTCCTCACTAAGAATTTTGCCACCATTGGCACAACTAATAGCAGCAGAATAGTGCAAATAGCTATAATTTTCCATTTTCTAAGGTAAATTTGAGTGATGTTTGCTTGCACAATTCTAGGGTGTTTGCCAGGGTGTTGCTATGTGGTTACTTAAGTGTTTTAGTATGATACTATGTGGCTGCAAGGGTATTGTGGAATTTAAAAGCCCATATTTCAAAGTATCAAGGTGTGATTTGCATCCTTCTTTCAGTATAAATTGATGGTATTGTGTTGCCTGTAGTATCATCAATAAAGTAATAGCATATAAGCAAAGTAAACGCACATTTCACTTAAGATGCATAACTTGATTTATTTAATACTGTAGAGTTACTAACTAGGGTTAGGGATTTAGACAATTCTACAATCCCAAGTATGAGTGGTAATAATAGTGATACTTGGCAGTGATGCTTATCAAACAACACTAATAATCTTCCCAAACTCACATCAATGGCTGAGCCAGAAATGAACATTGCTGAACCATTCAAACAAACAGCGCATTGTTTCGAAAGTGCCACAGAGACACCATGTTAACTTTTTGGAGAAATCATCACACACATACTAGCTTACAACAGTCTCTGCACATCAAAGATGGATAAGAGAAAGCATTTTTTTTTGACAACAAGTAAGTTTGGATAATTCATGCTGTAGTTTGATACTCACCCAGAACAGCAGGTTGAAGAGGAACATCATGTATTTGACACAGCACAGGCATCCACGAGCCATCTTCAACTTCTCGAACTCTAGGAGTAACACAAACGACAAGTCCAGGTAAAACACAACATACTTCCCACGGGCAGACAAGCGTGTATCCTGAGGCTTTGCTCCCGGCGGGACCGCAACTACGGCTCCTTCGTTCTGTGCTGTTTGATCTTTGACATTCGAGCCCCGGGAGCCATAGAAGGCCCCCACTGCCAGGCGGTGACCCCGACGGGCCGCCCGGGTGAATTCTGACTCTGCGCTGTCCAATGAGGGGCTACGCTGGACCTCGGATTCGTGGCTCTCACACCTCTTCATCGTCGGATGAAGGCAGAGCAGAGGGCATGTTTCACACACAGATTCACACAAGCTGCAACTTAGCACATGTCTTCAAATTTGCCATTTGAAGAAAACAGATTGAAATTAAACTGACGCGCTCGAATAAACACCAGAACTTTGGAGGTTACAGCTGTCTTGTTCTCCAATGGGTCTTTGATCCGTAATTCCTCTGCACTGAGCACGCCTTTCTCCCTTTGCTTCCTATTTATCTTTTTCTTCTTTCTGCCTTTTCTATCCTGCATGTGGGAATGTGGAGCATGCGTTTTCAACTTTCCCCGCTCTCGCTCCATCGCATTCTTTCACTGCTCTGGTTCAGCATGATTCGCTTTGCTGCATGTACCACTTTTTCTCTGCACGCTCTCGCTTCCCTGCAGTGCTATTATTAGAGATTTTGCTCTCCCGGCTTTTTCCATCCCAACTAGCGCTCCGTCCCTCTCACTGCATCCTCCTACCTTCATCCACTCATCCCTCTCTCTCTTTGGCTCCTCCTCCTACACTTTGGCCAATCTGTTTGCAGGTCAATGGATGCGTTATCTCCCTTCCCACGTACCTTTTGAAAGTATCACAAGCCAAGTGAGAAAATGAAAGCTGATTGAGGGAAGAAAACAAATCCTAGCACATGTATGTGCATTAGTATGTGTACCTCCTGCGAATTTGCATGTGTGCGAATGCCATCTCGCCTAGGAGCAATTCTGCAGAGAGATTGTGCAGTGCTAATGTTTCCAAATCATTTCGTTGTTGTAATAGCCTACCAAGTTTAGAGTGCATCTGATGTGTTTTTTTGGTGCTGTGTGATGGTGCCCTTTATGAACTTTAAACACACATTTACAAATTAAACAAACTTTAAAGACAACATGCATTTGCTTTGTTTTACTGCCTGCTGAAAATATGAAACCAATAACATAGGGCTTTTTTTTTTTTAATTCTGTCAACGTTAATGTACAAACTTGTATTAATTAAATATGTTTAATACAGTTATGTATTTACATTGACATTAGCCACATTTTATAATATTACTGTTTGGCCCCTTAATGGAAAGAAAAAATAACGGACTGCATTGTTTTGTTAGAACATATACAAACCCAGAATTTAAACACCCTACCAACCAGCTAACAACAACCCTCTACTACACTGTACATTAAATGAATAGATAATAATTAATTAACTTTGAGAGGTTTGAAGTTACAAACGTTCAGATGCCAGTCCAGACTGCAGTCTCTCATTCCCATTTCAATCTATCAAACCAAAGTCACATTCAAAGAGTCTTTCCTGTTGATAGTGATCCTGATTTAACCACTGGCTAGGATTACTGACCTCTAATGTGAGCTGCAGTGAAGCCTGAAGCAAGGTTAGCCTGAAGTATTATAATTTGGTTAATAACATATAAGCAAAAAATGTATTTACGTAACTGAACATGCATGTGTGTGTATATTTCTGTAGAGATCCTCCTGTTACTATTTTGTTAGCTATAATTCCTCTTTCCCTCCAGTGCTCTTTACACTCTAATTAAATGGCATAGTGACATTGTGTGTGTGTGTGTGTGTGTGTGTGTGTGTGTGTGTGTGTGTGTGTGTGTGTGTGTGTGTGTGTGTGTGTGTGTGTGTGTGTGTGTGTGTGTGTGTGTGTGTGTGTGTTGTATGGAGCTGACTGTGTATTTCACCCTGAGGTTGCTTTGTGAGATCTGATGTACTCAGGAAACTCATTAGACAGGATTTTATTAACTGAAAAGTGTTTATTTTGCTGTTATGGTGGATAAAACTTTCCCACAGCTCCACACACTGCCAGCAAATTTGTACACCTATACTTTTGAAGGCCTCCCATAAACGTATATTGTTCCTTTAATTTGCCAATTTTGGCTCAGTTTTTTTTTTTATGGGGATTTTCATTACAAGTAAAAAATTACTATAAAATAAAGTTATAACTGTGAGGTTTTACTATACAGTACACTACACTTCAAACATTTGGAATCACCTAGAAAATGAATTTATGCTTTATAAATAAATTGAATATTATGAGCATTTATCTTTTAAAAAAAAAAATAGAGTCAAAACATGATATTTTGCATGATATTTTGCATTAACTATTTTTGCAATAATTAGTTAATGCATTAGGTATCTTGAGCAGCATTTTTTTAAAAAGCATTTAATAAATCTAAATTAAAATGAATTTCTAAATATATTTTTGTTCATTGTTAATTCATGTTCGTTCATTAAAGAATAAATAATGTTAATTTATACAACCAGAACTGACATTTGTCATGACTGACAGACAGCCATGACTGGGTAGGTAATCAATATCAATTTCTTTCAAAAACATGTGATTTTAACTTATAAGATCATTATTTTGGTATTGCGAAACAAGTACACTGCAACATACTTTGATTGGGTGAACTATTTTGTAAAATTAAACTCCTGATTCTAATCTGTTCTTACAGGTACAGCACATGTACTACATGTCTAATTGTAAGACCCAAACAGTAGCGCATAACACTACTGTATATGCTCTTATGGAATATTTTATGGCTTGTGCGTCTCACGTTGCTGCTGTCTGGTTGCCTGAATAGAACATAACAAGAGAAGCAGTGCAGAATATCTGTTCACAGGTACTTAACGCATCCACAGCCGGGAACCTGTCATTTATTATACATACAGAGAATAGAGGACAAAGAGGATTGCAAGACATCCGATGGAGAGATGGAGAGAGAGAGAGAGAGAGAGAGAGAGAGTAACAGAAGTATTCTTAAAGTTAATTGATTTTCTTAATATTTACCAAAGTCTTGCTGAACGTGTATTTTATTGCATATTTTTATTGTTTTTATGACCATTTCTTGCATCATTTGTGCATCATTGTGCATCATTTCACATGTTGGTACTGTGGCAATATGTAAATCATGCCAGAAAAGTACTATGTCTGGAGAACTTTATATATATATATTTATATGCTTCAGGAGATTCAATTTCTTTCAAAACTACTCAATCACATATGTACTAGTTTGAGTGGTAAAAATGCTTTTATTTAGCTTTTTATTCAGATTTTTTTATAGCTTTATAATCATAATGTATATTATATTATATATTATTATATGTGGGGAAAATAGCACAGAACCTTTAATATTTCTCATTAAATTTATATTAGAATTTTTCAAAAATCTAAAAAAATATATAAAATCTGTTAATATCTAGGTTTTATATTTTTTTTTGTTTCCCAAATCTTCAATATGGTCAGTGTGGATTTCTGGATCCCACAGTATGTAGTAAATGCTGCCCAGATGTGTATTTAAGGAATATTAATTAAACAGACTCTAAGGAAGCACAATCGTACAACGCTATAATGAACATCTGCCTGCCGATCTGCTCAGTTTCGCACGCACGCGCGCATGCGCACTACATGCACACACACACACACACACACCTCCTCTTTGTACACTATTCAACAACAATGTGCTTAGATCCTTCTGAGACAACAAACTTTTCTAGTGTTTATAGGAATGTTTCTCACTGTACATGACTGTGGTTACAAACAGGCCATTTTTTTCAGATGAACACGCCAGCTTGCATGTAAAGCGCACTCTCGGGGCACTCAAGAGGGTTTTATTCCCGAACAGTCTGCCCTATATGTAAATCAACTACCATTAACTCTCCATCCAGGGAATACTGGTTGACTTGCAGGCAAAAAAGCACTTTCCAACACTTTCTAGGGAAATGGAAGCTGCGTACTGGGAAAGAAGGAAGAGAATTAGTGCTGTTTTCCTCCTCCAGCAAGCAAAAAGCTATTTCAACCTGCTATACTTTTTCTTTTTAAGAATTAAACAGCAGCGACAGTCAATAAAGAGCATGAAAAAACAGGTGAAGTAACATATGGTGTGTCATAAGCAACGGCTTAATTAACTACAGAAGTGTAGTTGCCTAAAATATAACCTTTCTACCTGGCAATCAATGCAATCAATATTTGCATACTAACTGTGCAATTGTACATACTACCCTAGTGAAAAAAAGTATACTTTATTGTATTTGAAATATATTCCTTTTTACAGTTTTTTCCAACTGCTTACACACAAAATATTCTCATGTCACACTATTTTTTTAAACCTCTTACTCAAAGTGCAAAACTACACACCAAATCTCTAAAATTGACTCAGCTTTCAATTGCATAAAACACTTTTTTCAAAACACTACACACAATTCTAACAGGAAGTGACTTGCTTTCCTTTTCCAAACACAACCAATCAAAATGCTACACTTATTCACCAGGTCTCACACACACTTCTCACATGATCAAACACTAGTTGCTTAATTGATCACTAACCAATCACTGCTTTACTGTAGTATAGGCCTATAAATAGGTCAAAGGTCAGATTACCTGTTTTGAACAATGGATGCCAACAATGGACAGAGAACAATAGGAGTAGGAGGAAGAGGAAGAGAAAGAAGAGGGTGATGGCAAAGAAGAGAAGGAAGGAGAGATTACAGTTTTTTACGATTGCTATGACAGATTTTTCAATACTTTTAACAATTTTCCAAAACTCTTAACACAGTTAGCACTACATCCGTCTGTGTAAGCTATACTATTAACACATTTCTTGTTGCTTTAACACAAAATGCATACAATTAACACAAATTTAATATGCTTGAACTTCTTTTACACACAAGCTCAAACAAGACCAAAACAATGGATTTTTACTGGCAAATTTACCAATGCTTTAACACTGTATGTCAGAACAGATAACACCATGTTCTAAACCTAACCTTACAGGCTAAAGTCAAGGTAAACAGCTGTTTATATTGTGAATTGAAACACAAATATATCCCCTGTATTTTATTCTATTGTTACTGAGAAACAGTTGATTGAATTATGCATATATATATATATATATATATATATATATATATATATATATATATATATATATATATATATATATATATATATATATATATATATAAATCACAACTGATTTCCATCTAGGAAACACACTCAGGTGTTGAGGTTCTTTCAATCGCATGACCATATGGTATAAAAGAGGACATTTGGGCTGATCTTTTGTGGAAAGGAAACAATATAGAGCAACAAAAGAAAGAAAGAAAAATGTCTGCACTAGGTAGAGGAAGACGTGTACCAGGACAAGGGAGAGGAGTGGGACAAGGACAAGGGCAAGGGAGAGGAGTGGGACGAGGACAAGGACAGGGGCAAGGGAGAGGAGTGGGGCAAGGGAGAGGAGTGGGGCAAGGGCAAGGGAGAGGAATGGGACAAGGGCAAGGGAGAGGAATGGGACAAGGAAAAGGGCAAGGAAGAGGAGTGGGACAAGGACAAGGGCAAGGGAGAGGAATGGGACAAGGACAAGGGCAAGGGAGAGGAGTGGGACGAGGACAAGGACAAGGGGAAGGGAGAGGAGTGGGACAAGGACAAGGCCAAGGGAGAGGAGTGGGACAAGGACAAGGGCGAGGGAGAGGAGTTAGTATGCGTGGTGGCACTCAAAGAAGGGCCAGAGCTAGGGTAACTAATGAAATAAGACCTGCACGAAAGACTTGTGCCAGAGGTAGAAAGGGGACAGGTGAGAGACCACTTGCCAATATACGTGATCACATGGGACAATGTGGCATTCCACCATTCCCGTACAGTCACAGCATGGTTTGACGCCCATCCTAGGATGATGTCCCTTTTCCTTGCTCCTTACTTCCCTTTCCTCAACCCCATTGAGGAGTTGTTCTCATCCTGGATATGGAAGGTTTTTGACCATCATCCACAGGACCAAATGTCCCTCCTGGATGCAATGGATGCTGCATGCCAAGACATCACAGCTGAACACTGCCAGGGGTGGATACGGCATGCCAAAAGATTCTTCCCACAATGCCTTGCCAGAGAAGATATCAGGTGTGATGTGGATGAGAATATTCGGCCAAATGCAGAAGACCGGGCAGATTAGAAGATTACTTTGTTTTTTTACAGTAATTATTATTCCAGTGCTTCTGTTTGTTTGTATATCTTGTTTGTATATCTTGCAGCAATGTCCTTTTGCAAATAAAGTCTTTACTGCAGCAATTCTATCTCTGTCTTTTTTTTTCATAAACTGTACATTCTATAAAGCTACTCTGAGATGGTCATTCATTTTTTGTATTGAATTTCTGCAGCAAAAGAAACAAAATGCATGCATTTACTAAACCCAACAAAACAAAAATGTAGAGAGGCATCAAAAGAAACTACAGTGCAAAACACAATCTATGATCAATACAATATACTACCTGTTGTATAAGGGCAGACCTGACACATAAAATAGTGCAGTTTCTGTAATTCCAGCTGATGATAGTGTTTTTTTGTCATTGTGTTATGATTGACTAAATGTTCCTGTTGGAAGAGAACATGTGTTAGTGTTTTGAATAATTATTTGATTTTGAAACATGTTTGCAGTGTTTTGTTAGACATAGTGTATTGTGTTAGTGTATTATTGTATTTTGAAAATTAGTTTTGTAGTTTAGTTTACAATGTCTGATTTTGAGCATGAAATTAACCGTTTTGCCAATTGTGTGTTTTAGGTGTGTTGGTGCGTTAAGAGTTTAGGAAACTTGTTAAATGTATTGAAAAAACTGTCATAGCGATTGTAAAAAACTGTAAATTAGGCCAACACTTGGTAATCATGTGATCAACCACGGTTTGACCATGAGAGAACTTGAGTCGATTTACAGAGGCGTCCATAATTCGAACCTTCAGAAATGAGAACAGGAATTCACCTATCTAATGACTATTTTAGCATTACAGTAATGTACTGTAAAATACGTATGACTGCATATTATTGCATAAACATTAGTAACTCTAAGCCATCCATTTACTGCACTGCATTGAATGAATAAGGTTGTTATCATGCTGTACTACATTTTTTTGTAAATTGTTTACAGTTCCTGCTGAACACATAATGTGTTTGAATTCTGTACAGAGTGGAAAGGCAAAGACATCATAGAGGACGAGGACGCTTGTTTACAGATGTACAAGAGACTGCAATTATAAATATGGTTTTGGCCAACAATGCAATTAGGATTCGAGAGATAAGAGAGCATATCTTGAATAATGACACCATATTTAACAACATCAATGCTGTAAGCCTGTCGACCATACAACTGTCACAAGAACGGGCGGAAGCAAGTGCAAGTTAATAATATTTATTGAAGGTCAGAAGACACAAAGACAATCACGAGGAATCTCAGCAGATGGTGGCGCAGGGACTCAGTGGTCAGCGTGCAGGTGAGGGTGAATCCAGTGCGGGTGATGGTGAATCCAGTGCAGGTGATAATCCAGACGAGACAAGACACGAAGACACCGAACAGGAACTCAAACTGGAACAGACTGCAACAGGAACACGAAGCACGAGACAGAGGACACCAAACCAACGATCTGACAAAGAGAGGAGATTGTGATGAGTCTTTATAGTGAGGTGAATTGGCAGCAGCTGGCGCTGATGATGAGATCAGCCGGTGATAGATCCGCTGAACGAGCAGTAACGCCCACTCACACGCGCTCACACTCACAGAACAACAATAACACGAGACATGAAGGAAACAGCGAATTCATGAATCGTGACAGTACCCCCTCTCCTAGGAACGCCTCCTGGCGTCCCCAGACTCCCTTACCTGTCGATTGTAATCATCAATAAGGGAGTGATCCAGAATGTCTCTAGCAGGTACCCAACTTCTCTCCTCCGGTCCGTAACCTTCCCAGTCCACCAAGTACTGGAACCCGCGTCCCCTCCGCCTTGAGTCCAGAATACGATGAACCGAATATGTGGTCTCCCCGTCTACGAGTCGCGGCGGTGGGGGAACCGGGACAGGCGGATTAATACGAGAACGAAAAACTGGCTTAATTTTGGATACATGAAAAACGGGATGAATTCTCCTGTACACTGGAGGAAGATTGAGGCGGACTGCCACCGGACTAATAATCTTGGTGACAGTAAACGGGCCAATGAATTTGGGAGCAAGCTTATTCGAAACGGATCGGAGAGGAATGTTCTTGGTAGAAAGCCACACTTTGGAACCGACGACGTATACGGGAGGCCTCCGCCGGTGGCGATCGGCTTTGGCCTTGGTGCGCGCTCCCACTTGGAGTAGAGTCTCCCGGGCTCTAGTCCAAGTGTGACGACACCTCTGGACAAAGGCGTGAGCGGAGGGAACCGCGACTTCAGGTTCCAGACTAGGAAAAATTGGTGGCTGGTACCCTATGCTACACTCAAACGGAGATAGGCCCGTGGATGATGCTGGTAATGAATTGTGGGCGTACTCCACCATTGACAGTTGTTGACTCCATGAGGAAGGATTCTTGGAAACCATACATCGCAACGTTCTCTCCAAATCCTGGTTGGCTCTCTCAGTTTGGCCATTGCTCTGGGGATGAAACCCTGAGGACAGACTAACAGTCGCACCCAGTAATCTACAAAATTCTTGCCAAAATTTGGACACAAATTGGGGACCTCTGTCGGAAACCACGTCTGTCGGGAGGCCATGTAACCGAAAGACGTGGTTAACGACTGTTACCGCTGTCTCCTTGGCTGAGGGTAATTTGGGCAAGGGAATAAAGTGGGCCGCCTTCGAGAACCGGTCCACCACAGTTAAAACTACCGTGTTACCCTGAGAGGGTGGGAGGGCGGTGACAAAATCTAGAGCGATGTGGGACCAGGGTCTCGAAGGGACCGGCAGCGGTTGCAGGAGCCCATCTGGGGGTCGATTGGAAGTCTTACCAGTGGCACAAACTGAGCAAGCCAAAACAAAACTGTGAATGTCGCGAGCCATACGTGGCCACCAAAATCGTTGCTTGACTAAAAATGTAGTGCGGCTAACTCCTGGATGACAAGCCACATTGGAACAATGCCCCCACTGAACAACGTCGGACCGTAATTCCTCTGGCACAAATAAGCGGTTCGGTGGGCAACCGACCGGAGGCGTTACCCCTTGTAAGGCCGTCTTGACCTTCGATTCGACCTCCCATGTGAGTGTAGAGATAATTAGAGTCTCTGGAAAAATGCACTCGGGAGTAGACGGGCGATCGGAACGGTCAAAAATGCGTGATAAAGAATCGGGCTTGATGTTTTTGGAGCCCGGGCGGTACGAGAGAGAAAAGTCAAAACGTCCGAAAAAAAGTGCCCACCGAGCCTGCCTAGAGTTCAATCTTTTAGCAGTTCTGATATATTCCAAATTCTTATGGTCTGTCCAGACGACAAAAGGTACCCCCGACCCTTCTAACCAGTGGCGCCATTCCTCCAATGCTAACTTGACTGCCAACAACTCTCTATTACCAATATCATAGTTACGTTCGGCAGGGGATAATCGATGAGATAAAAACGCGCATGGGTGCACCTTGTCGTCTGTGAGAGAGCGTTGGGATAGCACTGCACCTACCCCCACCTCTGACGCATCGACCTCCACCACGAACTGACGTGATGGATCAGGGGTAACCAGGATGGGGGCTGAAACAAAGCGGCCTTTTAGTTTGGCAAACGCAGCTTCCGCTGCGTCTGACCACCTGAACGCCGTTCTGGGGGAGGTCAAGGCGGTCAGAGGTGAGGCTAGTTGGCTGAAATTGCGAATAAACCGCCGGTAAAAATTGGCGAACCCCAGAAACCTCTGTAGGGCCTTACGGGAATCTGGACTTGGCCAATCCACCACAGCCTTAACCTTCTCAGGATCCATACGCATTCCCTCAGACGACACAATGTACCCAAGGAAAGGAACCGACTGTGCATGAAAAGCGCATTTCTCCGCCTTGACAAAAAGCCCATTCTCTAGCAGTCTCTGAAGCACTCGTCGAACGTGCTGCACGTGTTCCTGGAGAGAAGAAGAAAAAATCAATATATCATCCAGGTAGACATATATGAATTGATCGACCATATCTCGCAGCACGTCATTGACGAGTGCCTGGAAGACCGCTGGGGAGTTGGACAGGCCGAAAGGCATGACCAAGTATTCAAAGTGCCCCCTGGGGGTATTAAAAGCAGTCTTCCATTCATCCCCCCTCCTGATGCGGACCAAATGATAAGCATTACGTAAATCCAATTTTGTGAAGATAGATGCTCCTTGCAACCTCTCGAAGGCAGAAGACATCAATGGCAAAGGATAAGTATTCTTTACCGTGATGTTGTTCAGCCCCCGGTAGTCAATACAAGGTCGCAAAGACCCATCCTTCTTCCCCACAAAAAAGAACCCCGCCCCTGCTGGAGAAGAGGAGGGACGGATGAACCCCGCTGCTAGAGAATCAGAAATATATTTCTCCATAGCCTCCCTCTCTGGGACAGAAAGTGAATATAACTTGCCCTTAGGCGGAGACGTACCTGGCAATAACTCTATAGCACAGTCATAGGGACGATGCGGAGGAAGAGAAGCAGCACGAGACTTACTGAACACCTCCTTCAGGTCTAGGTACTCCGTGGGCACGTTTGATAAGTCCGCTGCTTCCTCCTGAAACGTACAAACAGAAACAGACGGACAAGCAGACACAAGACAGGACTCATGACATTTACTGCTCCATTCAGACACTGATCTCTGCTGCCAGTCTATCTTGGGGTTGTGTTTGATGAGCCAGGGATGACCTAAAACAATGGGTGCTAGTGGGGAGTCCAGGATATAGAAAGAAATGGTTTCAGAATGGTTGCCGGATACGCTGAGTGTGAGGGGTCCAGAGGTATAAGAGATCGTGGGGAGTGTTTGTCCGTTGAGCGCGTGCACTGCGATGGTGTGACTGAGGGGTAGAAGGGGAACCTGAATCCTGAGTGCAAAAGTGTATTCCATGAAGTTACCCTCAGCCCCGGAGTCCAGTAGTGCTTGACAGTCATGAGTGTGAGCTGACCACCTGAGTCTTACCGGGAGGAGCGTTGATGTTGATGAGGTCTTCTCAGCGGAGATCCCACCCGACAGTAGCCTCAAGTTTACTGCCGGGCTTGCCCTTTTACCGGGCAGTTAAACACAAAATGTCCTGCAGAGCCGCAGTAAAGGCAAAGGCCCTGGGACCTCCGCCTTTCCTTCTCCTCCCGGGAAAGCCGAGCTCGACCGACCTGCATGGGCTCGTGATCGTAGACAGGGCTGACCGCTTCCACACTGTCATGTCTCGGAGTCTCCACTGCTCCGAAACCCCGAGCAGGTCTCTTCCGACCCTCGACTCGGGAGAGTCGAGAGTCAACACGAAGTGCCAGATCGATCAACTCGTTGAGGGTGGGGGGTAAGTCCAGTGCATAAATCTCCCTCTGGACGCGGTCAGCCAGCCCATGCAGGAACATGTCCCACTGCGCCTCCTCGTTCCACTGACACTCCGCCGCCAAAGTCCGGAACTCAATAGAGTAGTCAGATACTGATCTCTCGTTCTGCTTGAGATCAGCTAGCATCCTTGCTGCCTCCTTTCCAGCGACCGAGCGGTCGAAAACTCCCTTCATGGCGGCGGCGAGTGTCTGGAACGAGGCACAGCATGGATCTTGGTTCTCCCACACCGCCGTCCCCCATAGAGCTGCCCTTCCAGTCAGGAGTGTGAGTACGAACGCCACCTTGCTTCGTTCTGTGGAAAAGGTCCTGGGTTGCAAGGAGAAGTGCATAGAGCAGCGTGTTAGAAATGCCCTGCAAAAGTTTGGCTCACCATTATAGGCTTCAGGAACTGGCAGTCTGGGTTCTGACTGTAAGGCGCCCTCTGGTGGTATAGGAGGAGCGGGCGGCGTGGGTGGCGCAGTGGGGACCCGCAAAAGTTGGACTTGCTGGGTGAGCTCGGACACCTGCGCCACAAGAGCTTGAATAGCCCGGCCCGAATCGTTCATGTTCCTCTCCTGGGTATCCATCCGTGAAATACTGACTTTAACGAACTCCTCCCAGGTAGTTGACGTTTCGCTTGCTGCTTCCATGACGGTCAGATCGTTCTGTCACAAGAACGGGCGGAAGCAAGTGCAAGTTAATAATATTTATTGAAGGTCAGAAGACACAAAGACAATCACGAGGAATCTCAGCAGATGGTGGCGCAGGGACTCAGTGGTCAGCGTGCAGGTGAGGGTGAATCCAGTGCGGGTGATGGTGAATCCAGTGCAGGTGATAATCCAGACGAGACAAGACACGAAGACACCGAACAGGAACTCAAACTGGAACAGACTGCAACAGGAACACGAAGCACGAGACAGAGGACACCAAACCAACGATCTGACAAAGAGAGGAGATTGTGATGAGTCTTTATAGTGAGGTGAATTGGCAGCAGCTGGCGCTGATGATGAGATCAGCCGGTGATTGATCCGCTGAACGAGCAGTAACGCCCACTCACACGCGCTCACACTCACAGAACAACAATAACACGAGACATGAAGGAAACAGCGAATTCATGAATCGTGACAACAACGCATCCTCCAACGGCGATGACGATGAAACAACTTTACAAGGTGCCATTTGAGAGCAACTCTGACAGAGTCAAGAATCTGCGACATGACTTTGTAAAGGGATGTATGCAACACTACTTCCAGTACTTCAGACATACCATATTTACTCATCTGTATATTCTTTTGTCTGTTACAGAGATTATTGGAGATGGACGCCCATGTAATTCGCCATGAATTTATTTATGTGGATTAGTTTGGCTTCAACCTCACCAAAACCAGGCGCCACGGAAGAAATGTCCCTGGACAGCGTGGGGGTAATATAACTGTGTGCTGCCATCACAATGCCACACTGGGTCCGCACAACACCGGCCATATGTTCACTTTTCTGGATGCATTTTACACAATGCTTGTCCCTGATCCAGATCAGGAGCCTGCTAGATTTGTGGTTATATGGGACAATGTTAGTTTTCACCGGGCTCTTCTGGTCCAAAACTGGTATGCCTCCCATCCACAATTTGTAGTTTTGTACCCCCATATTCACCTTTTCTAAATCCCATAGAGGAATTCTTCTCAGCCTGGCGCTGGAAAGTGTATGATCGCCAACCCCATGCCCGCATGCCGCTTCTCCAGGCAATGCAGGACTCATGTTGGGACATAGAGGTTGCCTCTGTCCAAGGTTGGATACGCCATGCTAGGAGATACTTCCCTCGATGTTTGGCAAGAGAAAACGTACCTTGTGATGTGGGCGAAGTATTGTGGCCAGACCCAGCCCGGAGAAGAGATGAAGCGTAGCTTAGCACTGGTGATTATTTCCGACACATTCTGACATGTTTATGGTATTTTGAATGCAGTGATACATTTTGAAGGAGATGTGAGGCATTTTGCATTTTGTGTGTGCAGTTTTGGAAAAAGGTCACGTAGTTTTGAAAACGTGTGTAAGCAGTTGGAAAAAATTGTAAATAGTACATTGCAAATACACTCACAAAAATTTTACTATCTTTAAATATATTAAATATTAGCATCATGCTTTTACTTTCACAATACAACTTTTAACACACTTAAATAATTGTACTTTAGTATATTTTCTAAAACAGCAGAAACAGAACAGCCTGTCCGATATATTTATAACTGGCATTTTCATTAGACCAACTGTTTCAAGCAATAGCATTTCTAATGTTTAGCTTCCCTGCACACAAATGAATATTAAAGATGCCTCCCATGCAGAAAATTACATTTTCATTGTCAGAACGGAAAGAAGGACTTTGATAAATTAGATTTTACCTTTAACAGGTAAATGAATTCCCTTTCATGCATCTGAAACCTAACAAAAAAAAGCAAGCCAATGTGCACAAGTTGTTTTGAATGTGTGTGAAGTTTAAGGTTAGTTCAAGAACAGCATAAAAGGATCAGTTATTGTAAAAATGCCCTTTGATGAGAAACATTCTGACAGCCTGAGGGCATGTGCTGTCTCAGTCCTTAATTATGTTATTAGTGCTTTATTCTGCTTTCTATTCAAAAGACGCTGTGCTCTGACCTGCTCCAGTTCACACTTGATCTCTTTTCTCTGTTTTAATTACACTAGCTCTAATCACGTGACCTCTTCAGAGGTGCAAGCAATTTCGTGATGCACTGTCCTCTAGTGGTATTAGAATCGGGTACTGTGCTATCTCTACTATCTTGGCTGGCTGCTAGTGGTTAGTGGCTTGGCAGAGAGGCTTGACTGAACATTTAAAAACCGATCGTCAGAATAACGAGCGGTAATTGATGAGATATACTGGGATTCAGACAATTTATTGTTGAAAATTTATGTTGAAATTTATTTCAACATGGCATAAAAAGACGAAAGGCCAAAAGGTGAAAGGTCATAACTAGGTCAAATTTGATCTGTAAAGACCACAGACTTAACCAATGTTCTGAACATTTATATACATTTATATGAAGTCAATCAAATTCTGTGGTTTTCCAGCATCTCCATAAGTTTTGTTTTTACCTTTTGTAATAGTTGTGAATGAGTCCCTCAGCTGTCCTCAATGTGAAAAGATGGATCTCAAAATCATAGTCACTGCTGGAAAGGGTTCAAATATGCTGGAAAACCAAAGAATTTGTGGGACCTGGAGAATTTTTCTGAAGAACATTGGGCAGTTTAACTGCTAGGACAAACAAAGGGACTCATGAACAACCATTACGGGAAAAACAAACAAACAGCCATGGATCATCCAGGTAACGACACAATGTATTAAGAATCAAGTTATATAGCCTATGTACTATGTGTGTGTGTGTGTGTGTTTACATTATTTATACCATACTTATCTTTGCAAATTACCCATACTTATCTTTGCAAATTACCCAAATTATGTTAAGAATATTGAGTAAATATTTAAAGTTAATTATTTAAACAGACTGAGAGAGCTGTATTAATCCGATTTAGTAGGCTACATATTGGGCATATTGATTTTACAGTAATATTTCAGAAGCTGCAGTGTTTCCAGATTAAAGGCAAACGTAAACACAGACCTTAATAAAGAAATGATATGCAAATGTTGTCAATGTTTCCATGAGTCTGCAGGCAGCAGCTGCTTTCAACTATGCGCTTAGTTGCGCCAATTCTGCACATTCCAGCGCAGCGCAAAACACAGCCTGCGGGCTCGCGCACGCACACGGCACACGCACGCGACTGGCGCATCGTACCTCTCTGAACAACCGATAAGAAGTTTCCTGAATGCTAAAGAAGCTGAGTTTGATTCAACTGCAGGCCTTCAACACAGCTGCACTCCTTCTACGTGCCAAGCCAAATCTACTCAATCTAGGAAACTGTTGGCTACGTCTATATCTGCGTAATAAGCATTGGCTATCTTTCCATAACAGAAAGCTAGTTTCCGTAGTAGCAGAGATTATTCCTACACAAGTATTAAACTTCCATATACTTTTGTTTTGTTTAAATAACACATTATAGCCACATAATAAAACAAAACTGATAGTATTTCCCTAAACTGATATAAACATAAACGAGCAACTGATAAACATCAACAGTAGCTACAACAAGCTAAGAGAATATACTGCCATAGTAACTTACACAATTGTAAATATTAAAAGTTTAAACATGTACATAGAAAAGTATAACATTTTCGTCGTTTTTTAAGCCTTACTCACCTTATTGGAAGGACAACTTAGGTTTTCCGATTTGCTTTCTTCTTTCCGAATGAAACTCTCCCTCACTTTCGTTTACTTTTTTGTTTATATAGAAGTTTAGTGATGTTTTAACTGTGACCAATATAAGTTAAACGCATACAAACTATCGATAAGCAGACTTTTGCTTTCATGGTGGTCGGAAGAAGTTCAAGAGCTCGAAAAAATCGGAAAGGCAGTAAGTTTTCCCGTTTTCCCACGAACGGAAACAGTGTAGCAGCAGGAAAGATGGAGAGGCGTGACTTCACTCCGTTTACCGTCACTGCTGTAAATCCACAGGAAAAAAAAAAAAAAAAAAAAACACTGACGTTTTCCAGCAGGGGGCGCCCGTTCACACGCAGTTCACGAGGCTTATTAAAAATATATTTTTTTAAATAACTAGCCTAGACTTGTAATTCCCCAAAATATGTCAAATGTAGAAATAAGTGTGCACAAGGCACCTTTCTCTCAACAAAAGGTTTATGTAAAGTGATGCGACTTCATTTACATTTATGTATTTAGCAAATCGACTTCTCTATTCCTTCAAAGAGGAGCAAAAGCAATTTGTCAATAAGCCAGCATTATTCGTAATATTCAATGCAAAGTTTACTTGCTAACTAGATAAGGAAGTAAGCTAGAGGAGAAATGCAGAGTTGTTTTTTTATTTAATTTTAATAATGTTAGTCCAGTGGTTTATGGGAAATTTTTGACTGACAGCCTCAAGAGGTCAAACTAAATTTTATATGAGCAGTTGATTTTTTTATTTATTGGGTATTGACATTTTTGCACCCGTTACAAAAATGTTCGGAGTTTAAACACTGATTTGTGTAATTTTGTCATTTTCTGCTAATACACATTATGCAAACATTAAAATTAAACAGATAAATGGTATAAAACTTGGCCTTTTATAACAAATAAATAATAATAAATAAGTTTGGTTATTACAAAAAAATATGTATAATAAAATTTTTAGTACTTATCAGTATGAGTATTATTACTAATGCATCAAAAAAGTTTTAGGACATCAAAGTGTGCCATATTCATGGTTTTCATGCCAAAAAACAAAATCAAATGAAAATGTAATAGTCCACAAATTTTTCTCAAATGAAAAGTTGTTTAATGCAAGGAAGTGTTACAGAATGAATATAACAACAACAAAATGTAAAATGCAGTTATGCTGAAAAAATCAATATAATTTAAAAAACACATTTCAGCCAATAAATGAATGTCTTTATATTGAGAATTGACAGTGTGAGGTTAGCTTATGTAGGTTAAACAACAGGAACAGTTGTAAATAAGGTTAAAAAAAGAAGATAAAAAAAGAAAAACATCTCAATCATACATTAAGACAGGCCTTATCTTTTGTATATAAGTTTGCATGCGTCAGTCTGTACTGCACAATGTGGTTATATATGCCATTTCATATTAATTTCTGTCAAGTCAAAACATGATGAATCTGGGTAAAATTACAGCTGTAGCTTAACTGTACCCAGCTGTTTGAAATAAGACAACAAAGAGAGCAGACTAAAAGACGTTCCTTTGCATAGTAGCATAGCAGTCTTAGAGGAGCATTATTTGGCAGCAAGACATCGCCACTCGTTCTAATCAGTGGCTTTATTTTGCACCTCAGATAGCTGAGAATTATATTTTGCTGAGTTCTGGTATTCATTACATAGACACCTATGTAGTTGCACATATGGCCCAGAATGCAGGAGAACGGGCCTGTTTGGACCAATGAAAACAGAGCAGCTGCATATTTTTGGAGCCCTTCAAGCGGTGTGATGAGATTCGTGCATGCGCGAGTCAGTCCCATTGCAAACTGAAGCCCTTAGACAGCATAACTGACTCCAGGTCACCATCCTCCTCTTTCTCCCTCACTCGCTGCTCCTCCAGCAAGGCCACCAGCGCATCCCTCTGCTCCACCACATCCAGCATCTCGCTCAAAATACGCCTCTCCTCCCCCAGCTCGTCCTCTCCCTTCAGATGGTCTGAGAGAGAGAAGGAGGAGCTGTGTGACTGCAATCAAATTGTTATTAACTGAAGAACCAGTATGCGAGAAAACCACAGAGGAGGAACTATTTATATCCTCTGTGTGTACTAACCGTCCACAGCCATGCGCTCTCTGAGCTCTTGCTGCAGACGGCTCTGCCTGTCCTCCAGCTCCAGTTCACGAGCACTGCGGACAGATGAGCACAGAGCAATCAAACATTACTAGAGCAGATAGAGAAGAGCACACTTACATAACACCTGACCACACAATACACATCGCCAGATCAACCCACAGTTTAGAGACTTCAGAATGCTGAACGTAAAATACTCACATTATCATGAGCTCAGATTCATAGCGCACGAGTGCATTCTTCTCCTGCACAAGCTTGAACCACTGATGCATTAAACTAGGATCATCTTTCTTTCCCATTCCTATGAGAGAGGGAGAGGGAGAGAGAGAGAGAGAGAGAGAGAGGATGAGGATGGGACCCTGTATGTGATGGACACGCTAACATTCAGATGCATGAATAATGCATGTAAAAGGGTCAAATTAACACTTGTCGAGCACTAAAATCCATGTAAAAATTGGCATTAGCTTTTATCCCTCAATATAACATGGTTAAACTTTAAGTAATAACAGTCTGAAAAACAAGCAAGTCAAATAATTTAAAATTAAAAATCTATAATATTAAAGTTCATTCTATTATCAATAATGTTCATATTTTATTTATTTATATTATAATATTGTTTAAAAGCAATATTAAACTAAAAACATCTTAAAAAGGTCATTTTTGAACCCTGCTTATGAACTTTGGGGTCAGTAAGATTATTATAATTTTTTTTAGATTAATCTCATCAAAGCTGAATTTATCAAAATTCTGGTACAAACAGTAATATTGTGAAATATTATTACAATTTAAAATAACTGTTTTCTATTTGAATATATTTTAAAATATAATTTATTCTTGTGATGCCAACGCTGAATTTTCAGCATCATTGAGTAACATGTTCCATCAGCTGATTTGGTGCTCAAGAAATATTTCTTATTAATATTATCAATGATGAAACCAGATGTGCTCCTTAATATTTTTGTGTAAACCATGGAATTTGTTTTCAGGATTCTTTAATAAATAGAAAGTTCAAAGGAAATGCATTTATTTGAAATAGAAATCTTTTGTAACATTACAAATGTCACTTGTGATAAACTTAATGCGTCCTTGCATCCTTCTTTCAAAAAATTAAAAATTAAATAAAATCTTACTGACCCCTAACTTTTGAACAGTATTTACATAAATGAATAACAATGTGCAAGACAAAACCAAACAGGACACTGCTACAGACAAGACAATAATACAAAAACATCTGCACACACATACTGTATCTTTTCATATAGCAATTCCCGAATAAGACTTGATTGATCTCCTGACATTTTAGATCTACTGACAGCCATGCAGACCAATGACATGCCATGCCCATGCAACTCCATCATGAAAGGTTATATAGCGTAAATAAAGATTGCAGGAGAGAAACAACATACTTAGCTGGTGAAGTGGAGGTTCTTGCACTACATAAAGAAAAAAGACTGTACAGATATACACTGAATGATCGTGTTCTGTCCCTTTAGCTTTGGCTGTGTACAGCAGGATGAAGGAAGAAAGAGAAGAGAGGAGAGAAAAAGGAGGATTTAGTAATTATAGCTCTAAAAAAATCTACACTAGAAGGGTGAGACGGGAAGCTGGGGTGGTGTTACCTTCAGAGGAACAGCAAGGACAGAGATAGACAGGCCTTCTACGAGGAGAACCTAGAAAAGGCTCGACTAAGACCGAAGAGACGAGCAGGAAAAAAAAGGGAGAGGAGGTATTCAGGAGGGCAACAAAGCGAGAGAGGGAATAATGGAGGAATGGGAGGTGCAAAGCTGAAATGGGTCGAGTTGGATGTTCATGTCCAGGCAGTGATCTGACTGAAAACCTGCTGTCTCAGAAAGTAGGCCACCAGAGAGATTTGCCTAAACGTCCCCACGTCAAGGCGGGGTGGTGGCCTTGCTATTATTTTTTAAAAATATTTTAAATGTCGCTTACTAGCATTTATGAACTATCAGAGCTTCGAAGCCCACGTGATGATGTTGGATTATAAGAATCCGGTGCTTTGTGTAAATGTTTATCGTCCACCTAAATACCACAAAGACTTCATTGAAGAATTCTCGGATTTCTTATCTCACATTGTATTACTTTCTGATTCAATCTTAATTGTTGGTGATTTTAATGTACATGTCTGTTGCCCAGGAAAACCAATGGTAGCTGAATTCCTGGGAATGTTGGACGCTTTTAATTTGACTCAATCTGTTATGAGTAGCACACATGAACTTGGCCACTCTCTCGATCTTGTTGTGTCCCTAGGAATTTCGATCTGTGATCTTAACATTATGCCATATAGCTTTTCTGATCATTGTCCTGTAGTGTTTAATGTGAATCTACCAAGTGTACTTCAGTCTGCTCCTAGGTCGGTGGTTTATTCTCGTATATGCACCCCATTTACAGCATCAGAATTTTTGCATTTTTTTATTGCCCCTCCACAAATACCGTGTATCGAGTCTGCATCTCCCTCGGCCGATCCAGATGAGCTGATTACCATGTTTAATTCTGTTTGTATGAACATCATGGACTCTATTCCCCCATTTAAAACAAAGGAAAGAAGAGCCAAAATACAACCTTGGCTTAACGATCAAACCCGGGCCCTTAGACGGGAGTGTAGAAGAATAGAAAGGAGATGGAGGAATGATAGGCTGCAAGTTTCCTTGCAAATGTTAAGGGAAAGTCTGACAAAATACCAAACTGCCGTGAAATATTATAGAGCGCGTTACCTGTCTGATTTCATTGCTAAAGACTCGCCACGTGAACTTTTTGCTGTTATTAATAGACTGATCTGTCCAAGTGCAAAGCCAGCCTTAACTTCATCATCAGCAACGTGTGATTTATTTTCAAAGTTTTTTGCCGAGAAAATAAACACAATCAGAGCAAGTTTTCCATCTATGACTGCTAATCCAGTGTTAACGGATCTAACTAAGATATATATTTTTAATCAATTTGAACTGGTTTCACTTTCGGATATTAGAAATGTTATTATCCACTTAAAGCGATCATTGTGTCCCTCTGATGCAGTTGCGCTGTCCATTCTTAAGGAAGGTGTTGATATAGTCAGCCCAAGTATCTAAGCTATTATTAATAGTAGTTTACAGAGTGGCATTGTACCGCTTTGCCTTAAGCAAGCTATTGTGGAGCCCTATCTTAAAAAAACAAATCTGGACCCATATGATTTGAAAAACTATCGCCCAATCTCAAAGTTACCTGGCTTGTCTAAGGTACTTGAAAAAGTTGTGCTTAAACAAATATCCACTTTTTTAGTAAAGAATAATATTTTGGACAAATTTCAGTCTGGTTTTAGGGGTGGGCACAGTACAGAATCAGCCCTTTTAAGCGTTGTTAATGATCTTTTTTTAATCACAGATTCAGGTAGTCATACAGCACTAATTTTATTAGATTTGTCAGCAGCCTTCGATACCATTGACCACCAGATCCTTCTGACTCGCTTAAGGCAGTTTGTTGGTATCCAGGGGACGGCCCTAAATTGGTTTGCTTCTTATTTGGAATGTAGATCCTTTTTAGTGAAGATTGGGAATAATAGCTCTGCTCCGTTACCCATTTCATGTGGGGTCCCACAAGGGTCCATCTTGGGTCCCATCCTCTTTTCATTATATATGCTCCCGTTGGGAATGATTTTTAAGAAATATGGTGTTTCATACCACCTGTATGCAGATGACACTCAAGTTTATTTGCCGTTGAGTTTTGGTAGTAAGGATTGTAACGCCGCCCTCCTTAAATGTCTAGAGGAAGTAAAGCTGTGGATGGCTGAGAATCTCGTTCAATTGAATGAAAATAAAACTGAGATTATTATCTTTGGTCGCACAGCGAGTAGTCAAACGCTAGTCGACAACTTAGGCCCATGGAAGGGGTACCTAAGGGAACAGGTAAAGAACTTGGGAGTCATTTTTGACTCATCCATCATTTTTGATCGACAAATAAGGACAGTGACTCGAAATTGCTTCTTTTATTTAAGAGCAATAGCAAAGTTGAAACCAATACTTTCAGCAAGCAACCTGAAAAAAGTTGTCCATGCTTATATTTTTTCCAGTCTTGACTACTGCAGCACACTTTACGTTGGGACCTGTCAAACGCATATTGCCCGTTTACAGCTTGTACAAAATGCAGCCGCAAGGTTGTTGATGAATGGTAGGAAAAAGGGACCATGTTACTCCCTTTTTATCTTCTTTAGGCTGGCTACCAGTACAGTCCAGGATACAGTATAAGATTCTGTTATATGTTTTTAAAGCACTTCATGGAATGGCACCAGAATATTTAGCTTAGCTTATTAAGCCCTACAATGCAGGTGCAAGATTAAGATCAGCAAAGAAGTTTTTATTAACTGTTCCCCGTGTACGTCTCAAAATGAAAGGTGAACGTGCTTTCTCTGTCGCGGGTCCTAGATTGTGGAATAAGTTACCGTTGGATGTTAGATCCTCCATAAATTTAAATGTTTTTAAGGGCCGCCTAAAATCGCATCTGTATTCTTTGGCTTTTTAGTACAGTGTACTTGGATGTTTTCTGTATGTTTTGTATGTCTATATGTTTGCTGGTTTCTTTTTATTGTGATGTACAGCACTTTGGAACTACAGTGGTAGTCTGTAAGGTGCTATATAAATGAATAAACGAACGAACGAACGAACGAACACCCACCACACGATACCAACCAAATAATGCTACCATGACGAGCATCTAGATTCAATTCAGACACAAAGCTAACAGCAAGCAGACAGGACAGTGTCCACAGCACGAGAAAAAAACACCACCACGTTAACATAAGATACTAGTAAAACGGATGTTTAATTTATGTTAACACATTAACTAATGAGCCTGTAAGATGGTAAAGCTGTTTGTTAGTGTCTTGAGCACTGATTCGAATGCGTTGTACATACCACCCAGATGTAAGTCCAAGGGGTCAGAGGTACTAGAGTCTTCCCAGAAGTCTATATCATGAGGAAGGACACATCATGAGGACCGTGACCCGTAAAAGTCACAGGAAACATAATACCCTGTGCTGCTCTCTCTCTACAAAGTGTTTCAGCAAATATGCTAAAATAATCAATGTAGCAATAAAAGATGGTGTTTTTGATGAATGTAAGACTAACATATAATGGGTATGAAAAATGATAGATGACGACATTTCAGAGTACATCATAAAATGCCTAAAAATATTAAATAAATAAATATAATTGATTAAATATTTGTGAGATGAAAAAATAGAACTTTCTTGCCACCTTCTGTTGAAAAACAGCTTAGACCAGCTTAAGCTAGTTTCAGCTGTCTCAAGCTATCTTTCAGCTAGTCAGGCTGGGAGACCAGCTAAATATTAGCTTGGTCAGGCTGGGAGACTAGTTTGAACCAGCGAAGTCCATCTTATACCAGCTAAGACCAACAAGCCAGGGACCAGTTGCATGAACATATCCATTATGTTAAGACAGTGTCTTAAGATTTAGTATGACCCACTAGCGGTTAGTCAACCGGCAGTCAGTCTTATTTTTGGTATCAAATTTGACCAACCTACGTTTTGATCTAGTGACTAAAAAAGTTATGAAAAAAAAATTTGATGACTAACTAGTAAAACTTGTCTTAGCGGTTTATGCAACCGGCCCCAGGTTTTTCAGCAGGGCTAATGTCTCATGCAAAGCTTTAGGATTTTATTATAAGATAATTTAGATACTTTTATTTATTTTATTATATTACTCTTTGATTAATAGAACGTTAAAAAGAAATAAAATCTATTTGAAATAAAATGCTTACTGCATCTTTGCTGTATGAAAGTTATTTAGATATGAGATATATTTTAGTTATTTTATTATATAATATAAAATTATATTATTTAAAAAAAATGTCATCATAATCTTCTTGAAACAACACAGACAAGTGCTTATTAAAGTTATAACTGACAATAATATAATTTAAATAACTGAATGCAACTCAATCAGTTATCTGTATCTTTAAATGACCAAATGGATTAACAATTTTTTTAATAAAATATTATTCCTAAGGCTCATTTGTTTGAGGAGAAAGTGACAGGTCATTGACAGGTACCTGCTTCACCTCTGAGGGCCTTCTCCACAGCCACCCCCTTCTCCTCCAGCTGTCTCTGCTTCACTTCCACCTGCTCCAACTGACGCTGGATTATCTGAGACGACATATACACACACCGTTTAAGAGACAAACAAACAATGATGCTTCAAAAGATGTCACACACACACACACACACACACACACCTGTGCCCTGTGCAGCCTCCGCAGCTCCTCCTGCTTGGCCTGTCTGCGCGCTGCTCTCTGCACTCGCCGTGTCAGCTTTGCATTGAGTTCCTCCTCCGTTCCTGCTCTCTGAAACAGTGTGGTACACATACTTATGCTGGAGGGGTCCGGGAACACCACCCAAACACCCACTTCCTCTGACGGACATGATGACACTGGGGTGGCCTCCTTGTTAGGCCGCTCAGGAAAAACACTTTTCTGTTTCTATTGAGGAACAAGATGCTGAGTGTTTCTGATTCAGCCAATGGGATTAAAGGTTGAAGCGGCTCAAAACATGTGAATTAAAAGACGCTACCTTAACAGCATACGCCCTCTTGAACGCCAACGCATGAGGCACGTAAAGCGACTCGGGAGACAGAACGTAGAAATTGTATTAATTAATTGTACTAAACAGTATTTCGAGTACAACAGGTAAACAGTGCTACCCACAGCACAAACTTCAGGTATAACCAATACAAAATACACACCTATGTGCTACCAACCACAGAAGACTGCTTCTTTACAAGCTACTTTCAGGATCACAATCTAAAGCCTGTGAAAATACTGTGCAATAATGTGATACCTCTTCCCCAACATGCACCTCTTCATATACTGTTTCTTTCAGAAGGTCTGACTTGATGTCAGACAATTCCTCCCTCATCTGAGAGAAAAAAAGACATTTGATTGCCTCTAAAGTTTAATAATAAAAATCACAAAGCGCTAAATGTTTCCATCAGTCCAGCTACACAACTCTATACAAGTCACGGATGAATGCCAGACAAAGAGTCATATTGGCGTATGCTGTAAGACTGAGAATAATTGAACGATTGAAGAGAATTATAAGAATATGTACAGTAAAAGACAAAAATCAATACAAGAAAACTGAAAGGCAAAAATAAAAAGTAAGGGATTAAAGGGGCTATACTGTGAGACATCATAATGTGCTTGATTTTTCAACAAAAAGAGTTCATTGTACTATAAAAAATGTACTGTCTTTCAGATATAAAAACACAATTTATTGGAACTAAGCTGCAAAAAGGACTCATTCTGAAATTCTTAGACTTCTGACACAAAGCTCAACCATGTAAAAAGGACGTTTACATACAGTACAGGTACTGTACAAGTTTTATAGGCACAGCAGTTAAAATGGTCCATTTAAGTCCAAGGATCAGGGAAAAGGGTGAAATGGTCATAAAAAAGTAAAAAAAAATTCTGCAAAGAAAAGTATTTATATAATATAGAATATAAGATACAAATATATCACAAAAAACAGGGTAACATTAAAGTGAACCACGGGGGAAAAAATAAAATTGCTTAACAAAAAAATTTGAAATATGTACAAATAATACAAATATATAGAAAATATTTTTTAAAATAAAATATTTAAAAAAATATTAATATAAGGTAAGGCAATGAACTGAGAATGCAAGAAGAGGGAGTGTTTTACTCTACCTGAACTCTGAGAGGACATCTTTCTAGAAGAGCATGGCAGGACAAGTCTGTGTCTTCAGAAAAACTTGGATTCTTCCGGAAACACAGGTCTGAGATGAGAAAAGACATAAAACCTTACAGCCACTAGTTCATGTGATACCTTTTATTTACAGATCCATCAATCTCACCTGTGGTTCTGTTGATACCCGGCACTTTCCGCTTACTCTCAGTGTTAGCTGCGGCAGGTAGAGTTTCCGCCACCACCACTGCCTCCTTCCTCTTTTTGTCCTTTTTATACACTGAAAAAACGGTCTTCCAGAGGGACTTGTGCTTCCCTGGCTCCTGCTGGGTTTCAGCTGCTGCATTCATGCTCTTCTTGCTTTTACGGGGCGAAAACAACGAGTTGCGCTTTTTCTCCTTCTCTTCCACACCCGGGTCCGCCCCCCACAGCTTTATCTCTGACCTACGAAGCCTGACTTCGGGTCCCCCTGCCAGCAGTGGGGCGACCAGCCGGTCCGGGAGCGTCCTCCTGTGCTCTAGCCTACGGTTGTCCGTCTGGCTGACCGTGTCGCCCGTCTCCACAACGCCAGAACTTTCTGGCAGTCCAGAAGCCTCTTCCGCCTCATCCCCACACATTATCTCAATTTCATCCAGGGGAAGACTCAGAGCTTGATCGAGTTCTGGTTTAAAACCGTCCCGCTGCGGGACACAAGCAGCGTAGGTAGATGTGAATTCCATAACCTCTCGGTCCAGTATGGGTTCGGAGTGGCGAAAGGCGCGACACTGCTTGCTGACAAGAGGGGAGGGAGATGGGCTGTAGGGAGGTGTCGGAAGACCTGCGTCTGAATTCAAAACACTTTCATTGGCAAATGATGTGGAATTGAGGTCCAAACCCTGCTTGTCCGCCATCACACAACCTTCTACAGTGATGCTGAGTCTGTGGATTACAGAACAGCGGCCGATCGCCTCCTCTAAATCGACGCCTGTATCGCCATCCATAGTGAGAGATGGTCCAGGTGGGGATGTACTTTGAAAGTCTGTCAGAGAGGGAGTTTGTGTACTGGAGTCACAGTTTCTTGCCATTTGGTTGGCAGAATCCAAAGCAGCGGTACTGTATGCGACTGAGGTGTAAAAGCTTTCTTTAGCATTAGATGTTTGGGATGCCTTATGTTTGGGGAGGAATTCTCCAAGCAGCGGAGTCAGGCCTAAACTCTTCCTGATCTCAGCACTCTTCAGCCAGAACTCCTCTACGACCTCTGACCTCTTGGCAGGTGGGATCTCGGGGTTTGTCGACAGCTCAGGTGTGGGTGTGTGGCCTGATTCTGGTTGTTTCAAGGAGGGTGGGAACTCTATAGAGGTAGGTGATTGGTGGATTGGAATAGACTCTTCCTGTTGGTCACATGGTTTGGACTCTCTGACTGAGATGGCATCTATATCTGGGTCGTCACTGTACCCTTCACTGGACTCTAGTTAATAAAAGAATGAAAGGATAAAGAAAAAAATCAAATGAGAATGTGAAAGAATTCTAGAATCTAGAAAAATTCTAGAGTTCTAGAACCTTAACAAAATAGTTTTGCGGGGGAAGTGGTGCATCCTTTCAGATGCTCTTAAACAAGCAGTAACATGAGGCAAACTGAAAAAGATAAGATGATAAAGATGGTATTGGTCAATCATGATACAAAAAACTATAGTAGAGTCATTTTATAATTTTGGAGGTTTTTCACTTTTGACAGATACCAACTATATTATCCATATATGTATGTACCATGTGAAACATTGCATTTTTGAGTATGTTTTTCTGTGCATCGATTTTTACTGTCTAGGATCTATGAAGTAGGTAAATTTCTTCATTAATACTTCAAAAAATGCAAAAGTGATTTACACCACACTACTGTATGTGCTAACCAGGCATAGTCCGTTAAAGCAACAAAACATTTTATTGGCCAGTTGCTTTTTTTATATACAGTAGTATATATATCCACCTTATTTTGCAATGCAGAAGCTAGCTATTTTCTGTGAACATTCTGATTTATTAAGAATAACAGTGCTGTGGTTAAAAGTGCAGTAAATGGTAAAACGATTTGCGCTACATACCAGTGTCTTTATAAATATGACAATACATTAAAATAATATGATAAGAAATACAAGTTTGCAAAATCAAGCAGCAGAACAAACTGTTTTGTACAGCTAAAAATAACTAGAAATGGGTAAAACGGGAAGCATCACACATTCATGTTACAAATAGCCGATCTCACTCTTATGTTAAAATAAGGTGGACAGTAAATATGTTCTGATTGTTTACATACTGCAGCATTATTGCTTTCGGTGTGGGCAGATAAATTACTACATGAAATCTGTGCCTGGTTAGGACACATTTATGAATAATTTGCCAAATATTTAAAACAGCCAAACTTAAACAACTGCAAATTATTTCAATAAAATCCAGCAAAACCCAAAAACATAAAAGCCAATGCAATTACAAAATATACACAGATTAAAACACACTATTAGTCATGCACAGCCTGCAAATGAAATAACCTGCAAACCACATCTTTTGGGTTAAAGTAATGCAGCAAATGCTAAAGAAGGCTATAAATGGTCATCGGGGGTGGTGCTACCTTGAACAAACCCCGCCTCCTCTTCCTCAAGCCACACCCCCGAGAGCCGTTCCTTCTCCCAAGGGCAGTACTCACCCTCTATACACATACATACACATTGTGTCAACAGCCCAAAATACACACATACAGTCGTGAATACACAACGATAAACACATACAAACAAGCATGACAATATTTACCTCACACACAAATACACTGACCAAAATATTGTGAGAATATGACACCAAAAAATTTACAAGACATTAAATTGAACAATACCTTATATTAAGATGATTTCTCTGAAATAAACAAGCTATATAGTAAAGAAATTTCAGATAAGATTGAACTTTTTTTGCTCATTTTATTAGTCATTTCTAAAGATATTGAATATGAACATACACTCACCATCACTAGACACTCCCTCTTCATATTCTTCTTCTGAAACTTCTGCTTCCTCCTCCTCCTCCTCCTCTTGTTTTTCCTGGTTTTCCCCTCCCTCTTCCTCCTTTAACCCCTCCCCCAGGTCTAATTCTCTCTCTCCATTGGTCCTGGAGTGCAACCCCTCGCCCTTCTTCCAGGCAAGCTCCTCCTCCTCTAGGTCTGACTCAGAGCTACTGAAGACCAAAAAAGAAACATATTTACCAGGACAAAACATTGCAGTAAATATTGGGAACATAACAAGAGCGTGTTTGGATACCTGGACTGCTCCTCTGTGTTCTTCTCCTGCAGGCTTGCACTGAGGTTGTGCTGTGCGAGCGTCTCCTCTGGAACCTCCTGCAGTGGGCTGTCCTGTTGCTGTGGACAGGGTTTGTAGTTCTCCAGCTCAATGCGCTCTGGTGTACCACACAGTCTCTTGGCCAGGCTGGATGCCATGTCTGCGTGGGCGCTGGAGGACCAGCAGTCTGGCGGAGTGGCTGTGCCCACTGACCCGGGAGAGGACAAAGACGTAGAAGTTGAGGATGGAGCAGGGGGAGCCTGAAAAGATAGAAACACACACACACACACACACACACACACGCACACACACACGCGCACACACACGCGCACACACACGCGCACACACACACGCGCACACACACGCGCACACACACACACACACACAGAGATAATAAAGGCACCAAGCATGATAACAATAAAGATAACTATAACTATATTAGCTACCACTCCAACAGATGATAATGTTCTAGTTATTGTAATCGCAATGTGTTTCTATGTATATTATACAATAATTATATAATGCTAATTTATTGTATTTATAAAATGTAAATAATATTTCACATAAATTATTACAAAATATTATTTAGCATAAAATACATGAATATATTTGAATGCAGTATATACATAAATTATAGAGATATACTGTATATGTATATATTAAATTTATTTATTTTTTACTAAAAAAATATTTTTTACTAAAATATTTTTTACATTTATTACTAAAAAAACGGTGTTGATTATACTATATACAAAAGAGCTTCCTACTTTTACTTCAGTTGAGTCATAAATCTGTCAGACATAAATAGTCATTATACTGATATTGCAAGTGTACTATAAAAAATACATACATATATACATGTATTTATATATATATATATATATATATATATATACAATACTGCTAATCTGTTGAAAAATGAGGTTACCTGAGCAGGCCGAGGGGCCACAGATGGGGCCGGTCTCTTTCTCTGAACCACGCTAGCCAGTCTAAAGCTGTAGTGGTGCTTACAATAAAACTTCCCTGTACACACCGAAAGACAGGAAAAGAAGAGAGAGCGAGAAAAAAAAAGTAGCTGATGATGAAATCTCTTCTTTATACTGTAGCAGAAGTAGGTCTAAATGCCGCCTCTTTTTAAAACTTGAAGTGTTTGAGTCATGTGATCTACATAACCCTATCAGTTAGAATGTTTTGTTGTTTTGACTCCTATTTTAAAAAAAAAATGTTTAAGTGGCAATTTGCTGAGGGCCTTCAGTTTATGTGTGTGTGCCTTACTGTCGGACAACAATAAAAGCCCTGTCCCAACACACACACATACACACTGCAGACCTTATGACCATGCAATGGTAACAAAAAAGCAATTTGTTTTGGCCGAAAACAGTAGCCCACGGCAACAACAGGGAATTTTCACACTCTTTGTGTCCCATCTTGTGACAACATCCATGAAAAGCTAAACGCCTATTATTTGTATTAGGAGCATAAAATCTTAGAATCACCAAGTAATGATAATGATAATTTTATTAGTGGAAGTATTAAATGGTTAATTGTACACACACACCATGTAGCTGGTCATAAGCGTAGTTGGAAAGGCGTAACGTGGAGCTGCAGTGGTCACACTGGAAACAGCTCCTGTGGAAGAACTTTCCCTCCGCGCTTAGCCTCTCCATGACATAAACGCGACGGCCGCAGAAATAACACACATCACTGCCGCCCATATTCACAGGAAACTCCTTTTGAGATCCCTACAGGTGAGAAGTAATAAATATATTTAAGAAATAAATATACAATTGTTTTAATATAATAAATAAAATATGGCTAACATAATGAAATGCTTCAAACTAAAGCTCAAATTTCACCAAAAGCCATAGACAAAAGTTTGATCGTTACAATAAATTTGATTGCAGCACTTTCATGGACAGACACTTTGGGTACAGTCAGTCTAACAATGCTGTAAAGCTTTGAGCCTTATTAGAGAAATTGGATTACAGTAGGAACTCATCACACACTCACAATTATTAGTAAATATATAACATCAAATAAAATTCAATGCTGGGTTACAGGCCTCATACACACAGTAATACAGGCACTTAAAGGGACACAAGAACATTCACAATGTTAGGGAAGATTTGTTGCCAGCACTACAGGAGAACTCTTACCAACTCCCTCCTGTGAAGGAGCTTGGGAGCTTGATCCTGCTGACTCTGAATCTGATTGGCTATCTTTTGAGCCAATGAGCTCACTCCACCCGTATACATCTGAACGTAGCTCTACAAATTAAAAGATGAGCATGGAAAACAAGCAGAATTGAAAAATACTCCTGAGATGAAAACCATCACAAAAACAAAATAAATAATATGAGAGTAAAATGGTTTTGACAGATTGGTCTTGGAAAGTAGAGAATAAAGGAACCAAGAACGAAAACAATAAAGATATCTATAGCAATAACTATGCAAGCGTCCACACCAACGGATGATAATGTTCTGTTTATTATAAGCGTGTGCTGCAGTTATGATGTCTGCAACTTTAAATGGTCAAGTTCTTAAAAACTTAGGAGAAAAAATCATTCTGAATCGTGTGTCGTTATTGTTATAACTGTGGTGTGGACTTCCCTATTCCCATTGAATTAGAAAGATTTTTAAAACTTTATAGTTATCATTATACAGTAGTATCTATAAAAAAATAAATTAAAAAAAAACTGTCAGTCAAAGGACAGTCAGTCAGTCAGTATCAAAGAAAATAAGATGGAGATAATAAATCGTTCTGTCTGAGATTCTTCAGTTAAAACCCTCAAATCACATGTCCCACAGCCTCCAGTCACTAATAGGCTGTTAAGCCCAAGGCCACTTCGCACACAGAGCTCCTTCATAACCTATTCATACTGGCCCAACAGTCCCTGAAGTACACCAGAGACCAAAGAAGCTTAAAACAGAACCAGATTAGCCATTTCTATTGCAAAAATTTACCCTACTGGATCTCAAAGTACAGATGTCTTTTTACTTTTCACTTCTAATTGGCAGAGATTGAATCTTTTCCCTGTAGAGTAAACCCTGTTGCGGTGTGCTTTTTTTCTTCGGTAGGGAGAGTGGACATGAAAATGTTATGCGATGTACATCAAAACTAAACATCCAATGAAGCATCTTCTAATGCTGCAGCTGTTACTGTCAATCACCTAATGGCTTTTAATCTAATAAAACACCTGACAAAAGCTGGCTAATGTAGGTCAAATTCTAGTTCAGCTTGTTAGCGGTTACGCTAAAGTGTGTTTGCGCAGGGACCACAGGTTGAGTCAGCAGCTTTTGCTGGGGACAAGATGAGCTAATTCACTCTATATTAGAAATACATCACAACATATAATGGCTAACAGAGGAACTGTAACATTTTATCAGAACCAAAACAAAATACTTCATCAGTGACTATAAGACTGTTAGAACCAGAACGTGACTAATCAAGCTAAATGACTGACAAAAAGTCCCAACCAGCCTTGAAGCGATATCTCTCTTGCTTGGAATCTATTTCTGTCGTGTCATGCTTCCTAGCCCCGCCCACAGCAAAATCTTATTGGTCCAAAATCCAACTCCACATTATTGTATATTTTGCTTTAAGAATTGACAGAAAAATGGTGTTGCACCAGGTCAGGACATGGTGTAACTCGATTTGTACGCATGTTAAAGTACACATGCATCACACAAATACTCACACACCTGTCTGCGCAGTGCAGTGGCTGAGGCCGATGGTGAGTTCTCCTCAAATTTAGCCAGCAATAGCGTTGCCATGGACCGAACCTTGCTGTGCCCCTCAGGGACCTTCGGTTCTGACCCGGGAGTTACTGATGAAGTCATGTTTTCTTTGGTATCATGAGGAACGTCCTCCTTAATCAGAAAAATATCACAAATAATAAAAGAAATTGGAGAAAAAGAGGTTTAACAGATGAACAAAAACACAATATAATGTAACTATACAGGTCATTATACAAAACAAGTCATGCCATTGTAAGGAACCTAGCTATATGAAATATTAATAATCAATAATAACTTGTTATGATTAATTATGAATATTTGGGTCAGTTAATTGGATTAACTTGACATGGCTAAATTAATATTACAATCAATTAATCAGTTCGTCCAACAAACTCTTTTGATTATTAAATTATTTTAAGAAAAGGGTATCTTCCCTGGCCACAGAAGAATAATTATTTCTTAGCATGTACAGCGTTTTGAGCATGTAGCAAGAACAAAACCGTAAAGGGACTTCTTGATTGCAAGCAAATCAGAACCAAATACATAAAGTGCATAAGTTTTATTAACTAAATCATAAACATAAATAAACTAAACACACATATATACAGAAATAGGTTAGTGATAGGATTAAATTGGAAACCGGAAAAAGGGACTATGAGAAGAACCATCAGAATTTCATTTTCACATTTCATTGAATTGAATACTTGCATTTGTAGTGGGAACAATTCTTGAAGTTGTTGAAAATTGAAGTCGTTGATGGTTCCGGCAGTGTCAAGTGGAAGTTGGTTGAGAGTTCTCTTTCTCCAGGAACGCACAGCTGGTTTGGTCAGGGCCTGGGGCCCTGTTGAGGCCACGCCGAGCACCCAGGAGAAGTGAGGAAGTCGGAAGGATGGGTGATTGGAGTCGTTGTTGGTTGGAGTCTTTGTTCCAAAACTCCTGAGATTGTCCTTGGTTCTTTGTGAGAGAGTCTTCTCTCTCCTGCCTGAGCCCATATCTGGTTGGATCGAGGCCTGCTGGGCCCTGGGGCCCCCGTGGAGGGGGAGGGGGTTCCCCAGGATCACCAGAGCAGTGTTGCGGCTGGATTAAAGAACTAAGAGAGCGAGGTCACATGTGGACTGTCCAGGGTATGGACCAATCAGACACACACTAATTATTCATTATATACAAAGGTTTATGAAACTCCAAAACTAACAGCCCAAATGAACGAACACAAGGGCAGAAACAGTGTCATGTTACAGGGCATGATAAGGAGATTTTACGACCTCCGAGGAATGTGGCCACATGCACAAGAGAGAGACTATGAAAAAGAAACCCTCTTTAAAACAGACTTTGCTGCATTAATCATAGACTAACTGATCTACAAATGAACATGCATAAAACTGTGAAAGAAACAGTGTAAATGGTTTACTGTCTCGTGTACTATTAGGTATATATTATGGTATGTATCCTGGTATACAACCACCTAACGATCAATGTAACCTCACTTGTATCATGCCTCCTACCTAATTAATCCTCCGTTAATGATTTACACTTTGATGTACATCACCTTCTTCTAGAATGCAGTGTGGATGTGTTATATCTATCTGAGCATTAATGAAGGTATAACCACGCTAGGGACAAAGACCCGTAAATCAACTAAGAGCCACTTTCCCTCTCAGACATGTCACCTTTCTGATTGGTCGAGTTCAACCCTTAGGGGAGGATCTTTTCCAGGCTTTATTAGAGACAGTCCACATGTGACCTCGCTCTCTTAGTTCTTTAATCCAGCCGCAACACTGCTCTGGTGATCCTGGGGAACCCCCTCCCCCTCCACGGGGGCCCCAGGGCCCAGCAGGCCTCGATCCAACCAGATATGGGCTCAGGCAGGAGAGAGAAGACTCTCTCACAAAGAACCAAGGACAATCTCAGGAGTTTTGGAACAAAGACTCCAACCAACAACGACTCCAATCTCCCACTCTTCCGACTTCCTCACTTCTCCTGGGTGCTCGGCGTGGCCTCAACAGGGCCCCAGGCCCTGACCAAACCAGCCGTGCGTTCCTGGAGAAAGAGAACTCTCAACCAACTTCCACTTGACACTGCCGGAACCATCAACGACTTCAATTTTCAACAACTTCAAGAATTGTTCCCACTACAAATGCAAGTATTCAATTCAATGAAATGTGAAAATGAAATTCTGATGGTTCTTCTCATAGTCCCTTTTTCCGGTTTCCAATTTAATCCTATCACTAACCTATTTCTGTATATATGTGTGTTTAGTTTATTTATGTTTATGATTTAGTTAATAAAACTTATGCACTTTATGTATTTGGTTCTGATTTGCTTGCAATCAAGAAGTCCCTTTACGGTTTTGTTCTTGCTACATGCTCAAAACGCTGTACACGCTAAGAAATAATTATTCTTCTGTGGCCAGGGAAGATACCCTTTTCTTAAAATAAATTAATAATCAAAAGAGTTTGTTGGACGAACTGATTAATTGATTGTAATATTAATTTAGCCATGTCAAGTTAATCCAATTAACTGACCCAAATATTCATAATTAATCATAACAAGTTATTATTGATTATTAATATTTAATATAGCTAGGTTCCTTACACCATTTATACCGCAATGTGTAAAGCGACTGTCGCAAAACGACTCACCTCCTCTGACTGGCCAGCCTGGCTTGTTCTCCTCCGCTTTCCAACACTATCTACTTCCTTCTCTTTCTTATCCTGATAGAGATGAAAAATAGATCAGCTTAACATATGGGTTACAGACTGTAGTTGTGTAATTGTGAGTGTGTGTGTGTGTGTGTGTGTGTGCTCTTGTTTTCATGACAACTGAGGACATTTTTATGATAACACACCTTCAATATGAGGACACTCGGAAAAATGAGGACATTTCCTGAGTCTTCATATTTCAAATGGCTTTAAAAACATACTAATCAGTGTTTTATTAAGAAAAGTAAAAATGCAGAATGTCTCCTGTGATGGGTAGGTTTAGGGATAGGGGCAGTGTAAGGGGATAGAATATACAGTTTGTCCAGTATAAAAACCATTACGCCTATGGAATGTCCTCACAAATCACAAAAACAAAAAAGCTGTGTGTGTGTGTGTACCTTGGGATTGCGTTTGCGGGACAGACTGTGTCCCAGTTTGCTGAGCAGTGAGATGGGTGACCTGGTGCTGGAGAACAGAATAGATCTCTCTTCTGAACTTTGGTTTTCTGTGTGGAGGAAAAAAGCATTTGTTTACATAAAAAATATAAAGGGTCAAAAATATGACACAAATAAAAAGAAAATAACAGATAATGCCTTATTCTGACCACTAGGTGGCGCTATGTCTTTGAGGAGCTCATGTAGTTGACTGAGGTACATGACCATGCAGAGAGAGTCACTCTCTTCCAGTGCACTCATCTCCTTGCCGGTCATTATAGGACAAATACCAAATTCCTGTTCCGCCATGTTCAAACCCAACTGACCATTGAACTCCGCCTCACTCTCCTCCAGAGACGCAAAATCACTGCAAGAAACAAAGGCGCTAGTATCAGAATCACACATTCAGAAAAACTCAGTCAGCCCACATTTTTAGTTCCTAAATCTCTTTTTGATGCATTAAAACCACTTTAAAACCCCAATGAATGTTTTCCAGCTTTTAGTTTGAGCCCTATATATATATATAATTTGAATTATATATTAATATATAAATATTTAGTTATAAGATTTAATACATCTGTCACTATATAGATAAATAATGAAATGTGTCAATAAATGAATGAACAAATAAATATGCCAATAAAAAAATAATAATCAGTCCAATGGAAAACATTTATTTACATGTAATTTTTTTATTTGACACATTTCATAATTTATTAACTATAAAGTGTTAAACTCCCAAATATATAAATATTTAAATGTACATATTTAAAACTAACTTTCTCCTCTGGGAAATAGATACAAAATATTGATGTCTCAGTCACATAATACAAATTCCAACCTGTAATATAAACTTGGTTACCAGCCCTTATGTGTAAACACTACGCCACAACCCTCATTCATACCCAGATTAAAGAGTGTGGACTCACATGAGGTCAGGTCTGAATCTGTGAATGAGAGCGCACAGGGCCAGGCCGCTCCTCCAGGAAGTTGTAAAGTCCGTCACACACACATTCATGTAACCGTGCGTCTGCTCCTGACACCAGGTCAGCAGCTTACTGTAACGAGCCATTGACTCTACACACACACACACACACACACACACACACACACACACACACACACACACACAGAACATGTGAGCTTGTGTATGACTCTATATGTGGGAGATGTTAAACTATATATGAAGTAACACACATACCTTGACGTGTAAGTCTTGGGTGTGGGGAGCTAACAGCATCAAGACGCAAAACTGGACCCTCACCTGTGTCTATGAGATGACGCACCTGTACACACATTTTCAGCATTACCACGAGCATCATTACTGGTTATGACTCGATTAGGACTGCATGTTTCTAACCTGAGCAGCGCTGATGAGTTGCATATTGATGTTGGGATAGCGGCTAGCAGGATCCACACTGTATTGGCTGTAGTTTTTACTGACGTTTTCTGGTGTTGTCTGAGGAAGCAACCGATACAGACTCTCTCTGAGATAAGGAAGAAACAGATTAGAACAGAATTGTGATTCCTACATTGTCAAAACTGAATGTTCATAAATCATTTGGATCCCTTTTTAGCTCTGACCTCTCAGCCAGAACCTCTAAAGGGGTGTTGCCCTGACCCCAGCTGCGAACCATCCAGGCCGTGTCCATGGCTGCCAGGAAGCCCCGCGCTATTCCTGTTCCCATTGGCCAGAATGGCTATAGGAAAAAACATTTTATATCAACAAAATCAGAGCCAACAATACCTGAAAATATTACAAAAGCTTTCAGAATGTACTATAATAGAATGTTCAATATAAGAATGTTCAATATTAATATCTGCATAAGACTGTAGTTTATATGTGTAGACTTTTAAGCATAAAATGCACTAAAATTAGCACTGAAATATATGAATAAGTGATTAAATGTGCCAAGCTAAAATCTAAAAATTTTGTTCGATACCACTTAGCCATTAAATATATTCATATTATAGCTGAAAGATGGCAAATATAAAAATTCGATACGATACAGTTTTAAGAAATAAATTGTTAATAAATAAATATAGTGTAAAAATCAATAAATGATTTACATATATCATGAGCTATTTATTTATTGATGCTTTTAAGTAAACATCAGAATCAAACTCCTAAATCTTGTACATTTGAAAATTTTGTACAAATTGAAATATACAATATCAACAAAGAAACTATTCTGATAAATAATAAAAAAACGATATGCCGATATGATACCAATATCCGATATGATAACCGATAATATGCCGATAACCGATATGATACCAATAAAAACGCAGTTTTTCTAATATAATTTTTCTTCTCGGGTTAATATATCTTGTTTTAAGGTTTCGGATATTTTAACTGCAAAACATGAATAATAATTAATAATATTTTTTTTTTTTCATTGCTCATTCTTGCTCTCACCTCTAGTAAACTATCCCCCACCAGAGTGACCAGCAGAGGGTGTTCCCTGCGCTGACGCACCAGTGCTGCGTTCTCGGAGGCGTACATGCAGGTAAAGTCAAACATGGCCACATCTGGCTGTCCATAGTGATTGATGGCAAAGTCCAGAGAAGGAAGCTGATGATTGGTAGAGAAATCCGCTGCTTCACGAGCGTATGAGAGCAGTGCATTCTGGTCCACGTTATTCCTGGACAGCAGCATCTCGGTGTCAGCATAATCCTGCAAAACAAAAATAAAAGAAGAATCACTCACAATGGTATGTGTACGATAAGCCGATATTTGCACACAGCATTCAATCATGTGACGACTCACGTGCAGAATGACTCCTTTGTCCAGAAGACTTTGTTTTTTGGCGGTCATTACAAAGTAGTGAGTGTCATCTTTGTAATATACTATATTCTCTAGATCAATTCCTGCACAGAAAAGATATTGACAGACACTCATTGTGTTTACATCATTTTAAACACATGATAAACTCATTCATAGAGAAGACAAAGGTACCTAACTGTGCAAAAATGAATATTGGTTGAGTAAAATGCAGTTGAGTGCAATACATATGGTCTTGGTATCTTTGAACTCTGGTAATGTTTAAGTTGCACTGAAATAATTCAGTACCGGTATCTTGCCGGAGGTCCTGGAAAAACCTCTGGTTGAAGATGAAGGCGACACCGCTGATCTCCTCCACTTTAGCCTCAGCGGTGGTGTTGCGATTGATGAAGTTCGCTGTGACGGCAATGGCCAGTTTCCCCCGAAACTCCTTCCTGCGAAACCCTACCGGACACAGACAAATCAAACCCTTACACTGGAGTTTTGAAAACAATAAATTAGTGATATGAAGATGTCCAAAGCAGGGTAAAATTAGAATAGGGGAACTGTCTGTTATAGATGACTGTATGAGTGGCGTCATTTCCTATGACTCAAAGTAAAGTTGTCTGCACAACACATTTTTGGGGTTTTGATGCATGTATGAGAAAAAGGAAGACAAGTGAAAAATAGCAGAAAACTGAGGAACTATAGTTTATAAACTGTGTGAACTTAGGAAGACATTGCCATCATGACCAATAGGGGGTTTTATTAACCATCGACGGAAGCATCTGTTTGGTACATTTCTGTGAGTACAATTATTGTACAATTATTGTATTATTTAACTCATTTTTGACCAAATGCGTAGTTACTGCGCTTTGCCTTTGTAGGGCAGAATAGGTCTGAGACTGTGTTTTTGCAGATACCTGGTAAAGTGTTTCTTCTGCCGTCTGCACCAATAACCACATCAAACTCCAGCTGTCTGACTGGATGAGAGTCGGGGTGGACCTCTGCTCGCCAGCCGACACCTGAACACGACATGAACATGAAAACTGTCAATTCATTTGCAGATAAAATTAGGGTGAAATTGTTACATTTCTCTTACGCTTCTTCTGGTCTTCTGGAGGTTCCAGTAGATGTTTGAACTCCAGATTCACGTGAACCTCGACACCCAATAACAAGGCCACCTTCAAAAGCATCAGCTGCAGCTGACGAATACCTGAGCATAAATAGATGTTGAAAATAAATAGTGTAAATACACTAAACTGTTTAGAAATAAACAAAAATCAATTCATGAGAATATCACAAACGCTTTCAGAATACACTACAAAATATGATATTGTTAATCAGTGTCTGTCTTATTTTTTATATAAATATATAAACATCCTTAAAATAGGATTAAATTGAGAAGGAAAACTGCTATTTTTATGCATATTTTATGTTATTTCATATGTAAAACTTTCAACTATAAAAAATAGTTTATGAAATATATGAATAAAATATTAAATCTGTCAAGTCAAATTAAAGCTATATTAAAATTCTGGCTGATACTGTTTAGCCAATAATTAATTTTATGTTATGGCTGATAGTTTTAAAATGCTTGATTTAAATTTTTACATTTTTGTTTGGATTTTTTTTTTTCCAGTCTAAAAACAAATATAAATCGTTTTAAATACTACAAGTGAATTTAGGTAACACAACATTATAATGTACAGTACAAAAAAGGATATTCATTTTGATATTTGCTACATACTAGTATATTTACTTGATACATACAATATAAATTATAAATTTAAATAAATCTACTTATTAAATATTTAATGTTTTTTAAATAATTAAATGGTAAATATAAATAGTAAATATAAAAATAGAGGAAATAAAAAATTCAAACTAATTTAAACATCAAATATCAACCAATACTGATAAATTAAAGGAATAGCTCCACATATGTTGTTAAAATCAAATTAACACAAAAATCTATTCAATTTATATATAAATTCTATATAAATAACATTTTCTCTTTGAGCATTAAATTTCATCCTAAACATTTAATGTAACATTTAATGTAACAAGTCAGGATATTTATTGATTCACTGGGAATGAATATGTATTAAGAAAGTAATTTTTTTTTTTAAGTAAATCAAATTTTTATTCCATTTTGATCTCATGTTTACTCACTGATATGGTCTATGGCTCCAGCACAGAACTTTCCGTAGAACTTTTTGGCCCCCAAACCACGGAGGTCCTGAATCGTGAAGGGCCAGAGATGCAGAACGTTGTTCCGTGAGAAAGCATCGCGCTTTTCCACAAGAACCACCCTGGCACCCAGAAATCCCAGCTCAATAGCCGTCCGCAGTCCACACGGACCTGCGCCTATGATCAGACACTGAACACACAGCAAAACTCACATGTAAAACAGCGTTCAGCGCACTGGTGAAGAGAACTCTCTCTTGTAATGCATTGCGGGTGACCCTGAGTTAGTACCGTGGTGCTGGTGCAAGCGTGGCCTCTCATGTACTCTTTCTGGCTGGCTCTTTTGTCCAGTTTGGCCCATAGTGCCTTGGCCTTCCAGTAGTGCAGTCTGCTCCTCAGGGTGTGGTAGAACTGCGGCTGACCCACGGGATGCAGCTTCAGCTCTTCACACAGCTCCTGGAAGGCCCTGAGGGTCTCTCTACATGTGCCAGCCTGCACGAAGGCGTCGAACAGGGCATGTGCATGACACGTCTCAGACCGTCCGTCCCACATCTCTGCTTCTCACAAGCCACACAGGAGTCAGCTCACCTCCAGAACGCACCAGACACAGGGCATCTGAGGAAGAGAAGATATTTACAGGGCTGCAGGGATTTTGGACAGACAGGGAAGAGATGAATGTGGAATAGGGAATTGAGGATTTTATCTCCATCGTTCTCTGATGGAGATAAAAAGAAAGGAAAGCAATTTGCATAGATAGGCCGTAAAGCAGATGTGTCAGCAAAACTTGTGCCACATTCTTCTATCTCTCTATTTATCTGCACATCATGTTCCACTCAGACACACATCTCTCATTATAGCTCCTCAAATCAGTTTGTCATTGCTTATACAAATGTCAATAAAATGCTCAAGGAAAATAAATATTTATATTGAAATTAAATTACTTGAATTGAAATTGAAATATAATATGTCTCATACTCTGGTGCTGCACACATGCACAATACTTGATCGATATCCGACAAATTAAGTGCAATAAATAATCAGTGATAGAATATAACATAATTTATTGTTCCGAGAAATTAATTAGCTAATACTTGGACATTTTATGATCATCATTATTGTCAGTTCCACACAAAAAAAAAAAAAAAACTTTTGAGTTTTGACAATTAATAATGCAAAATCTCTGTTCTCAATTAGTGAATTTTGAGTAAATATAAAATAAATAATAGTGATATCATTTAAATAATAAAAAATGTGTTGTTCACCAGTTTAAGCCTTATCTGCTATGGTTATATATTGTATTATATCTTAAATATATATTTAATATTATATCAGGGAATAGATTAAATTATTATATACACACACATTTATAATATATTTTGTTCATATATATATAAAAACAGTATCATAAACGGTATAAAATAGCTTAAATGTGTTTGCAGTGGCTCCAGCACTGATTCTGACTGGCTGTTGTGTAAAAGGGGAGGGGTTTACAGTACTCTGTGGAGTCATCAATATATGACAGACAGTAAACCACTTCATTAAACACATTACAAAAGATTACAGCAACTGCATTGACTCAATTCATTCAGCACTACTATTCAGCTGTGCACTACTGCCTGGATGAATAGTTTGACCTCGAAGCGCCTACATAAGAATGACTCATTAAATGAGTTTGCAGATGACGCCTGATTTGATCCCTTGTGATTATATGCAATGATAAGCAGACTATTTAAGTGTGACACTGACTTTGGTGTCCAAATCCTTTATATAGATGATTTTCTTTCTCTCTAGCACTCACTTATCTTTTTAAATTATGACAGAATTTGTCTCTAAAACAGAATAGGATACATCTAGAATAGGATGCATGGGGTCAGACATTAACTCTGGGGAATAAAACCCACTGGGAGAAAGGGACTGTCAATCTAATCTTTCTACTATGAAAATTACTGACTGTGCTGATTCAAAAATGAAAAGTCTGTCATCATTTAGAAAACTGAATGGAGACCAGAAGCTGTCAAGCTCCCAAAATGACAAAAAGCACAATAAAACGATCATGAACTTATATTCCAAGTCTCCTGATGACACAAAATAGCTTTATTTTTGTTTTTAGTTGTTTTTCGCTGATAATCTTCCCCACACCTCATTAACCACATCATAAGGAGCCCCTGAAGGGACATGATGTTTTGGGGAAATTATATGGCAATGCTTTTGCATTCTTTCGTAAAAAAAAATTGTATTCCCCAGAGAAAAAGTTTTTCAGGGGAACGCAAAAGTTTTTAAATCTATTTTTTCCTCCCATCTCATCTTTTTTTCTTTTTCCCAAACGAAAGACATTTTGAAGAATGTCAGTAACCAGACAGTTGATGGACCCCATTGACTTCCATAGTATGAAAAATAATACGTCTATGGGGTCCATCAACTGTTTGTTACTGGCATTCTTCAAAATATCTTCTTTGGTGTTCAGCAGAAGAAAGAAACTCATACAAGTATGAAAAAACTTGAGGGTGAGTAAATGATGACAGAATTTTCATTTTTAAGTAAACTATTCCTTTAAGCAATAAATATACTCACAAGACTGTCATGTAAACTCTCTATAGGAAGAAGAAGAAGAAAAGCAAGTGACTCTCAAAACAGATTCCACTGCATTGGACGTCATTTACGCATGATCATGTCCACCATAAATTGAGGGCGAAACCCTGGAGCATCATCATAAAAATGAATAACCTGCATCAATATCCTTATTCCCCTCTCTCTCTTCTCAAATGTCTCAGTGATTGACTTGCGTGCCGATTGAAAGCAGAGGATTACAGAGAGCAAGGAAAGTGCTGCAGAAAGAGGATCGATCAATTTTTCCTCTAGTCAGCCATTCAGACATTGATTACACCGTGAACCTATAAAGGCATATGCACATATTAATGAAACAATACAGCTAATCATTGAGTACATACATACAGTAGTCAAAGTGTTCCCATGTAAACATGTGCCATGAATGACCATCCAACATCTGCAGTCATATGCCTTTTTCAGCTCTTTCCATATCACATCAAGGTAGGCTACTTCAGACTGTCACAAACATCAACACTGCTGCATCAGAGTGACACGCACACAAATACATTCAATTCAACACTAGCAAGTGATACTTACCTCGTGTTTCTCTGTATGCGGCACATGCTGCTGACATGCTTTCCTTCCTCTTCTCTCGCTGTTTCTCTCTGGCAAGTTCCCAAGTGGATCTAGAGCGGTTAACTCTGGTGTCATATACACAGCTGCAGTGCAGGAATTAGCTCCACCACTTCACACACACACACACACACACACACACTCTGCCCTCGTTCTCTCTCCACCATCTCTCTGTAGCCAAGGTCAGAGGAAGGAGCTACCAGGCACATGCTGACTCCTCCTCCACACACACACGCTTTCAAACAGGCAACAAACACAAACATTGTCTTTCAGGACACACACGTACACCTCTATGCCACATACACACTGTAGATGATTCGCATATTCCTGTCAGCGCATGTTAACAGTACAGATTCATTATTGCAGTGGATCTGCTGGTGGTTAGTGTTGGAGTGTTATTGAAAGCAGCCCTAGATCTAATCTGATTTGCACCGGGACAGAGGCTTCTTAAAGAGATTACAGAGCGTAGATGATGGGAGGGTGAGAGAGGAGAGGTGGAGGAAAGACTGAGAGATCTGGACAACATAACACTTTTGACTACTTGATCTTTAGCTCTGCTGAACATAAAAAGAGTGTAATGTCTCTCTCAAGTGGCTGTTGGATTGAGACCCTAGAAATTAATAATACTAATAATACTACTACTAATAATAATAATAAATCAAAATAAAACTTTTTTGGCTTTTCAGTCCGGGGACCCTTATAGGGGGCCGCAAAGGAGTGACAGGGGGTCCATGAAAAAGTCAAGAGAAACACTAATTTACAAAAAATAAAAATTAAATTATAGGCCTATATGTATGTGTATGTGTGTTTATATATATGAGATTAAAATAAGTAAATAAATAAATTAGATTAAGACTATAAAAACATTAAAAATGTGATTAAAATTAAAAACAGTGATCTATTAAATAGTCTTACAATAGATTAAAATAAAAACGGACTGATATAAATACAAATTAGATTAAAATTAAATAAATAAATAATACATTTAACAAAATACATAAATAGGTCTATACAGGCCTATAGCTACATGACAATAGTGTAGTGAGTAGAAAGAGAAAGAACCTAGAAACTGTTTTCAGGATGTATTCAGGATGATCATATTTGGGGGTCCGTGGCCTCTGAAAGATTGGAAACCCCTCAACCAAATTACGAATGAAAATATGGTCATTAACGAAGGTTAACATAGCCTAACGTTACTGTGTTGACGAAAATATGATGAGGGGAAAACAACGTACGATATTAAAATGCAGAAGATTCCCTCGCTTGAGCTGAAGCGTCTACTAGTAGGTTAGTTAACTCACCCTAACTCTACCTACACGATAGCCTGCCCTGTTTACACAACACAAACGTAAACGTATTACGACCGACCATAGACTGTAACGACAAGCACGCAAAAGTAAACTTACGTGCTAGTAGTCAACTGCGGTCACGCCATCTGTACTTCGGAGAAGTGCGGTCGCGCCATCTACGCTTAAAAATATATTGCGCGTCTACACGAGGTTGCGTGGTAGACGAAAGGTTTATGCGCTTGGTGTCGGCAGACCTTTAAAAAATAAATAAAATCATATTGTTTTCTGCAAACTCCACCAGATTCGTGTTCTACATCTCACTGACTACCAATGTGGGGATTTTCATGTTGTTATACTGTTTTATTATTTAATAATTGCCTGCCAAAGTCATGAACATTTACATTGCAATACAGTAATATTTTATAAATTCTTAAAAATGTGAAATCAAATTGTTTTCTGCAAACTCCAACAGATTATTGTTCTTCATCTCACTGTCTACCACTGTGGTGATTTTCATGTTGAAAACAATTTGATTTCACATTTTTATGAATTTATAAAATATGACTGTATTGCAATGTAAATGTCCATGACTTTGGCAGGCAATTATTAAAGAATAAAAAAGTAAATCAACATGAAAATCACCACAGAGGTAGACAGTGAGATGAAGAACAATAATCTGGTGGAATTTGCAGAAAACAATTTGATTAAATTTTTTTATGAATTTATCAAATATTCCTGTATAGCAATGTAAATATTCATGACTTTGGCAGGGAATTATTAAATAATAAAACAGTAAATCAACATGAAAATCACTACAGTGGTAGACAGTGAGATGAAGAACAATAATCTGTTGGAGATTGCAGAAAACAATTTGATTTCACATTTTTATGAATTTATAAAATATTACTGTATTGCAATGTAAATATTCATGACTTTGGCAGGGAATTATTAAATAATAAAACAGTAAATCAACATGAAAATCGCCACAGTGGTAGTCAGTGATATGAAGAACAATAATCTGTTGGAGTTTGCAGAAATCAATTTGATTAGATTTTTTTATGAATTTATCAAATATTACTGTATTGCAATGTAAATGTTGATAAATTTTGCAGGCAATTATTAAATAATAAAACAGTAAATCAACATGAAAATCACCACAGTGGTAGTCAGTGAGATGAAGAACAATAATCTGTTGGAGTTTGCAGAAAACAGTTAGATTTCACATTTTTATGAATTTATAAAATATTACTGTATAGCAATGTAAATATTCATTACTTTGGCAGGGAATTATTAAATAATAAAACAGTAAATCAAAATGAAAATCACTACAGTGGTAGACAGTGAGATGAAGAACAATAATCTGTTGGAGATTGCAGAAAACAATTTGATTTAATTTTTTTATGAATTTATCAATTATTTTTAAGCGTAGATGGCGCGAGCGCATTTCTCCGAAGCACAGATGGCGTGACCGCAGTGCTAGACCTGGATGCGTAAATCACGCTGTGAATGCGCGCTTGTCGTAACAACTTACAGAACACGGACAATGAATAAATAAAGCACAAATCATTTATAATGTTGTATTTCGATTATGTACTTACTACAATGTTATTTATGGGGCATAGGTTTTCACAACATGAACTGTTTTTGATAAATGCTGATGTTGTTTTAGTGACTAAAATGAATGTCATTTTAGTTGGCTAAACTGACTAAATTAATGAAAATGACATAACGAAATACTGACAATACATAAGTTGAGAATATTTCTGTGAAAAGACAAAAATTATGACCAAAACAAAACAAACCCTCTAAGCTACTCTCCTGAATGAATAGATTTTAGACGATCCATAGCATACAATTACGGAAAAATTGACTAAAAATATTGATGATTTGTCTTGTTTGCAAGAGCGTATAGAATGTTTTGTCCAATAAAATGCGCACTAATATGAGATTTCCCCCTAATATTACCAATCAGTTACTAGCAATAGCAAATCATGGTTTGCCATGCAGGCTTTATCCTATTCCAACTTCCTGTTACGCGAGGAACACAGGAAAGGGTTTTTAACATATTTTCCCATTATTATTCTTGAAGAACAAAACACAGGCAACAAAATTAATTATTATAAACGGTTTCAGCTTTAATATGAGATCATATTTTGTTACAAAAGTGCAATTGTCCTTCATCTCCATTGAGGTCCTTCATCAGCCATGTTGCTGAAATAGAGGGGAAAAACTAAATTGTTAAACTGTAAGGAAGATAAACAAAATCATCTCAGTTTGACCTCAGTAAAAAGTTGCTTTGAGAGTTGTGAAGATGCTTACCAGTAATGCTCGTCCTCTGGTCTCAATGGGCATAAAGGCCACTCCTATCGCACAAATCACACACGCTGTGGCGAACGGTGATAGGGACAAAATCACAGACCTAGACATCAACACCTATGACACATGCAAACAATGTTATCTTCTTGTAAATCAATAGCGTTACACAAAGCACAGATATTTATTTAGACGAACACACACATGCAAAGTCAAACACACAGAGCACCTGTGCAATGAAAGGTGCGATCATTCCCCCAACTCGACTGAAGGATGTGCAAAAGCCCATTCCGATTGAGCGCACGGATGTGGGATAAACCTGCAAACACACACCAATCATTCGGCATATTAACTCTTCCTTTAAAGGGTAAGTCCACACAGAAATGAAAATTCTGTCAACAAGTACTCACCCTCATGTCATTCCAAATCCATAAGATTTTGAAATTTGAGAGATTTCTGTCCCTCCACTAAAAGACTATTAACCCAAAAATATGTGATTAAAAACCTAAATTAAATCCGTTTATCATATAAAGCGATCTTGTCTCTTCGGTAGACCTGGATTAAACCGCTTGATTCATATTAATTTATTTTACAATCTCTTTATGAATGTTCTGAAGCATCATAAGCGTTCAACGGAGGGACAGAAATCCCAGAAATAATATTTTAGTAAACATATTTTCATTTGCGTTCCAAAGATGAACAAAGGTCTTGTGGGTTTGGAACGACATGAGGGTTAATAAATTGATGACAATATTTTCATTTTTGGGTGAATTATTCCTTTAGGATATCAAGAGGAAGTGGGGTGTTCATGTGTTTTGGTCTCACCTCTGCTGTGTAAATATAGACCACATTAAAATTCATGGAAACCACAGAGCGCAGAAGGAAGAGCAGTACAGTGAAACCAAACCTGCACAGGGACAGACACATAATTCAATCTACTTTAGCTGCACTTCTAACACATGACCATAAGAGGACCACGAATTGTTTGTAAGTAAACGGCAGTGTGCAGAATAGCATAGGCTACTGCCATACTGCTTTCTGCAGTATAGTTTATGTAAACAGTTCAAAGTATGTATAGAATACGTAAAACAGATGGTACTATAATTAATTACTAAAGCAATAATAATAGCAGTTTGTACTTACAAGCAGGTACACAATATAATTCAACATTAAGTGAACATACTTCATTATAATTAGATAAATGCACCGTAAATAATAAACATGTGATGTAAAGTGTGACCAATGGAAAGCAGTGTTATTTTAGTATCATTCATACATTATTAGTTTTTATATTTTCCTTTTTCATTTTGATTTTAGTAAATTTGTTTTGGTAATTTGTTATGTTTTTGGTAATGTTTATGCTTTATTATTCATTCTCATTTAAGTTTGAGTTATTTTAGTACTTTCACTTCAACTAAACAACAATTAGAATTGTTGCCTCGGCAAGTAACTAAAATGCGTTTTTTATGCACTTTTTAGTTTTTTAGCTAACATTTATTTAAATTTATATTTACATGAATTAGAAAATGTTTATTTTACATTTACATTAAAATAATGTCCATACTGTACATTATGTTGTGATGCCTAAATTCACATTTAGTGTTTAAAATGACTGATTGTAATTTTTAGCATTTTATTTGTAATTTATTTGTAATTTTAATATCTGTCATTATCAGTTATCTGCCATAAATTGAAAATAATTATCGGCTTATTGGTTTTGTCTTGAATTTTTTTAAAATCAGTGCATCCTTATTATATGATCTACATATTACTCCTGAGTTGTTGAAAATGATATTAGGCATTATTAAAATGATTTACACTGATTAGAAATAAAATAAGTTTAAGGTTTTTTTTATATTTTATTTAAGTTAACGTTTATTTTATGTTACATTTATGCATTTGGTAGATGCTTTTATCTAGAATGATTTATATTGTATTCAAATGCTATTTCAATGAACAAAAATGCTTTTTATGGTTTTAATTTGAATTTCAAATCATTTTAGAGAACAAGAGAACAATATACTCACATTGTTGTGCAAATATTAACAAGCATGAAAAAGATGGCACACAACACCAGCAGTATGGCCATGCAGGGCTTCCGTCCGAACACATTTAACAAGGCGATATTGAGGGGGATGACTGCAGAGGAAACACATACATCAGCTTTTAACATTCAGCTAATCGGAGTATGTGAAACTGGGGTGAGTGAGAGGTCAAAGGTCACTCACGTGCCACCTCGCCCAAACAGCTGATGAGTAGGGTCTGGTAATCAGCCATGTTGAAGGGGATGCAGTAACACAGCGCCTCCTCGTGGTTGTGTTTGATCTGGTGCTCTGGGTCAGCATCTGTCACACATAGAAGGTTCTTCTCCAGTAACTCAGAGCTGCTCAGGACGGAGCCGTAATAGATGAAGGAAGCCACAAACCTGTGGATAAACAATGCAATACATCACACATTTAGCATACAAAAACTGCACAGGAACTGAAAAGTGTATTTGCTGGTTACATACACACACACACACACACACAACACACATTAACCAAAGGGAAAAGCTTTAGACATTACCATGAGTACCACAACAAAAGTGATGTTCTTCTGTAAGCCGGGCTGATCAGAGTTAATGCATTTCCTCTTTCTGTCTGAATACAAACAGTTCTGTCAGTTGTACTCTTTAGTGCGTTTACACTGACATAAAAGCATGAATTAATCTGTAGGAATATAGATACTGTATTTCCTAAATGTTCAAAAGTACCTACTATCTGAAGCTATTTATATATTTTTGAATGCAGGCTTCATTTAATTGATTTCATACACATATTACATAAAATAGTATATGATATACGTACAGTATACACTAGGGGTGGCACGGTTCACAAAACCCACGGTTCTGTTCGTATCACGGTTTTAGGGTCACGGTTTTCGGTTCTGTACGGTTCTTGTTGTTATTTTTTCTTTTAATCTTTAACACTCCAGAAATGTACTTCAGCATATGATATAGGCTATAGCTTAATTATCCACAATTCAGGATACAGTATTTAAAAAAAAAATGTATATCATGTAATCATGCACAAACTGAATTTGACTTGACTTTAAGCACATTATTGAGACCATCTCTGAGGAAAGGTAGGTGACATTTTGATACAGCAAGAGAGAAGACATTGATGAAATGCTTTTGTTTATTTGGCAAAAAAGGAGAATGTGTATTGCTATCTCTACAGGGACTTATGTGCATTTTTAGCACACAAAGATTAAAATTAACTTGCATTTATCAAACTGTCAACTTCAGTGTAGCTCTTACAAAATGTTTATCTTTTAAAAGAAAAAGAGAGGAACTCTTAAAGCACTATCTTTTAAATAAGTCAAAATATGTTACACATAATTGCCTATAATGAGGCTATAACGATAGCAAAGGCATAACCTTCAGATATAGAAAAAGGAACTTCTCATACACACCACTTCAGGTTCCCGTAGTTCTCCTTCCGGAAGGGAGACGCCATTCATCCTGGCGATCCAATTAAGTGTAGACATTGCTCCTTTTATGTTACCCTCTGAGACCTGGAACCGTGCAGACTCAGGAATTAACTAAGGCAAAGGAAGAGAGTGAGCGAGTGAGTTAAAAACGAACATCTACTTCCATTTCTTTCAGCATATTCCAATGGCATTTAGACAAAACTCACCAAGAAGAGGCCAATGAGTATGATGCTGGGAATGATGGAGAAACGGATCATCCAACGCCAGCCCATCGTGGGCACCACCGTCATACCGAGAATGATAATAAGCATAGATCCCAGCATCCAGAAGATCTGTCCACCAACACAGGTAAGGTCAGTATTGGAGGTTTCCCAGTTGCAGGTCAAACATAACTTAAAAAAGCGCTTTGAGGTGCTATAGAAAATTAAGTTATTATTATTATTATAATTTTGCATTTGGCACTCACTGAGGCAAGAGGCAGCAGGAATGCTCTGTGTTTAGCCGGGATGAATTCGGTCTTCAAAATAAACCTTTAAAGAAGAAAATAGCAAAGAGTTTGTCAATGCATTTGAATTATTATTTTTTATGTATTCTGGAAAATCAAGGTTACCACAATTTATGACCAATGAATTTCCATGACCTTTTTCAGTTGTTTATGATTACTGGTTTCAAGGTTTAAAACATATTTTGATTCAGACAGATTTCCAAATAAATCATTCAAACATAAATTACTCAGAAGAACAATGTGCTCACAAAATGAACATTTCTATGGCTCACAAGCAAGTCGTTGTCTAACAAAGTGACATTTTTGAAATATTTTTCAGCAAAGCATATCTTGAAAAATGTATAATTGTATATTTCCAGAACAGAAAAACACTATTTAAATAAGATTCCTTGAAATTTCCAGGTTTGTATGTACTGAAAGTATGTGAGTACAGTATGTTTTGCATAATAATCTCACCCTTGAGATGTGGCTGCAACACCGCAGCCCACCATACAGCGCAGGAAGATGAACCAGCCATACGATGGAGAGAATGAAGTGAGCAGAGAAAAATATGATGCCCATATAAAGCCACCAAACACCACCTGTGCACACAAACACATGTTTTTCCCTTAAATCTAATTTACCATTAAATCACAATATACCACTTGTTATGGGTTAAAAGAAATATCGTCTGACCTTCCAGCGTCCATATTTGTCGGCAACATAGCCACAGAGGACCCCAAATACCATAAAACCCATGAACACCATCTAAAAACAAAATATAAGTCCTTTAATGATTATTTCTGAATTTTATGGAATTGCACAAAAAAATTCACCTAGTTTTCCTTTGCATATAAACCTGGGATCAAAGGAAGTATTTTAGCATTAAATATATTATATCACCTATAAATGGATACAAAAATCTCAACCAAACGGGTCAGATAGACACGTGTGCATCTTGCACTTCAACATTCCATTCCTGTCAAACTTCAAAAGAAAAACTAAATAAAGCGCTCCGATTGGACAAGCTCCTCACCGTGGAGACAAGAGCCACCTCCCAATCCTCTAGACGCCATTCACAGCGGATCTCAGGAGAAACCACAGCTAACAACATGATCTCCATTGCCTCCACTATCTACACACACACGCACATCAGTGAAACATGTAAGCAGTAAAAACAGTATGCTGGTTAATGAATTACAGAGACAAACACATACACTTGTCTTACATTGGCACTACCCATGATGACAAAAAGCAGAATATGGAAGCTTCCAAAGCCGATGCTCTCCACAGCCTCCTCAATGGTGTAGGATTTTAGTTCTGTGTGAGGTACAGAGGTCAAAATCCCACTCGATTAGGTGACTGGAAGCTACTTGAGGAATTGCTTTGCTCTCTGAGAGTATAAACATATCTACTTTAAGTTTTTTTGTTTGCTTGTTCCTTACCTTTGGCCTCGGCAGGTTCAGAAGGTGTGTTATTGCTGCTACGGGTGTTGATCTCTTCCTCCAGCTCCAATTCCTGAAGCTGGATGCCATCGACCAGGTGGGTCTTCATGGAAGACGATCGCTTTAATGCCATCTTCTCTGAAAAGTCGAGCTATTTCTTCAATCGTAGGCACTGAAAAGTTTAGATGAAAATTTTATGTTAACAAAAAATGGCTAAGACCTAAAAGCAACAGAAGAATGCTTGCAAAACTTATGGTGGTATCATACTTTTTGGACATGCAGCATGGTATTACCGTGATTTTGTTTTTGACATGTACCATGATAATACCATGTTTTTGGACATGGTACCATGGTTATCATGTTATTTATAGACATAAACAAGTTTTCTAGGACAAGAACCATGGTAACATCATGACATTCTTTGATGTATCTTTTGATTATTAAACAAATATTATGGTATATCAATACGTTTTTGTCATGCAGTAGCATTTTATGACCAATTGATACCTTCTGTACAGCCACAGTATTTTTTTACAGTTAGTGTTAGTGACAAAATTACACCACACAGCAGACTAATCTACTTAATGACGTTTTTTAAGTGAGCATATAATAAATTCTTACTATAACAATGGATGATGAGCTCATCAAACACGATTCTTCGTCATGTCGAAGCTTTTCCCATCGCATCTCATCCCGACTGACACTTTTTTTGATACTGTAGTCTATTTGACAGCCAGCTCTTCCAGAAATTCCCGTATGTTGTGTCAAGACCTTTCAGCGATTTATGCAAATCAGTCTCGCAAAACGCCAATACAAATAGGTCCAGGAGATTTCTGAACTGTAAAATCCTACCTACTTCGCTTTTATAATCCAGACTCTGAATTCTGTAGAAATTGTAAAACTCCCAGATGCAGCATCAACCTCTCCCGCAGTAACAACGCCCGCATACACCTGCCGACAGGTAAACAACGTCACAACCTTCAGCGTGGAAGGGGTAGGCTACATCTTAACTTTTAAAGGGACATGACTCATTTTTTCTTTAGTCTGACCCCCCCCCCCCCCCCCCAATATTTTTTTCTTTCTTTCTTTTTTTCTTTGGCAAGATAACACGCCCAGTGTCGTGTTACTTTGCTCTATTTGTAAGGAACTGTGGATTGGATTATTTCGCTGTTTATCGAGAGTGGACGCAGCTTGCTGGACAAGCAGGTTTTAGTGTTGCTCTCCGGTGGACAAGCAGGTTTTAGTGTTGCTCTCCAGTGTCTGAGTACTGACCTAAATATTGTAAACAAAGCTGTGGACACTGACATATTTGTAGTGTGCATATAGACAACATTCTCGTCAAAAGGTAACAATTGCAATTCTACGGACCAGTTAGGCAAGAGACGTGAGTAATGTTACAAGGCTTCAGCCGAAGTGGGCGCGACCAAAATATCCTGATTGGCGACTTTGACATTGACATTAACGAGGGATTGGCGATTCGTGAATACATCATGTTTATGAATAGAATCTTTTCAACGAATCCGTTCAGCCTGTTTACAACTACATAGGCTACTTTATGTAGTTAAGTCGATGAAAGCGTACTTCAAAACAGTTGACACATTGAATAGATGTTTATTTTAAAAAGTATTAAATTAAATGTATGTGGAAAGGCTACAGAGAGTAAATACATTTTGTTAATCCTTTACATGTTTACATTTCAGAATTAGGCCTGTTTTATTTTATACCATGTTATTTTTATTGAAGCCATATCTGAATCTATTATCTTCTTGACTTTTCCAATATAGATAGATAGATAGATAGATAGATAGATAGATAGATAGATACTGTGCACTTGCCAGTTGGGATTCATCTTATGGTTAGCCTACATACTACAAGACCAATAGCTTCAGATATATTTGTATTATTAATCTTTTCTTTTTAGATTTATGCTGCATTACAGATTGTATTAGATAAATTACCCAGAACTGACACGAAAGAGACATAACTGACGGCACATTGTTTATTATTTAATTTACACAACAATATAGAGACATTAAACATCAAATACTGGGATGCAGTTTGCAGAGACCAAGAGAGAAAGAAACAAGACAGAAGTGTGTGTATATACACACACACACACACACACACACACACACACCTGCATGATAGGATCACAAAGATGGTGTTAGCATCATTAACAAAAAAGATGAAAATGTGGTTAGATTTCAGGTAGTTTAAATGAAATGAAAAATTACATTTCTGTAAGATTTAGTTTACATTCCTATGATATCCTATGGCACCGACATAGGGACAGGGGGAGGTATACTATTGCGTGCACACACACACACACACACACACACACACACACACACACACACACACACACACACACACACACACACACACACACACACACAGAGCATTCAGTTAATCTCAGAGTAATCTCATTGTAATTTTTATAAATATGATTAAATTCAGTTAAATGCTGTAACGGATTGATTGTTTCAGACAGTCAAAATACCTCACTCACACACACACACACACACACACACACACACACACACACACACACACACACACACACACACACACACACACATTGAGTATAGCACCATGTTAATCAATTGAATGAAATAACACTTATTCTCAACATAGTCTTTTATGAATGCGTACACTTCTCATTAAGAAATGTACAAAATTAGAAAAAAAAATATGGAGAAAAAAAAAACAAAGTTGGTCTTTGCACAGTGGGAAAGGGGGCATCTGACAATGATGTTTGCCTCTTACTGGTCAACTCTGGACTACATACTGAATATTTAAATATGGAGAAATGTCCGTTTACATATTAATACTCTTTCTATGGGATATATTTTAGTCATAAATATTGATTTTCAAATACTTTCAAAAATATTATTCAGATTTAAAAATGACAAAATACTGAAAATTTCTTTTTTTTGATGATCAGGATGGTTTCTCTGTGCTTTGACCATTGGTTTTTAGTCTAATGAACCATTACATATTAGTCTTTCAAAGTAAGCTAAATTCTATCAAGCTTGTTTGAAGTATTTTTCAATATTTACTTCAATATATAATAAAGACTATTAGCATGCCCATCAAGACATTATCACAAAAAATAAACAAGGAAGAAATAAAGCATAATCCATCACTTCACATGCGTACCAATTTAAGGCCTGCCAGGAGTCTACATGATTGATAGAAATATAGAAAGAATGAAGAAAGGAAAATTCTAGATGTAAGCAAAGACAGGGATATTAAATTAAACAAAAAACAAATACAGAATGGGTTTCCACACCTTTTGACCAATACATGTCCATGACTTTTCAATTAGTTGATTATTGATTATAGTCATGATTATTCGATAACAATTTTTAAAATCATTTTATTGCACTCCCAAAGAGCAATTTCGAGCTAATGAAATATTCACTAGATATATATGTAACCTGAAATCTAGAAAATATGACATAAATTATGAAAATTTTAATGATCATTCAATGACCTTTCTTCAAGCTTGAAAATGATGAATTTTCCATGACATTTTCAAGTTCTTCATGAGTGTGGGAACCCTGTATAACCAAAATAAATAAATAATAAAAGATAATAAAAATAAAGAGAGTAAAAATAGTACAGGCAATTAAAGGCCTTTAACCTCAACATTTCCTTAAAGGAATCTTTACAACACTGTGCAAATCCACATGACCATATACATGAAAATACATTGAGAATGCCTACCGAATTACGAAGCTAAAGGAACTATATGCTTCAACAGTGATTTGGTCTTCTTTTTTTTTAAATGTCCCATAGCAACACTTTTCCCACATCTTTAATACGTTTCATAACAATAAAAATAAATACAATCTAATATGTTTAACATATAATCTAACATATAATCAGATTGTGCTCAATGAGTCGATACATTAATATGCAATATATATATATATATTTTTGTATAGAATATGAACTCACTTATATCTTTCTTTATAGTATTTATATAGTTACTGTATACGATACTCTCTTTTCCACAATAAACTATTTAACTGATTGACTTCCATTATCACCATGATATGAATGTGCAAAGATGAGAAAATGTGCAAAATTAATATCAACTGAGAAACTACCTCAGCCATACTTTCAAAAGACACTGAAATGATTGGACAGCCAACATTCATAACCCACTGGCAAAAAGAGCTCAAAAGAATACACACGGGCATCATGAACGTTTGCTTTGATACTTTTCCTCAGATGCAGACCGGTTGGACAAAGTAATATGATGTTATCAGCATGGGAACCATGCTGGTCTGCAACTGAGGCCGCCTGTCGATCATCTCCACATGTGGGCTGGCTCAAAAACTCAGAGTATGCAGAGTAACTTCACTGTTTACAATCCCAACAAAATCTGTTTCCCTCCCCTGCAGAGTTTGAAGTACTCAGAGCTCAAATGTAAGGCAAGACCTGAAGACCTATGGAAAAAGACAGACTATAGCTCAGTTCCAAAACCTAGTGAGCTGCTGCACTACCTACATGGGCAGCATCCCAATTGTCATGGAACCTCATAAGTGGCTCATTTGCAACACATTATATTGGCTGCAACACAAATTGACTTAACGTTAGCATGTTGCTAAGCTAACGGCGTGATTCTCTAATAAGTAAAAAACACACAGAGATCACAAATGCTGGGTAAAATAATATAGGCTACTTATCGAATTAAATATTTCATTATAAAATAGACATTTCTCTTGCCTAGTCCAGTTTAATATTAGCATTTTGCTAAGCCAAAGTCTCTTTCAAGGATTCTCTAAGAAGTATAAAAATACACAGAACTCGAAAATGTTGGGTAAAATAATACATTTTAAGTTATGAACATCGATGAATGAAATTCATCAAACTTTATAACCGACATTTCTCTTGCCCTGTCTAGACTTTGACGTTAGCACTTTGCTAAGCTAAAAGCATGACACTCTAATAAGTATAAAAATATACAGAACGCACAAATGTTGGGTAAAATAATTATTTTAAAGTTTTTGTAAACATTTATAACTTTATAATGGACGTTTCTCTTGCCAAGTTCACCATGCTTGCGGTTTTGCCTTCTCTGTGAAGAGAATTTGGCGGAGATTTCATAAGGTATCTCGTAAGAGAAATAATTATGTTGACTACCATTTCCGGGAGGCTCACTAGATTGTGGAACAGAGCACGTTTCTACTTGATAATCCGTCTTGAATAATTGGGAGAACAGGACAGCGGCAAAAAAGAAAAAAGAAAAAAAGAATGCCACTTCAGAGTTTTTGGCCAGGGCTAGTTTGTGGTATTGTGGCAGAGCCCAGAAATGATGTTTAGCACCAGAGGAAGTCCAGAGACACGATGACCCATTTGAAGGAAGCACTTTGAGAGACATGGAACTGAATGGGAGTGATTTTCACATTAGCAACAGTCAGCACTAAGTCTTGAAGGTTCACAGCTCTCAGCATGCAAATTGAGAGTCTGAATACGGGGCAACTTTGTCTATTTTTCTAAACAGTTTGGACATGACGTTTAGGGTGTGTTTTTTCATTGTGAATTATAGGAGAGAGTATTTAAGTGTATTTTCTGCACGTCAGCAGTGAAATTTAAATTGTGGATTTTTCCTGCCAATACAAGCAGGGATGATTGCTAGTATTTCTTCATATGTAACAGACCAGCCGTACTTGAATTTGAAGATTTTGGTTTGGGTTTTGTGTAAAGCAGTTTCTCAGCCATCGAGCTGTGTTGGGATTTGTGAGGTTGTTTATGTGGTACATCAGGAAATTAACCAGGACTGGGGTTTTGGAATGGTTTTTCTCAACTGTGGTAGCTGACAACAGCAGCCTGTTTCTGAGAAAGTCTCTGCAGTTCTTCCCTGATGGCCTTGATTAGAGAGGCAGAGGAGTGAGGGGGTGGAGAACGCTCCTCAGGGGCAATGTACCCCGCGCTCGAGGCTTCCAGGTGGGCCTGGGGTGTTGTGGGATTCTGCAGGGACGTCCTGGGCATCTGGAATACAGGTGATGAGTATTCTGGGAATGTCAGTATCTGCGAGAAACAGAGAGGAGTATTGAATAAAATACCAACAATTCAGGAAAAAATAAACATATAGATTATGCTTAAACACAAACTTAAATTCAATTATATATATATATATATATATATGTATAAAAAAAAATGATATATATATAATCAGAGAGGGAGAGAGAAAAATACCAACACACATACAGATTATACTTGAACACAAACTTAAATGAAATATACATTATATAGAAATATACATAAAATATACATTTGGTAACACTTTATTTTACAGTGTCCTTGTTACATATGTTACATGTACTAACCTTAGTAATAACAGTATATTATGCATTATTACATGGAACTAACCCTCAACCAAATCCTAATCCTACCCAAACCATATAGTAAGTACATGTAGTTGCTTAATACTGCTCAGTACTTAAATATATAATTACACTGTAACAATGACACCTTAAAATAAAGTGTAACCATACATTTTAACTAAAATAAATTTCAAATAAACTACATAATAATAATTATATATAATAATTAATAATTATATAACAATAATAATAATAATTTGTTACATTTATATAGCGCTTTTTCTGGGACCTCAAAGCGCTTTACATAGAAGGGGGAATCTCCTCAACCACATTTACATTTAAATATATTATTTAAAATTAAGTAAATGTTTAACATACATAGTTTGAATTATCTTGATTTAAAAATGAAATAAAATTAAACCAATTAAATGATGTAATGGCTATTATTACTTGCCCATTCACACTATTGCCATTATACTTTATATGATTTTTATTGTATGCAGCTAAACTGCAGTGCTTTGAAAATACAATAGCACATATTTGGGATTTTATAACATCCCATATTTAATGTTATATTATAATATTATATGTACAAGTACAATTCTGAAAAAGTTATAATGAGTGTGCATGTTTGATTTACAGCCTCTCGGTTGGATCCTGGCCTAGAGATCTCCTCATCTGAGCGGTACTGAGTCCAGCTTGATCCTGAGGGTCCGGATACACTACGGCCAACTCCAGGATACATTCCAATCCGACTTGACAAGCCCACTTGTGTCAGCTGATGCAACTGTGCACCTACACACACAGCATATAGCAATTTATCATAGCACATAAAGCACGTTAAACTCAACTAATATAACCTTTACCTGTGCTTCCCCCCACTGGTCGTGGCCGAGAAGATGAAGGCATCTCTTCTCCATACTGTCCCCTGCTGGAGTATCCAGGATCTGACTGCATCTCTGCTGATGCCAGATACGCAGAGCCTTGCGCCTGCCTGTCAAAACTATACAAACAATCAAAGTAAATATCATATCTGAACGGGATCAATATTTATACACTAGTAGACAAATTAACACGTTCGTTTTTCCTGTACTCAAACTTGTTATTCGCTCTGATAACATCACCTTGCATCCTATTAGCTGGATGAAATCCAATATTTGTTTCTTACTAATTTTGTGGTGCTGACTCCAGAAAATAGTGCCTGTTTTGCTCTATTGCTCTAAATATATACAAAAATTGAAATATATTCTGTGAGAATCAGGGAGAAATAAAATACCAACAATTCAAGAAATCCAATACTTTTTTCTGACTAATTTTGGAGTGCTGATTCCAAAAACACAAAATATGATGTGCGTTAGTAGCAGTTCTGCTTTCGACAACCATTTGTAAAATCAAGTAGTCTTGAGCAAAGATGACCCAGATGTTATCTACTGAATCTGAGGGGGGTTTACTACATCTACACAGCAACAGGACATTTTTATTTTGTTACTTCTAGTTCTTTGACATTAAATTGATTATTTGAATTTTTTTTCCAATTCTTTTGAGGATTGTAAGTTAAATTATACATTTTGAATACTTTTTGGTCATCAAAACGAAACATTTTCCTGCTTTTGTTAGTGAATATATATAATTTGAACAATCTTCATTCTTATTTTGTTAAAAAACTGTAAGTGATGGAAAGTTTTTATTGACTTTTTTTTAACAGGATCAAATTAGGTAACACTAGGCCTTTTTTGCAAATCAGCACAATTGTTTTCAAGATGCAGGGTTGTGTAACCCTTAACAGCTTAACAAGGAACATCATCCTTCTTTATCATGTTTACATATTAAATTGATTCCTCCTGACTGTTCTTGTTAGTTTATTCCATAAAACCTCCCAGAATCCTCCTCACCTCTGCAGTAAACCCTGTACCGATGTGGGAGACATTCCTAACTCAGCATACCTCTACAGAGCAGAGAGAGAAAAGATATTTCACATGAAATGTCACATTAGTTGCATTCAAGTTTTATCATTCAAATATCCAGTCACTCACCGCAGAGAAAGGACTGTGTGCAGGGGCTGCTGGGTAAGAAGAGGAGCCCCATTGGCGTGAGGGGCGTGAGGACGGGCTGGAGGGTTGACCGGGGCTGATTCCTCCGACGCCAGTGACCGCAGTAATGCCAGTGAACGTTAGAGGAGCGGGGCTTCCTTGAGAAGAGGGTGAGACGAGAGCAAAAGCATCATCCAATAAGGAGTGCATCTGCTGCCGAGCTTCTTCGATAGTAGGCTGAGGGGGGACGTAGGTGGGCGGAGCAGGGGCGGGGCCAGATGGTGGTGATCCAGGTTCCAAAAACACCTCATCAGTAGGAGAAGGGCTTTCTGCATCTGGGAGCTGATCTGCATCAGACTACAGGAAGAGAATCGGTGAGTCTGCGTGTTTTAGTTCAGTGAAATAAAATGTATGCATATATGTGTGTGTCCTACCACATAGGCTACGTTGTTGACCCCAGGGTACTTCCTGTACGTGGCATCTCCGTCATTAATGAGGCGATCTTTGTCTCTGAGACTTCCGCTTCTGTTTAAATTTTGTCTCTGTCTGTGCCTGGGAGAGCGTTTTCCTCTGGAACTGCAATTTACAAACAAATTGCATTCACTTTCCTTGGTAGCAAACTGGGAAAGTACAAGACAAGTGAGATTTATTTCCACTAACCTTTTGCGTGGCTCTCCGCACGATGAAGACGCGTGTTCCTCAGGATGCAGGATCTTGTGTATCTGCTCCTGAGCTTGTTGATACACTCGCTGCTGCTCGGAGCTGTCGGCGAACGCTGCCATGATGTCCTCCATGGAGGGAAAGTCATAGTGGCCCTTTCTCTTGGCACGCAGGCGGATCTTATTGCGATGGTGTTCAATCTCAGATTTATGCCTTAAGGCCACTTGGATCTGCGTCAGTTGGAAGAATGGGAATAAGTTATGAATGTTTTCTTAAAGGTGCCATATGTAAAAATTGAGGTAAAAATATCCAAAAAATGAGCTACACGTATCAAAAGAATGAGAAAAAATAAGTGCAATGATGTCATTAAAAAAATGACAAGTTATAGTGCTGCCGAGATATAAACCTGAATTAGCATGCTAAATTACTAGCCCCGGCCCGGCCGGTGTCTAATACCAGTTTCGGCCATGGGAGGCGGTATGCGGGCAACATACATAACCACCAGCCAAACTGCAACACACGAATAACTCGCACGGCTTGTATCTCTTTAATCTCTAAAAATCTCCAAATGCTCCACGTGAAACTGCGGTCTTACTATAGTGCCAATTGATTTGATTAATATGCGCGAGGGAGAGAGAGCAGGACCGCGCTCGTGTTGTTTGTAGACGTGAGAGTGCGCGCGCGCGGCCGAGCTCTCTCTCTCTCTCTCTCTCTCTCTCTCTCTCTCTCTCTGCTCGTAATGCGCCCTGTCAAGCGCAGCGGCAGCAGTCATTCTATTCTACATCCCTCACCGATCAAAATAGGCTTTGGCGGGACAAAGCGGACTATTTGATGGTTTTAGACGATTAACAACCTGAAACTAAAAAACAGACTAGAGTAGGCCAACTTTCTGGAGGTATACTGCCCCCATCTGGTATGGAATATGTGGAGTATGAATTGATTTTTTGACATAAGGCACCTTTCAAGATGACATGAATTCAAGTCATACATAATTTATTGATTAATATTTTGGGAAATATGTTGCATTATGTAAGTGTGAGGTGCATGCATGTGAACATGTATTTGTGTATATGAAGAGGAGCTAACCTCACTGTTGACATTTGCTCCGTCATGCATCTTGTCCGTCAGGTTGGGACTCAGGGCTTGGTTATGTGGATAGGAGGGTGGGCTTGGCATGGGCTGCATGGCAATAAGCTGTATCTTATTGGACACTCTGCGTGTTCCATCTGACGAACCTCGAGACAGGCGGTCCACATGCTCAAATATGGACGACGAGGACAACTGCTCATCCACACCACTTCCAGGCTGAGTACCTGAACATCGAGGCCAGATGTCAAATGAACACATTTTTAACTAACAATATACGAATGCGACTTGACTATGGGTAAAGAAACTTACCATGTTTGTTTTTTGCTGTTGAACCGCAGAAATAAATGGAGAGAAATAGGTTTAATTTCATTCATTTTATTTGATATGTAATTTAATTTAGCTTTTCACATTACAAATCATTCCAAAGCAACTTTATATTATACTTTTATTGATTAATTAATTTATAGAAAGAATTATTATAATTAATTTTAACAATATTATGTACGAACGATGTAAATGGCTCTCTTTATCAATGGACCATTTAATCATTGGTTCACCCGATTCGTTAAAAACGTATGTGTGTGTGTGTTTGTGTCATATGGTACCATGCTTGCTCTTGCGATGTTGGGGTTTGCTGTCACTTGGTGTCACAGCAGGTCTGGTGCTCTCCTCAGCTGATTCTCTACCGCTGGATGCTTCACTTCCTAACGAATCTCCATCAGATGGAGACAATCTGACAAAAACACAATTTGTGTGATTAAAAACTCATACAAACCAGCATTGTTATTGTGAAGATTCGAAATGATGCCTAACTGAAATAAATTTACATTGAAGCAAAAAAAATTGCTAACGGTAAATAAATAAATAATAAAATAAATAAAACCTAAATAGTAAAAAAAAAAAAAGAAAAGAAAAGGACATAAAAAAGTGACAAATTAAACATTAAAATAAAATGAAAATTGAAAATATAAATACAAATAATACTGAAATACCACTGATATAAACAGAACCTGTTCACACACAATCCATATCACATGGCACATAAACAGTTCCTTACCGGCCTCTTCTCCGTGCTGCACGTGATGCTTTTGTAGATGAGCTCTTTGATTTAGGAGTGTTCAATTCTCCGCCCTCTGAGGGCGTGGCCTCTTTAACAGGCGGCGGTAAAGAAGCAGGTTCTTGGATTACCATGATGTCATCCTTACTGTGTTGCCCCAGGTGTAGCTTAGCAAAATCAAAACCTTTAACGCTGGGAGGCTGCAACTAAAATCACAAACACACATGAATGGACAGTAAATATGATACAAAATGCTAAATCAACTGTTGCAAAGTAGCTAATTTTTCCGTAAAAGCCCTTGACATGGGTGAGCAATAATGAGCACAGTCACAAACCTCCTTCACATGTAGTGTCTATGAGTGGGCAACACATTCATACACTCACACACTCAGAGACCCAGACCTTCTGTCTCTGCTGGATGGTGCTCATGGCGTCTGGTTGAAACTCCAGCTTCTCAGAGCGGCACAGTTTCCAGTAAAGGATGATGATGATGAGGATGACCACCAGCACTGGGACCACAACTCCTACGATCAGCCAAATGTTACTGGGCTGAGTCTCAGAGGGAGGAAGGGCCAGCTTCTCCACCGCTGAAATGTGATATTTGGCACAAAAAAGATCCCATTTGCTAATTTAAATAGTGTCTTTAATGGGTCATGACTTGAGAAATAAAATTTTCCTTGAGCTTTTGACATATAATAGGTTTTTGTACCATTAAAACATCCTTTTGCACGTCAAAAGCAAATAGAACCCATTACAAATTACTGACGTGGTGGATACACAGTATACAGATGTGCGTTCAGTTTCTGACATACTACACGCGTTGTCTGCTGACAAAAGGACACATAGAAGCGTAAAGGAACGTTCACTTTAGTGCTGTCACTTTTGTGAAAAAATCCTGTTCGATTTTTGAGACATATGTGTTCATTGAATCGATTGTAAAATCGATTTTTCCATGTCTAAAGACGTTTCCATTTTCAACACCAAATATTGGCAAATCCACGGACAACTAACAGGCATTAGGACGAACGTAAAGAGGGCGCTTGAGACGCGCACAAGTCAGCAATATTTCTGATGATTTATTGGCGTGAAGTTTTGTGCACAATGACAAACAGGAGTCCAACATTCAAGGATTGAAATTAACACCCGCCAAATTCGGATAAAAATGAACTTTGGCGGGTAACGCTGTCATATCACGAGCCAATTTGGCGTGTTTCTATGTTTACTCACTTTGCTGGGGAAGTTCGTGTAAGCCAAATCTGCGTGGATTTAGCGCAGATACGCAACTCGTGAGTCCTAATGATATATTAAATACAGCGTATTGCGCAGAATCTGCGCATTTCTGGCTTGCTTGAACACACACGTCACTAAGCAACAAATAACGGCGCGCTTGTTCACTTGCACTGAAGTAATAGCGAATATTAAAAAGCATTTGGTTAACAGAAAAGACATTGTTATTTTCCAACATCCTACATGTTCTGTGTACTGTATTGATCTGTCTACCTAAAACACATTAAAAAAAAAAAAAAAAAAAAAAAGGCAGTTAAAATCGATTCCCTATTTTCGTTTTCGAAACTTGTGTTGGTTGGTCCGATCGATTGTGCAATCGATTTTCGAACGTAAAGTGACAGCCCTAGTTCACTTTGACACGTCCTGTTTAAACGTCCTCTCCTGGCTGGTCTTCCAGCTTGCTCTGTCAAACCTCTAGAATTGATCCAGAATGCTGCAGCCAGAGTAGTCTTTAATGAGCCAAAGAGAGCACACGTCACTCCTCTCCTCACAAAATTGCATTAAATTCAAGGCACTGACATTTGCCTACAGAACAACCACTGGCACTGCTCCCTCTTACCTAAACTCATTACTTCAGACTTATGTGCCATCCAGAAACTTGCGCTCTGCTAGCGAATGTCGTCTTGTGGTACCATCTCAAAGAGGCACAAAATCTCTTTCTCGGACCTTTACCTTGACTGTTCCCTGTTGGTGGAATGATCTGCCTAACTCAACCAGAGCTTCTGAGTCAGTAGCCACTTTCAAGAAACTGCTGAAGACGTATCTTTTTCGGCAGCACTTGATTCAGTAATACTAACACTTTCTCTTCTCTTCTATTGTACTATTTAAAAAAAAACTGCACTAAATTAAACTGAGAGAGGTTATAGCACTTACGTATTATTGTCCTACTGTTAGTTTAACTGCTTCTATTGTTCTCACTTGTAAGTCGCTTTGGATAAAAGCGTCTGCTAAATGAATAAATGTAAAATGTAAATGTAAACGGCTCGTTGGCATCTCTGTACGGAAGGGTTGAGGCATCAGGAACACGTGGATGGCTCATTTTTAATCACGTCCTGAATCGCATTGGAGGATTATATGTTTGTTCCGAGCATTTGACTGCAGACACAGTGTAATGGAAAGTTCCAAAAGAAAATCTTGTTCAAAGATGAAGCAACCAACAGCATCGAATCTTAAAGCAGCTACATTGCAATCCGCAAGTAAACAATTTCATAATGCTTTGTCTTTAAGTGTCGGTTTTATATGGATAATGATTTTAAAACACTTACTCATGTGCAATAGTGAGGGGCCGTTGATACTTTTCCTTATACAATGACGTTAGCCAATCATAACTGGTCATTTACTAACTAGCCTTAAATGAGCCTGCCTAAAAAAATTGTTTTGTGTGCAAAAACTTTATTAACAATGTAAGTGAACCTCAAGGAACATATCAAAATAATTTCAAAAACCATGTCAGGACCAGTTTCTGCGTCTTCCAAGTCGATACAATTTTGACTCACGTGTGGCCAAAACTCCATGTACTCTGTAGCCCAGTACGATGGCAGCTCTCTGCAGGTTCAGTCTGTTGAGCATGACTGCCGTGGCCTGGGCTGGCAGTCTCTCTCCTGACCCCGCTTCCACGAAATACACCAGCTCCAACGGGTAGTCTGGGCCATCCAGACGGGACGCTCGAACGATCTGAGCCACACCAGGGTTCATGCTTATGTCATGTGTGGGAAGGATAGAAAACGTGCGTACACTTTTGTATGCGTGTTTGTATGTACCTGCACACTGTTGTTGCCAATACTAGTAGCTCTTCTCCATCGTCGATTGCTAACCCCAATCCCAAGTCCCTCTCCGACCAGCAGTGCTAACCGCCTCTCCATTTTGGCCTGGAACGTCCTTTCATTCACACGCTGGTCCAACACACCCAGTAAAACTAAAGCAAATGCACATAAAAAAGAAAATGTTATTATTTTTAAGTTTCCTTCACAACTTACGGACTAGTATAAATATGCCTGCCTTTTAGTTTAATGAAAATGTATAGGTGCTGAAAGTACCTGTATCATTACACAATGAGAAAGATTAGATTTAATAAATAATCAAAGAAAAAATAATTATAATTACATGAATTAATTATATAACTTAAATAAAAATATTTATATTTACCTAACGTAAGAATACCTCAAACATAATATTGCTCCTTTAATATTTATTTATATTAATGAATATTTTTTAATTATTTGATTATTACCACTATGGGTAAAGTCCTTTTTTACTAAAATGTATAGATCAGATGATATGACCAAAACGGTGTTCATCTAGACACTATTAAGTAAATGTCCTTTAATTTGTCCATTATATTGTTATTATTTTTTTTTAATCTGTTATCTTGTATAGAATGAACCAGCATCAATCCTGTATGCTACCCAACAATCTAGTCATAAAATCTATTTTATATGTAACAATCTATATTTTACTTAAATATGAATTAATATTATATAATTATAATGATGAACTTCCAATATTGGTCTTCATCTCAAAAACAGTTTGTTTGAAATTTCTAACTCACACACATACCTGTTTTCACCCAGGATGTGCGTAAAAGGTGGGACACATTCAGTTCAGGATAATTAAAAGCTGGAAGACAAAAATTGAGATGTTAATGAATAAGGTTCATGATAAATGAAGACAAAGAGCCTGTGTGTGTATATATCACTCACGTTCAGCGATCTGCAGGGTAGGAAAACCAAGATAGAAGCTGAACTCCACAGCGCTGAGCTGCCTCATGTGGCCACTCACGTCTGATCCCGTTAGGAAGCCTTGGGAGTCACGCACAGCAAAGGTGATGTCCACCGGAGCCTTCTGCTGCCGCTGACCCTTAGGAATGCTACTGGTGATATTTACAATCTAGACAAAACAATGATACAGCATTATCAATACAATTTAAAGATAAGCAAAACGCAGGATTAAACTCAAGCTGTTCATGAAAGAACAGTAAAGTGTATAAAATTCATGTAAAGTGTGCTAAAAATGTGTTTTATTTTGAATTTGTCTCTGCCAGTGGTTCTAAAGGATGTACGTACGTGAACTGTGAAATTTCCATTTTCTTGCGAGCGCTTGCGTACTTCCGCATACGCCATGAGTAGCCCCTTCTCCACGCGCTCGCTGAAGCTACACAAACGCACGTCCACATGACTCGGCACAAACTGCAGCACTGCAAGAAAAATACACTAATATAACACTCATTCTTAAAATATAAATACAATATTTATATTATACTTCTGTATTATAAAATAAAATTATTTAAAAAAAATTTATTTAAATATTACATAATATAAAATATTTGTTTTTTATAATTAGAAAATTATTAAAAAAAATAGTTATATAATTTATTTTAGAATTATTGCTCAGAAACAATGTTAAAACCAATTTAATTAATTAATTAACTAACTTTTTTGTTTCCTTTTTTGAGTTAACCACACGTGAGCATGCCATTCTCTGGTTATATGTTGGTGTCTCTCTCACCTGTGTGGACCTGATGTTTGTAATCGGGCACTGCATATATGGTTGTGACGGATAGAATGGTGGAAGAAGAAGAAGAAGTGCTGTGTGCTGATTGGCGGAGAGTATTGATGACGGACATAGCAGTGTACACTAGTGGACCTGAGACTGCCCGGAAGATGAAATTGGGCGGGGCTTTGAGGACCTGGATTGATAGCACACATTGATATCAGTGATCCTAAAGATAAAATGCTGATGTGTGATCTGTTGTGATCTTATGTACTGACCTGTAGCTCAACTGAACGGTTGAACTCTCGTCGAAGAATCTCCCGCACGTGAGCTTTGGCAAACGCCACGGATGACCCACTTGGCATTCCTGCAGGAGTCACACAAGAAGGTCGTAAGAGATGAAAAAATATATATATACCTGTATATAAAGTGAAATAATAGGATTACACAAATAAATGAAAACTATTTTTTTAGCCATCACAACATACCAAAGATTATATTTAACAGTGTTACATTATTTAAGTCTTAAATGTAAATTATTACAGTTTTTAAAGATTAACTAAATGTGAAAACAGAGGAAATTAGTGTGCACAATAATGATAAATTATATATAAGATATACAAATAAATAGAATGAAAATAATGAAATAATTAATAATACTGGTAATAAATACCGGTAATGCAAAACAAATAAATTAAAACAAAAATGATTGGAAAATGACATTTAACAGTGTTAAATTTAAATGATAAATTAGTGTGATTAACAAAATGCTAAAATAGAGAAAATGTATGTGTATATAGAAAAAATTTTAACCAGCCAGTAATTGATATATTACTGATATAATGTGCATCCCTAATTTCCCAAAATTAAAATATCTTGTTGTCTTACCCACTCTGACTAGGTACATGTCCGGTTTGGTGATGTTGCAAATGTACTGTCGGGGTGCGATGGACAGAGGAATTCTGGGAGTTGTAGGCGGTGGGCTTTTGGTGGAGCTCATGGTAGTCGTGGTTTTAGTTGTAGTTCTGATGGGGGTTTTGATGGTGGTTGTACGGGGTTTCGTAGCAGGGGGCTTCAGCGTGACGGCTTGTATTACTGGACCCTCTGAGGTGCCGGGTGGAGGCAGGGCAGTTGGCACTGACGGTCGGGTTTTGCCCCCATGGGACGTGGGTATGGAAGGAACACCCTTCTTTGGGGCATCCGGAGGTCGTTGGGTCTCGGTGGTTGATGGGATGGGAGGCTTAGGTTTTTGGGGAGGAGTTGGAGTCACTGATGGAATGGGCTGAGGGGCTGTCAGGTCAATATGATCAGGGACTTTTCCCAAAGTTGCAGTGATAGTGTGGGGAGTTCCTACAGTGTGCGTGGGGGTGATGTGAGGGTGCGTCCTATTCCTCGCAATACTAGCGTTCTCTTTGGCTTGCAACGTGTTGTAGTATTCTAAACTGTTCATGTCGGGAAGCAGCATTTCAGTTGGCTCAATGGGAAAAAGCTCCGCCCAATCGAAATCCAAATCATCGTCCATATCGCTCGTGTGGGTAGAGTCAGGAGCCAATGGAAGGCGGGGATCAGTAGGATGGGCCGTCCTTAAGTTATTCCCATATTTTACGGTCGCGCTGGGCTGGAGGTCTCTGGACGAGAGGGGCAGGATGGGACGAGAGGGGAAAGCTGTGTTGTAGCTGACTGTGGCGTCATCTTCGGCATCATACGGATCGTATCCATGGGTGGGAAGGGTGGTGACGAGAGAAAACTCCTCCCCTTCGGATCCCATGAACGTAAGAGTTTCCAGGTAGTCTCCGGATCCCCAGTCGACCTCCGCAGAGTGGGCGGGATACAGGTCTTCAGGCGGCACCAGGGTCGGGGGGGCTGGCGTAGGCGGTCTGTTGCCATGGAGAGGAGGCATCTGGCTGGGCGTTAGAAGGTCTGGGGGCCTTAACAGCAAGTGGATGCCCTGGGCCCCGTCGCCTAGGTTACCCGACCCTTCAGAGCCAAGGGACGGGGTAGGATCAATACTGGAGGCACTGTCGTGGTGACCAGGGGACGAGGGATGTTTGGCACCTGGTGGCGTGTGAGCTGGACGCCTGGTTCTTTCTGAACGCTGAGGAGATGATGATGATGATGATGATGATGATGAAGATAAGGCAGGAGGTGAATGTGGTCTTGTTGGAAGTTTATTGAGGCTCCTTCTAGACATGTTGGATGGGAGCTCCACTTAGGAAAGATAAAAGAAAAAGAAAAGTTTGAGTGTGCTGCAGGATGGCACAAAACCAAACAACAAGAAATTCAATATTTGCAAACAGCAGAAGGACCGAGTGTAAATACACCACATCCAAATCTTTCATAACACACAGTTCAGGAAAAGCCCAGATTGTACACAAGACACAGTCATTTTTAACAACTTCTCTATGCAAACTAGCTCCATGGATGATTATTAAAGAGAATTTAAGATCTAAATCAATCAATCTAAAATCTACATACAGATGAATAGGTTACATGAGCAAAATAAAAGGCTTCTGAAAGCTATTTTAACAAATATTACATTTTCAGAAAACTGGACTATTTGTGTTCCCATGACTTACAGCTCTATTTAGTAAAATGCAATAATAATAATAATAATATATTCTACTACTAATAACAATAAAAAATAAAACACTTTTATAATATTTCAGCAAGTGACATCAAGTCTTTTTGATCACGTGGTTCAAACAGAAGTGTATTTAATTAATAGTGCTGTCAAATCTAACATAACATTTTGTAAATGTAATATACTGTATATATACATATACATACACACTTATCTCACATACTTAACTTACTCAATTATCATTCTATTCCAGACTTACTGTATGGGGTTAAACTAATGTTTAGAATAATGCTGAAGGTTAATAATGCTAAATATATTACATAAATATACCATATAGACATAGTATAAGTCAGTAACGAACAGTGTTGTAATTGTTAACAACAACTAAAACTTTTAGTTTATAGTTTTTAGCTTTTAGTCTATTGAAATACCTTTTCGATAATTGAAATAAAGCTGAAATAAAATTACATAAATATATAAAACATAAACTAAAAAAAAGAAAATTAGAAAACTAAAATAAAGACATAATTACTAAAACCTAAACTTCAATTAAAATGAAAACTAAAAAATATAGCCTAAAAAATAAAAGCTAATACAGGTGATGGTTTATGAATCAACCATTTCAAACCCCATAATCTGAATATTGAGAGGCACAGACCGCCATCTGGTGGCCACTGTCCATGCAGCTTGTGGATCTGATTTCTTGAAAGTGCACAAAAGAATAATTTCCATTTTCATGAAAATCATGATCCAATTATGGTTTAGCACGGACTGAAATAACAACAGCTAAACTAAAAGTCATATCAGAAGTCTTACTATCGCAGTAAATGTGACACCGTTGACTCTTAAAATGACTGTTCTTTATTTCAACAAGCCATATGGTACAGAGGATGCCTATGAGAGCTGGCCTTTTTTTTTATGTGACTGTGATTCATCGTCATTGTGGGTCACTGAGGGTAGAACAGAGGGTTTGTGGGTAATGAGGCTGACTGAACAGCACAGTGTGGGGGAGCAGGGGAGTACAGGACAGCTGAGTGACATTAGTAGGCCAGTGTGTCATACTAGCTGAGAGAAGGAAGAAGTAAACATCACGCACAGTAGCAAAGACAGTAGCAAACTGAAATTAAATGTCAAACTGAATTCGAATGGCTTCAAACTTCATGCTGGTATCAGACAGTGCCAGACATAGACATGCCTTATCATGTTTCCTCAGGCCAAATATCGCTGTTCATCTTGTTAAAAAACACTTTGCGAAAATAGCACTCCGTCCTTTTGGTGAGTCATAATAACACTAAACTAACAAATTCTGGTAAACTAAAAAAATTCTGGAGCTGTGTGCCAACCATCAGACATCATTTTATATAGCTAGCTATAGTTTATGACAATATAAGAAGTAAAGTGTGAACCAAACTGTCGTCTACTTCAGCAAGAATCTGGGTGATAATTTATGGACAATGACACTGAGAAAATGTAATAGCCATTGAAATGAAAAGACACAATGAGGAGTTCAAATAGAAAGAAATATTATTTTAGCCAGACCTATAGTATGACTTTATGTAGCCCCTCCCCTTTTCAGCACTGCTCTCCTTGTGTTTTGTCTTCCGGTTTGTATTTCCACAGCATGAAGGTAAGATCTTACGGATTTATGAATGAACCGCTCGTTTTAAAATCTTTCCGGTCTACGGACGTTTGTTTTGACATCCGTTTCGATCATTACAATGCTCATGATCACTAAATCATTAAATCCAGTTCACCAGCTATAATTACAAGATTATAATTATATAATATAGAAATATACAGATCTACCGCAAACACGAAAGTTCAGAGACAATATTCTAATTTTTCACTACAGTAAAAATCGACACTTTTACATTGAAAGATAAGGAAAATATAAAAACGTGTATTAGACTATATTCAAAAGAATGTTAGCATCCAAACGACATTGGACCCCATTGACTGTCATTATACGGACAATTAAAACACAGCCATTCCTTAAAATATTTTCTTTCACTGAAGAAAGAAATTTTAACATAAGGGTGAGGAAATGATGACTGAATTTAAAATTTGGGGTCAATTGTCCCTTTTAAATCTGGTCATGTACATCACCCAGTCAATGAAGGCTCTAATGTATGCGTGTTGAAACTGCAGGACGAGCCACTCTGGGGAATGACATACGAAATAACTCCAGTAATTAACTTCAGACTCAGTTAACTGTCAGAGCATCCCCGGCGGAGAACACAACTTCACACAGGGGGAAAAGAGAGACCCCGTCTCACACACACACATCCTATGAATGGCTCTGTGGCGTGGTCAGGCGAGGTGTTTCCATGGTGATGCTGCGTGTTGCACGTGTGTGTTGCAGGAGTATGTCACACGACGACCGCTTCATCAGTATGCTACAGAAGCAGCGGAGAGAGCACACAGGCATTTCTCACACCGACAGAATGAGCTCACGCGCACACGTACACACGTACACTGATTCCACTGACACAGATTCCCAGGCATAAGGGAGAAAAATGAGGAGAAACTGCATCTATGAATAGCAGCACATTATTACGGACCGAAGTCCACTTGGCTTTGATGTTACTAAATCCAATCATCAATGCCGACCATCAGATACCGCAGGCTTGCCGGGGTGTGTGACTCCTAATAAACCCCCATCCTTTACAGTATTTGATGAAGTGGGTGAGCCAATGTGCATTTGAAAGTTTCGTCTTCCCTTTCAGAGAGTGATGAGACACTCATCCATCTGTCTGGGTTTATGTGTGTGTGTGTGTGTGTGTATATATAACAGTGATGTCTAACCAGCGTGAACAAATAATCAGCCTGCTGTCGGCCAAAAGCAACAGCACATCTCCAGTTACTGAGTGACTGTCTTAAAATAAAGGTTTCAAAAGCTGGCTTTTGCAGCAATGCCATGGAAGAACCATTTGGGTTTGAAAGAACCTTTCAGTGAATGATTCTTAAAATAACCATTTTTTCTTATAGTGTAAAGAACATTTCAATAATCTGAAGCAGTTGTTTTCCAAAAAGGAGTTTGTGAAAGAACTGCAGGGGATCATGAATTGATGAAAAACTACTAATAAACTATTGAATGTAAAATTAAAATAAATAAACGGGGCTGCAAGATAATCACAATATAGCTTAGTGCAATTATCAAATCAAAGGCTGCATTTTAAACTCTCTAAGTCACATTTCATTATTATAATGATCTAATATAATATATTAGTACAATTGTAATTTACAACAGTAATATATTTTTGTATTTATTTAGTTAAAATACTACTATTGCTACCACTACTAGTAATAATTATTATTATTATTATTATTATTATGATGATGATGATTATCAACATTGGAGAACAGTGAACATGCAAATGTGTCATTAAAATATTTAAATATTAACCACTAGTCTATAGTCTATTTTAGGGGGTAAATATTTGACTTTAAGGGGTTTGGCTGACAAAAAAAGTTTGGGAACCCCTTATCTAAAAAACTTTTCCCACTTTAAAGAACCTTTTGATCAATTGAAAGTTTCTACACTCTTAAAAATGAATGTGGAGAAAACAATGAACCAACAAACATTTTTTTTCTTAATGTGAAGAACATTTTAATAATCGAAAGAACCTTTTTCCACTATAAAGACCCTTTTGTGGAATGGAAAGATTCCATTGATGCAAAAGGTTCTTCATGGAACTATCAATGCCAATAAAGAACTTTTATCTTGAAGAGTAACCAAAAAAAAAAAAAGAAACTCCAACTAAGCCGACCATTTCTGATCTGTATCCTCAGCACGTAATTTCAAGGAAATATCAATCTAAGAAGTCACTGTGTGGGCAGATATGCACTTCCTTCGAACTGTCTCACACACAATTCAATACACCACAATTCACAGTGAATCCCATTCATTCTGCACCTCTAACAGTAACAGACGTCATTCACACAAAGAGAGCATCACTCGCCCACCATCTCTCTGACGTTCAGATCGTCTGTGATAGAAAAGACTAGCTATTTATGATATTGACTCATAATAGGTTCACAGAAACCAAATGAAATGTAACGGAAGTGACAAAAAGCAAAAATAGAATGCTAAAACTAAACTTTTAATGCATACCTGCCACATGTGAGCTGGACGTCGGCATGAAGCCCACCAGCATCACGGTCGCGAGCAGAAGCACACAACATCCGAGCAGACGCCGGAAGCTCCTCAGGACCATCCTTGAACTGGAGCTCTCCATTTTTGCTTGTTTCTTATTCAAGACAGGCCATCTGACCCTGATAAAATGTCCCCCGGATAGCCACAGGTCTTCCCACTCGGTATCCTTCCTCTATACATTGCTGTTAGAAGGGAAAACGGATAATATGTTAGAGAGTAAAGCTGAATCTCACATTAGTTCCGAGCTCATAATAAGATGAATTGGAAGCATCATCATCATCCTCCGCACATCCATCAATCAATCAATCAATCAATCAATCAATCAGTTTTTAAGTTTCCATTCATGGCAAATAGTATCAGTCTGCTATACTGTGTATATATTATCTTGTATACGTTGTAAATGTTGTTTATCGTATATTTTGAAGATGTGTCTTCTGAGAAAAAGAATTTTCAGAAGAGATCTGAAATGTGTCCAGTTGGTCAAGATGCCAAAGTCTGCCATCAAAGGTCTGGGATTTCAATATGAAGTTGAACTTTTTAAAATTTTCTTCCAATTAAATGTTTTTTATTTTATGATAATGCAAACAATGTTTTTTTAATTTCCAGGCCATCTTTGCATTACATAATAATTAGTGATTAAACATTGTATCACCCAGGTCGATATTGATTATGAACAATTTCTGTTTTCAAATAGTGAGTACATATGTGTACATCTAATTTTTCATAAATATATTGTATTAGCATCAAATGTTTTATCGTCATCTTTTTAACTCATAAAAAGGTAAATTAAGTAAAATATCTGAACATATTGAAAAATTTCCTTAAAAGCAAAATATCTATCTATCGATCAGTATCTATCTATCATGCATCATCCGTAGTATAATTTTCACTAACTTCAATGCCATGCAAACCTATAATGCCATTAAGTGAATATACACACTGTGGGAATGTAGGTTACAGATCATCGGTGCGCGCGGCCCAATGCTCCCGTGAGGTTAATATCACGCGCATCATGTCAGACAGGTACGGAGATAACGGGCATGATCTGAAGCAGATAAAAAGCGGTACAGATAGAAAAGGGCGTGTGTGGGAACAGACGAAGCGCATGCACAGGGTCAAAGATGGAAAAACGGCATCTTCAGACGCCGAGGATCTCTCCAACCCCTATATCATATGTTATATACATATTTTTGAATGGGATGTTGACATGCAAAGATAGAGAGGGTGAATAGTGCCGTATATCGGAGTCGTTTTTGTTACCTGTCATGTTGAAATGCACCTCGCGCGGATGCGGCTCACTCGCGCGCCCCTTTACACACACCCGATATCAAGATGACAGAACGGCCATAAATAGAGAATATCGATGCAGGGAATCAAATCAGATGAATCATATCATATATTTATGCTGACAGCTCCTCGTACAGACGGTATCCAGTTCGTTGCTCGTGCGTGGTTCATTTCCCGGTATCCGGTGTAGATGTAATTGTGCAATAGCGGTTATAAAGGTCTTGCTCTTCCCACGAACGGCCCATTACCCAAGATCCCATCCCTTCCAAACACGCTGGACAAATTGCACCGCTTAAATAAATACGTGAGCCGCTTCTAAAAGATATTGTTGGCAGTCCATGTCTTCGGCATAAAACACTCCACACAGGAGAATTACGCCTTATCGATATCTGCGGCGCTTGGCAAAGACCCGCCCCTTCTATTTATTCATGCGAAACGTACAGAATGAACGAGTCTCTGTCATTGGCTGTCAGCAGGATCCCTTAGCAACCCTCACACAAGCTCATCTTATTTTAATTTTAGGGCCTGGACGTAGATTTAAGAGAGTATTGTAGGCTATGTAATTTGTATTTGTAATAATTCAGCTACTTTTAGAAAGGTAAATGTTTTAAATGAATTTCGTTTAGTAATTTTCTAGGTGCAATCGGTAACTAAACACTTAACGATTTTTTTTCTCGATGTGCCCGTCCGATACATTGTTTGAAAACACATTTGAAAAGTTAATATATATTATTTCCCTTATGAAGATTAACTATAGTTTAACTAGCTTAGATTAACTATATATTTAACCATGCTATAAATTATATGATTAGCCTACGACAATTTTGCTATAGTAACAACATGGTCATTTTGTAAAGTAAGCTGCAAGGCTACATACCTTTTTCTTTAGCTCTCCGTGGGAGTTTTGAATCATTTGAGACCCAGCAATGTCAAATTAACGTTAATTTCATTAAAAAAAAAACCCTGGTGCTACACACCAGTAAGCCTGCAAGATTGCAGTGATTATCTCTTGTAGACCTGGAAAACCTTGCAATCAAATGAGTGACAAAATTGGAAAAACAGGGAGAATTTATTGACGAATACATGGTTTGGAAAAAAGTGCAAGTTTGTACCTCATGAGCTCATCCATATCACAAAGGTACCATTCACTGAAGGCACACCAGACACACCCATGGCATGAAAAACCAATAGAACCAATAGCAATAAAGAATAAAGCAATACAAATTTGTCACAGTACAACACTAAAGTCACAGTATCTAAATGTGTTGATCTGAGGGTAGGACCCTCTCATATGAGCAGTTATTTGAGCTAAATAAATCATAAGCACTTAAAAATCAAAGATGTAGCCACAGAATTTTCTGGCAAAGATAGATCTATTTTGGTTAAATGTGATGGAATATATTTAATATTTCTTCATATTAATATGACTATAATATTTCAATCAAAGCCATTGCATTTCATTCAGAGCAATTATTATAGGGTATCCTCAGTTTATTAACTGAGAAAAGCCTTGAGTTTGTAAAGGCCAATTCACGCTGCACAGACAGACGGTGACCAACAGACAATCACCAGGGGCCAGTTGCATAAACTTAGCCACTTTATTAAGACTGTGTCTTAAGAACTAGTTTGACCAGCTAGCAGTCTCAGTCTTACCATCACAATTCAAATGATACCAATATACCTTTTTATGTAACTGCCTTTAAAAAGTTATGACCAGTCTTGAAGAAAACATTTAGATTACTAACTTTTAAGACTAGCCTTTATGCAACTGGCCACAAATTACAGTATGCCACTTCTCAGACGTTCCACGTCCAGACAAATGCAATTGAACAAGTCAAACAGACCGATCCGACAAAACCCATCAGAGTGTCTGTAGCCTTTGGTCGAAGTCCGTCGGTGCAGTGTGAATTAGCTTTCAAATTCTGTCATTATTTACTCACCCTCAAGTTGTTCTAACCCTTCATGACATTCTTTCTCCTGTTGAACACAAAAGAAGGTTTTGAGGAATGTGGGTTACCAAACAGTTGCTGGTATGGACCCCTCTGACTTCCATAAGTATAGGAAAAAAGTCAGTGGGGACCAGAAACTGTTAGTTACCCACATTCTTCAAAATATCTTCTTTAGGCTCCGTAAATGAGGACAGAATTTTCAGTTTTGCGTGAACTATCCCTTTAAGAGCATGTGAACGTATCCAAATGGCAAGAAACTGAAGCAGTAACTCATGATTTGAATGCCTATCCTCAGGTATGTAAACATACATTTGTGTGTTTTGTCAGTCACTGGGAAGCTTGAGTTTCCACCTCACTGATAGACACAAAGCGTGGTCGTCTGCGCACCCTTCTCTTTGTGTTGTGTTTGGGGTTCCTTTGATACATATCTGTAAAAAAAGAAAGTCCTATAATACAATATAATATAATAATAAATTAATTTTTATAAAATACATATAATATTATTGAATATACTATAATAAATATAATATTATTTATATATATATATATATATATATATATATATATATATATATATATATATATATATATAAAATAAATGCTCAAGGTCACTTTTAAATGAAATCATTTTATGACATTTTTTTTTCCAGACCTGGAATATGAAGGTGTGTAGTACCTTGGAAACTGACATAGTAATGTCTATTGCCCTTAATGACAGTAACTTCTGCATTGCTGTCCTCCTGAAAAGCTTTCTCCAGGTCTCTGGATGTTACAGAGGTCACACGTTGCTTGTCATCCTAAAGAAAAACAGTACAGAAACAAAACCACAAACTGACCTTAAAGATAAATTCCTCTCAGATGAGAGTATGGCCACTAGTTTGTAATCCAGTCTCACCGGTTGACCGTACTCTATCCAGTTTTCGTGATCTCCTTTGTAGTACCACATCCACTCTGTTGTCAGGATGTAGTGGGCGGGTTTAGAGACGGAAGAGACTGTTGAAAGTCGGCGCACAAGGTCACAGTTCCTGGACATGGACACAAAATCCACCGGTCTCGAGCCTGGACTAGAGAAGGGATGAGTAAAGAGAGTGGGAGAGCAGTCTCAAAAAACAGTCCTTTTTTTCCCATTAAAAAATTGTCAAAAATTAATGTCTAAAAAAAAAGAAAAATGGAAAGCAAATTCTTGCATGTGCATTTGTACTGACCTGTGTTCATTCTTTGGGTCGCAGTAAGCTTTCTCTATTTCCTCCATGTTTCTTAAATCCCTCCAGTCTTTCCCGTCATAAACCTCCCACTTATACGGAAGATTAAAGTGGACAAGGACACACTGGTCTGAAGCAATAAAAATTCTCTAAAGTAAATAGGTTAAAGGCAACAAGATTAACCATAGGTAACCTAGACGACATTGACACCAACCCTGAAACTTGCATTTCCGTCTTATGAAGTGCAGACAGATTTCATTCTTCTCCACCTGAGTGACCGGTTTGATGCCTTGATCAGATATCAGTTCTGAAATGTATATGAATATGTATGTATATTATGAATTAATGAATCTACACAGATGAGCCAAAACATTATGACCGCCTGCCTAATATGCTGTTGGTCCTCCGCAAGCTGCCAAAACATCCCTCTGAGACATGGACTCCACAAGAGCCATGAAGGTGTCCTGTGGTATATCTGTCACCAAGACATTAGCAGAAGATCCTTCAAGTCCTGTAAGTTGCGAGGTGGAGCTGCCGTGGATCTAACTTGTTGCTCCTGCACAACCCACAGATGCTCAATTGGGGAATTTGGAGGCCAGGCCAACATCTTGAACTCTTCATCATGTCCCTCAAACCATCCCTGAACAGTGTGTGCAATGTGGCAGAGTGCATTATCCTGCTGAAAGACGTCACTTCCACCAGGGAACACCGTTGTTATGAAGGTGTGTACCTGGTCTGCAACAATGTTTAGGTAGGTGGCACGTGTCAAATTTAAGTCCAAATGAATGGCCTTGCCGTTTCAGAGATACTCTGACCCAGTTGTCTTGCAATAACAGTTTAAGCCTTATCAGATGCCACTTCTCCTGCATCCAACATGTTTTCTTATGAGAACTGAATGTTTCCTTATCATCTAATCTACCCAGACCTTAATATGTGGCCTTGTTAGGAGATGAGCAACGATATTCGCCTCACCTGTGAGTGGTCATAATGTCTTGGCTCATCAGTGTATAATATGTGTGAATGAATATAAGTGCCCTTACCACTGCTGAGAGTTTGTGAGTTCAGGCGATAAACGTTCTGGTAGATGTAGGGCAGGTCATGGATGATGTCACCACCGAGACCCCGTTCCTCCAGCATCCTACGGCTGTGCTCGTCGATGCTGTGCTGCCGTTTGCATTTGGGACCGAACAGGCAGTCGTCTTGCACAAAGTGCTGACAAATATGCACCTTAGTGCAGCGCTCCATAAAGGTACAGGCCCCAAAAAGCCCAGTGCCTTTATTATAGTGAGCACACACCTGCGTACATACAACACGAGAGGGATTATTTAAATATCAGAGTTATATGCAAAAAAATGTAATATTACAAAACCACACATGCATTCATTAATAATTAAATTAAACTAATTAAATGCCTTACACATACTGTTAAACTTCTAGAGTAAACCAATGCATCACAGAGCTCAGCAAAACATTCTACTTTACCTGTTTACCGGAAATTCTCCATTTTTTCTCTTTTTTTTGGTCTTTCTTTTTTTTTTTTTTTTTTTTAAACCAAAGTGGAGAAACGCACTTAGGACACCTGAAGATCTTAGAACATCAATATCTCTCCATTAGCAACTCTTCATCCTGAACGCGGACCACAATTCTTCTCAATTCACCACTTGCCTTTTTTTTTTTTTTTTTTTACATTAACATTCTGACTGGAACACTGATGAAGTAGAGCTTCACTTGGATGACTTAATGGTTGACTTTTTCTTGTTTTTGTTTTTTTTCTCGACCTTTTTGTGAAGATTTTTTTAAGATTACTGGCTTTTGACTGATGGTACTGATCAGATTGCTCCTTATCCAGGACATAACGCAGAAAAAGCAAGTGTTCTGATAAACTAATGATATACTCAAATATTCAATGATTTCACACTGTGACATTGTATATTTGGGTGTAACCAGTCGCTGAATCAACTCAAACATGCCAGAACAAACGTCAGAGCGGTTACGTGAGCACTTTTCTACTCTGAAAACGTCTCGCAACTGAGCGCACAGCGAAAGAAACGGAGAAGGGCGTTTCAAACGGCAGGAGAGGTACCTGGAATGCAGAAATATCCCAATCATAAACCAAGTTTGGCTTCGGGGAGGAATTCTCTCATGAGAATGGAGTCCAAAAAACATTTAGGTAGCTATTTAAGCCTTCCGGTTTGTATTTCCTCACCTCTGGCAGTAGGGCAGGATCATTCTGGAGCAGAAGCAGGAAGAGATCATCCTCGTTCAGTTCATGAAGCGTACACTCCCGCAGAAGGGGATGGTTATGTTGTGACTGGATATTATGGGAATATTTACACTCCTTCCTGACAAACACATCCACAAAAAGCATATAGTGATTGTTGGTCTCTACATATTGGTTACACTTTATTTTATGGTGTCCTTGTTACAATGTAATAATTATGCATTTAAGTACTGAGTAAAATTAATTAACATGTACTTACTAGGCTATATAATTATGGTAATTAAGCATAATTTATTACAGTAAGTACATGTAACATATGTAACAAAGACACAAGTAATATATAATACATAACCGCTATGCAGAACTGATTTTTAATTGTTTATTTCTACTTTTTGACACAATAAAAATAAACTATCATTATACTTAATACCACTCTGAAAACATAATATGTATTATGAATATTTTATTATTATATTTATGTTGAGTAATTATCCAAGCAATACATTAAATTAATTAATATGTGAATAGAGTTGCTGAATGCTATTATTAATATTAATGACGTTATATTATTATAATAAACAACGTAGAACATTTTTAATATCGGTTATATATAAATTAAAATACTCGCCAATCTCTAAGCTGCAATTTTTCATAATTGTGATCAATGTAACATATTCTGAAATGCTGAAAATAGCCATTATAAATAACACGTATGTGTGTGCAAATTGGTAGGCCTGGTGTATATGTTCAAGCATGTAAATAAACAAAAGCAATAAATATTTATAAAATAATTCTGGATAGGCTTCGTTAAATCGTATGTGTCATACAGAACTTAAAGGCGATAAGACGGCTAATAGCTGTTGTTATTTTTAGTATTGTATTAACGCATCTGCCCTTTTAAGGATAAAAGCACTTTATGCTCTACATTTAGTAAATATAATAGGAAAATCTTACACTAGATATCCAGATGTTCTCCCAACCTTACCTTCCTTTCCCATATCTGCAGTTGCCATAAACAAAATACTTGCACAGGTGTAAATCCTGACACTCGTAACATTCATTCTTGGAATATTTCTTGCAGAGTCTCAAAGATGTTTTCGCGACAACAATGTAGTCAGACTCTCCATCCTCTGTTCTAGGTCTGCTCTGGGTCGCTGTGAAGCGGGCACATTTCTTAATGATGTACCAGAAATCTGCTTCGGTTATCTCGAAGCGCTGGAAGACCCTCTGGTGCAGCTGAGATATCTCCATAGAGCCTTTATTGCTGCATAATATGCTGGTCGCATGATGTATGATCCGAGAGTAGCCAGACATCTCTGCGCTGAAGTGAGAGCAGTGCTGGGCTGCTGCGTCCCTGTATTTCTATGATCTCAATTCTGCGTTTCTACAGAAATGAAAGCGGAAACTGTGGAAGCACGGTCTGGGTTTCATGCCCAGTGACAGCTATTTTCAAAATAAAAGTCTAAAAAAACCTCCCCCTCAGGCTCCAAAGATGGATGGATGGATGACAGACAGACATATAGACAGTAAGACAGAAAAAATGTTTCTATTTTAATAGACCTTCATAGAATAGAATTTCCCTTTTACAGAAAAGACATGGCTGGTCTGATGGTATTGTACATGTTCATTAGAAGCAAATGAACAAAAGAAATACAAGTCATACTCATAAAATAATTCTAGACACATTACAACTGCATGCCAAATATTTATGGGCCATACAGACCTTAAATAGCGAACTGACAATTTCCGCCAATTAAAATAGAAAATGGTTCTAATATTTCACAATATTACTGTTTTTACTGTGTTTTTTAATTAAAGAAATGCAGCCATGGTGAGCAAAAAAACAAACATCTTTTGAACATCCACATCCTAGAAAACACATGTTTATGCAAACATGGACAGACTTTATGCTAATATGGACAGAAACATTATCTATTTTAAAAGTCCTGAATAGAATATAATAGAAAAGAATAGAATAGGAGTGCCTCTTACTATAAAAGACATGACCATGTGACAAAGTGATATGCAGTTAGAAGTTAGTCTTCTCATCTTTCTGTTCAGTGCTTCCAGAGCTTCCTCCTGGATGATCCGTCTGTCTGGGAAAGCCCCTTCGGTTGACCTGGTATGAGACAGTCGCCGGTCAAATAAACCAAATGTCACTCTGTGGCCCAAATACAGACAGCTGTGAACCTCCACTGTCTTTTCAGGGTTTATCCTGGTTACAAGATGACGATCTGTCTGTAGAGAAGCTCCTGTAGACTGTTGTAGCCCACTGTATGATTTCTTAAAAGCAGTTGTAGTGTAATGAAATGGAGTTCACTGCTCCAGGTCTCGGGTCAGTGGGTGCTCAGGGCCCAGGAGGCGAATCCTTACGTCTGCAGCTCTCTGGAGTAGATCCAGCCCCTCTCTCCTCTCCACTCTACTGCAGCTACGCAACAACACTTTACCTGCCAGACCAGACACCATCAAATAGACAAAGATTTTCATGAAGAATATGCCTCTGAAACCAAGGCCACTAAAGTGGGTGGTCAGTGTTGTGTTCAAGCAGCCATTTAGTCACTCACCAAGCTTCATAAGAACGACAGCAAGGTTGTGTTGCGCGGTGGGAAGTTGCAATGTCCGAGCCTCAGTTTCTGTCGTGCTTATAGCATGGCGGTACAGTTCAACAATCTTCCTCTGTGTCCATCTAAAAGTGCAAATCAAGCCTGTGACCTTGAGGTTTGATGAGGTTGAAGTAACTAGATAAGGATTGCACGTAAGTCCATGTCTTACTCTGTATTGGTTTGAGCACTGGCCCAGAGATCTGCAAGCTGCTCCTCCACTTCTGCTACCAGAGGATGATCATGGCCACACCAGCGCCTCCTGCTGGCCAGTGCAGCTTGGAAGCATCTCTCCGCAGTCTTGGGCTTACAAAGACTCAACCTTGAAACATGAAAATGCAATCAAATGTGCACAAAGTTATTTTTGTATGTTTTACTGGCTGATTAAAACAGTAGTCTGGCAAACTACATCCTACAGGCCATATACGGCAAATAAAAGAAAAGTGGAATGCGGATGTTGCATGTTTAACAAAGAATGGACAGTAAAATACTTTTTCACCAGTATCGGACAGAAAGTGGTGTCTGATTTGCCAAGAGTAAGTTAAAGACCACAACCACAGTCGTCCTTTGACACGGATGTAGCATAATTTATAATTTAATAGAAATTTTAAGTATTTAATTTAATAATTCTTAAATTAAATAAAATATTTCTAAGTTAAATTAAATATTTCTAAATCAAATTAAGATAAATTAAATTCGGGGGGAGACTTTTCACACTTTTTTGTTGTCTTACTTGTGAATGGCCTTCAGAAGCATGGCTGTGCCTTCAGCACAAGGATGGACAGAAATGTATCTAGAAGAGCTGATCGCTTTGAAAAGCCCTGGCACTGCATATACCCGTCCATCCGCCAGCAATGCCAGACACAGACGACAAAGCAGCTGTCCTGTGAGAGCAGATTAGAACTGCAAAATACATACGCTTGACAAAATATAACTCGTAGGTTATATGAATGCAGGAGGAAATATGAAATGCATGTTACCAACTATCAGTTTGACCTCTGCGCTGTCAAGACGAGCTACTGTAAGACACCTGGCAGTCTCAAGTCCCTTGTGGCAATACATCTCGGAGTCTTTCGGGAGATGCATGTGGACGTAAAGCTCTGCCAGCATATGCTGCACTTTGAGCAGTAACCTCATACTGTCACAATCCTGCTCCATTCCCTGTGGAGGAAAACAGAATGAAATCTTGCATTTTAGAGTATGATACATTTTTGTGTTTTGGTTTTTTCGAATGCATACAATTTCTGACAATGATTAGCTAATCATATAACAGAAAGTGTCTTGTATTATTTTTACCTTCTGGAAAATTTGACCTGCTTTTAGTAGCAGCTCCTCGGCTTGCTGTATCTCACCCAAACAGAGCAGAACTTTACAGCAGAACAATGTTAATCGCCACACACTGCTGTGATCTGGAGGGCGAACGTCTAAGAAAGACCAGGTGAAAGTAGTTAACGTATACCAAGAAGTGATCATTATTATAATAATTTATAGTTTACTTGTACACTTTTACATAACCATTACTTACAAAAAACTACCAAAGCAAGTGGCCGAGATGAATGCTATGATACGTGGTAAATATTTTAAATAATATAAACAAATATTGCACCATAAATTCTGCTTTTCTGAGTCTACATATAAGAATGGTCCTTTCCTAGGGCATCTTTTAAAGGAAATTACTTACAATTTATAATACACTTTAATACTTTACGGGTTTTCTTTTACAATTTGCATTACTATCATTTAGAAAAAAAACTGCCTAATAGCTAGTATTATTTCAGATAAGTGGCCGGGCTTACAAGAATAACATGATACATGTTAAATATATAATATTTACTAATAATGCCATATATTTCTGTCTATGTGGCAATGACAGAAGCTGATTTTTACATTTTATTTGATAACGATAATAAAAAGTCGGTTTTACCATTAAGATGCTCCCAAGTCTGAGCCATCAAATTCTGGAATGACGTCACAGAATCAAATCCTCTCTCCCTTAGTAGTGTCCAATAATGTACAACATCAATTTTCATCTGTGGGTATCGCTTCAGGTTGCTTGACAAAAACTCCATGGTACTATGAAAAAGATGGAGATATGATTGTGTGTGTGTGTGTGTATATATATATATATATATATATATATATATATATATACACACACACACACACACACACATATATATACACAAACACAGTATGTCTGTATGATAAGCATCAGTGTTGACTGAGATATGAACTATTTATTTCATAACGAACTGAAAACACAATGCTTACTGCATTAGCAAAAGATTTTCTAATCAAAGATAAATTGCAGTTATCGTACGCTGGATCGCTAAGGAAGTCATGCAACTCCTTGAATGAACCAGTTTGCTTGAGATGCCAAGGAATCTCTTCCATCTTTCTTGCCCAGCTACAAAGCTCGAAACCGAACTTCTGAAAAAACTTAGCAAGGATCAGATGATAGGAATTCTGACCCTCCGTACCTTAAAGTGAAAGAGACAAGAGCACAACTGTGTGAACACATTGGAAATGCCTGTTCTGTTTTTACTGCATGGAAATTACATTACTCTTCGAAAGTGTTTGTACTCCATTTCAAAAATCCTAGTGAATTCAAAAGAATTCCTTTGTGGCAAGGAATGAAAATATAATAAAAAAAGAATAAGACAAATAACAAACATCCTTACCATGCAACAATAGGTTCATTGCCTGGCTGAGGGACTGATGCATGATGGTCAGAAGACCATTGTCTTTCTCCTGAACCCAAGGCCAAAAAGCAGAGCGCAATCGGGCCCATTCCAAACCCTCAACTTTTAGATTACCACAATAACCTAGATCTTCCAACAAAGCCAGAACCTGAGCCTCAGTCAGGCCAGCACGAGACACACGAATGAGACAGAGTGTGTCCCACACCCAGCCTGAGAGATCTGAAGAGAGAGAGCGGAAGAGGAAATGCTTAATAGCTATAACTAATGAAATATGAAAGTCAGGACAAGCATGGTTTTATATAATAAAGTAAAAAGGACTTACCCTCCCTGGGTGATGCAGTGCTTGTCCGAGTCTCAGTAACTTCTGTTGGAGCAGTTCTGCTGAAATCTTTTACCCAGCGATGTATGACCTTCACCCAGAGCTCTGGAACCGAATCAGCTTCTACATACTCCTGCAACAGCTCCATCTCTTGCTCTTTCTCCCTCAGCACTGCACACGTCCGTAACTCCGTGCCAAGGAGCGCTAAAAAAGCCGGCAGGTGGCACTGCTTCTTACGCACAATTCTTTGCAAAACACTGGTCGGCAGCTCCTTGTAAGGTAAAGCCAGATGTCGGAGTAAAATGCTCTGCTGAACACTAGGATCAGAGATATGGGGACAGCTGAGAATCTGGACATCAGTCCTGCTGGTGAGACTTTTGTAAGTGAGGTCAGTAAAGGTTGTTGTGATGATCATTTTGCAACAGTGAGGCAGAGGATCTGGCAGCCATTGTAATGCCTTCACCTGGAAAACAAAAAAGGTGTTAATTTTATTGAAATAAAAAAAGTTAAAGACAACCTGCTCATGCAAACCATGCAGAGGACTAGAAGTTCACCTCTTGCTTTGAGAGTCCAAGTGTTTCTGTCAAAAGGTCAATGCCATCTATAAGAATAATACAAGGCCCAAGATTGGCTGCTGCCGTAAATGCCTGGACAGCTCGATGGAGGTACTTAAACTCAATGATGTCTTCCCAATCTGGAAAATCACCTGCAGAAAGAAGTAATTCTGTGTGCACCACTTGTTTTATTGAGACAAAGACAAGCAGAAGTGCTAATGAACAATATATTACTACGATTTCACTACGGTTGATGCGCCTCTGACAACAAGTGGACCTCGAGGGCCAGAGTTCAGAATTTATATATTTGTTGTATTTATAAAGAAAGCTCCAAGACTTATAACACACTGCTGGAAAAAACGAGGAAATTTACCATAATGTGCTCTTCGAAGTTGGGCAGTACACTGTCTAAGCATAGACCTGACATCAGTGCTGGATGTGCTGGTTTCACAGAAGTGAGAAATGACTAGAAAATCAGGACTCTGTCGGCAGAAGGCTCGCAGCCACCTCGCTGCCAGAGTGGACTTCCCACAACCCCTTTCACCACATACCAGTAAGATAGACTTCACTGAGTCTTTCTGGTCAAAATCACTGAAAGTAAACAATAATTTGTCCTATAATATAACATATGTTAATCAAACACAGTTTGCCAGCTGTATTTAGTTTATCTTCTTACCATGTGAAATGAGCACCTGGATTTTTTGAGTGTGTCTCAGATTTTGTATTATGGATTATAGAATGCAGAAATTTGTTTATTGCATTCAGTATTTCTGTGGTGGGTACTGAGGGCACAAACCAGTCACACAATCCACGTGCATGGCTCTGTTGGTAATGCCGATCGAATGAATCCTGCCATCCTAAAACAAATCGATTCAAAAATCATTTTAACCTTCATATTCTGTTTTGGTGTCTGAGAAACCCCAAAGCCATTTAACAACTCAAAAAGTACCAGGCTGATACTTCATAACTTTTCCCTGGGTTTGGATTAGGCCAGAGAAAGAATTAAAATAAAATAATTATATTTCAAAATGACTATTACCAAAATATATAATATAAATAAAATATACATGCAGATATATAATCAATAAAATATAAAAAAAAAGTTTAAAAATAAATCAGATTAAATAATAAAATAAAACAGGAATAATATATAGGCTTAATTCAGAACTTGTTTAAAAGCCTTTTATTACATAACAAAAAACTTAGAAAACTGGTCGAGAATTATAGGCCTACCTAAGACGGGATGTTTTGGATCCTCAAGAAATTTAGAAATGACTCCTTCCCAGTCCATCCTTATCATCTCCTTAAGTTCATAAAGGTTTCTGAAGAATCTGTCACACAGTGGAAAGAAAAAGAAGGATGCATATATATATATATATATATATATATATATATATATATATATAGAGAGAGAGAGAGAGAGAGAGATGCATATACATACATACATACATATATACAGTCAAACCAAAATTTACTTCTGACACCTTCAACATTTCTAACATTTTTATTGAATTCATTTCTAACAGTTTATTCACTATATTTTAGGAAATGGTAATAAAATATGACAAGAGCAGAGTTATCAAATCAGTTGATATTTCACCGGTTTTGGCCATCCTTCAGTTGGACTTTCTCACAAGTGAATTAGGCTGAATAGATGTCAGCTGTTAAATTTAAGTACACAATTAGATAAATAGATAAATACCAGTTTAGGTCAACCAATTACCAAGCAATGCTTAATTGTGTTCAGTCTGTGGTGTAAAAAGGTCACATTAGCAATTAAAGAAGCAAAACATGGTCAGGTCAAAGTGTCTGAATAATTATTTATAAATTTTACTGGTAGTCCACTGTATGAAGTTGTTTTGAGTACTATATGTCACATTTTACTTTATTTTGCTATCCTCACTTACATAAATGAACTATAGTGTCCTGCGCCCACTAGTAAAAAATATATATATCTGGTGTCTGAATAATTATTGGTTTGACTGTACAGTATATATATATATATATATATATATATACACAAATGGAATTTAGTATTTAAAATAAATCTGTATTTATGTTTCAAGACATTGTGGTCTGGTCTCAAACCTGACAGGAAGACAATGATTTATGATCCTTCTTTTTAGATCTCTCATTTTCTGTCTCTCACTTTTGCTTTGGTTGGATAGCATGTTCAAGAAGATGTGCATTTCATCACTGCTGTCATCCTCCACATCCTGTGGGGTACAGTCTTTAAAATAAAAGAAGCAGCTTCGGTGGTTGTCAATGAAGGCTGCCTTGGTGATCTCCAGCTCTGTCAGACTACAGGTGCGATACCTGTCCTCCATGACCCAGGGGTAACCAGCCTTTGCAGCAACATGCAAGTTCCTGGCCACCTCAGACAAAGAACATGGGCCGATATCAGATTGAGAACCATTCTCTCCTGGCAAACATTGTCCATAGCTGTGTCCAAGAAGACAGATTAAAAAAGATGAGCGGTCGATGAGATCCAAACTGATTTTCAACTGCTGGTCGAAAAGATCTGGCTTATTTATCTGATGTTCATCATTGTCATTATTTTCATAATCCCTTTCTTGTTTGCTTCGCTGTAAGTCCACGGGTCTGAAACAGGCACCTCTTGTCTGGCAAAGTGCATCTAGGTGGGGAAACACCTTTGCTTTCAGGTAAGACAACTCTTCTTGAAGATCACCTGGAAAATAGCACAGGTAAGGCTGAAGAGGAAACACCAGGCTGTCAGACGCTCCCATTATTTTTTCTTGGCTATTTATTCCTTGCATTTTTAGTGTGTGACACTTTCAGAAATCTAAATATGTACATTCAACAGAGAAAAAATGAAATGCACAAAATATTAAAAGGTACATAAATAAAATATTTTAATGTTCTATCTCTCCATTATTAAAAAAAATCCAGTGAACATAAGTAAGTAAAATAGAAAAAAATTAGTGTATCTTTTTAAGTCAATCAATCCTATCGGGACTTTCTTGTGGTCTATCCTATTTTTTACAGTCTATGGGTCTATCATGTCAACAACTTGTTGCTAAGGTGACCGTAATATAAATGTAATCTGATTCTGAATCACCTAGTTCCATTTACCCCAAACCGCTCAAAGAAGTAAACAAAACCCACACCGTCTCCAGATCAGTTGTTACAGTCTATGACAAAACCCCCTTCGCTCGATGAATTGGCATCCCGTTGAGCCAACCAACGCGAGCCACGATCGGAAAGTGTAAAATCGGACATGTAAGGCGGTGATTGGACGACAACGGCTGCGGACCGCTCTCTGATTGGTGCGGTGTTGTGCGTGGGGTGCTGTGATTGGCTTATGACGAATGAGCACAGCCCTAGAGCGGTGGAGTTTATAAAGCTGATTTCTCGCTCTCTGTCCACGCACTGCAAGAATTCATCGAGGCGTACAGGGTGCAGCAACAGCTCAAGGCATTAATCTGCTATTGAGTCTTATTAATAAACAGTTTTTCTTTCTAAAACAATGAGGCGACTGTGGATTATCGGTCTCCTCTGTACACTATTGGCTTTCGGTGAGTATATTTTTAATTAAATGGCCTTGAAATGCACCGTTATGCAGTTTGCTGTCTTTGAACTTGACAAAGCTTCAGTGAGTGTTTGCAGTAACGTTAATGTTGCTGTCTTTGTGTGGTTCCATGTAGGCTTTAGTTTTATATATTCCGTTTTTGATAATACTTTATTTGCAGATTTTTTTTTTTAACGCTTCCTAAATTGATGAATGATTCAGAACAGGAAATAAAACCTGGAGAGTGGATTTGAATTGCATGTGCTTCTGGAAGTTTCCTCAAGATTGAAATGGCCTTCATATATTCAGATGCCATTTAATAATGATACAGTTATGATGCTTTATAATGACAATTTGCATCGAAATGGTTGCTTTTGCTAATGTACGATTAAAAAAATGTTGTCCTGCAAAAGAGAAATAGAACAATGAAGTCTAATTGTACATTTAAAGAAGAATTGAATCCGCGATCTTGAACCATGTGAACTGTCACATCAAGGCCTTTAAGTGTCTAACTGAGATCTTCTGGATCAAGAAAGTGCATTTGTACACAAATCAATGCATACCTGAGCAATTTTAATAAAATTTTGCTTCACAGAGCAAAATTCATGTAAAATGAACAAACATCCTTGCTGGGCACAAAAGGGTTTTTGCTGAGCAAATATACTTCGGAATTGAGTTGTATTTTGGTGCTGTTATATCGTTAAGTTGAGTAACACTGTTGAATCTGCATAGCCTTTAAGTGCTTTTTATCACCAATGATGTATTTACATTATTTGTGGTTTAGTCATAATCTTTGTTTTGCGTAATTGCAGCATCTGTGAAAGCTGATGATGACGTTGACATTGACGGCACAGTGGAAGAGGACCTTGGGAAGAGCAGAGACGGATCCCGCACAGATGATGAGGTTGTTAAGAGGTCTGTATAGACTTGAACTGCACTTGACTGATTGGAACATCAATTTTTAAGATTGAGGAAAATTACTGTGATCCTTTATTTAGAATTGGATCTTAAAGTAATCTTAGCTGCTATTTTTAGCTTATTAAATGCATGTTTATCAGTTATGTGGTTACATTCGGATATATTCACTTTAAGCTCCTCACAAAGACCATAAATGCTCCCCAATGGAGGTTGAACATCTGGTTGATGCATTTGTGTCTTGCTCCACAATACCCAAGGGTAAATGGTAATAAGTCCCCAGGGAAATGAACATGTCACAAGCATCCTTTGCGCTTTCCCATCTCTTCTCTAACAGGGAGGAAGAAGCCATTCAGCTAGATGGTTTGAACGCCTCACAAATAAAGGAAATTCGTGATAAAGCAGAAAAGCATGTATTCCAGGCGGAAGTGAATAGGATGATGAAACTGATCATCAATTCTCTGTATAAGAACAAGGAGGTGAGTATTGGAGGTGTTAGATGTTAAAAGTAGATTTAGTCTTCATGCTGTTCATTCTGGTTTTGCAAATCATTAACGCTTCATAATTATTTTTTCACCCTAAAGATCTTCCTTCGAGAACTGATCTCTAATGCTTCTGATGCCTTGGATAAGATCCGGTTGTTGTCTCTGACCAACGATGATGCCCTTGCTGGAAATGAAGAGCTTACTATTAAAATCAAGGTGTGTTAAAAAGTCCTGAGACTAACCTACAGTACTTGAAATTTCCAGTGGAGAGAGACAACATAACTCACATTTGCATTGCAAAAGGAATTCAAACATGCGTGAAGCAAAATGAGGAGCATTTCCTTCCTGTAATTTTCATATCTTAAATTTTGATACCCAACACCTTGTTTAACTACGCAAATGATTACATTTTCATTTATTAGTTCTTTTCGTAAAGTCCAGTATCTCTTATGGTTCTCTAAACCATCTCTATTATGGTTTAACTTCTCTTTGGAAATTTATCTTACTCTGCAAACACTTTAGAAGAGTTTGTCAACACTGTATCCATTTTAGAGTTTTAATCTAATGCAAATTTTTAAAGACCTTATATAGGTTTTTAAGTTGCTCTATGGTTTAACTTGTTACTTGCCATGAAAATAGCCAATGAAGCTGGCATGGCGTTAAAACACTCCAACCAACTAGTTAATTTAGTCAATATTTTGACTTGCTTTTATCTAGGTTATTCAATACTTAGTCCTGTGTCTTTTCTTCTCTCACCAGTCCGACAAGGAAAAGAACATGCTTCACATCACTGACACTGGCATCGGCATGACCAAAGAAGAACTGGTGAAGAACCTTGGTACCATCGCCAAGTCCGGAACCAGCGAGTTCCTCAACAAGATGACTGAGATACAGGATGACAATCAATCCACCTCTGAGCTGATTGGTCAGTTTGGTGTGGGCTTCTACTCTGCCTTCCTTGTGGCTGATAGGGTCATTGTCACCACCAAGCACAACAACGGCACCCAACACATCTGGGAATCTGATTCCAACGAGTTCTCTGTCATCGAAGACCCTCGTGGTGACACTCTGGGCAGAGGCACCACCATTACGTAAGCAGCTGAACTCGAAATGTTTAAAATGTGTAGATTGTGACACGTTGTAACTAAAGTCTCGTTTCATCAGGTTGGTGATGAAAGAGGAAGCTTCCGACTACCTTGAGCTGGAGACTATTAAGAACCTGGTGAGGAAGTACTCCCAGTTCATCAACTTCCCCATCTATGTATGGAGCAGCAAGGTCAGTGTCTCCACCAAAGACTCGCTAGTTGGAAGTTTACCATTTGCTTAACTAGCTTTAGGACTCCATAAACTCATCGATTTGTGTCGTTTCTCAGACCGAGACTGTAGAGGAGCCCATTGAGGACGAGGCTGAGGCAGATAAGGAAGAGACCGCTGAAGATGAAGCTGACGTTGAGGAAGAGGATGAAGACAAGGACAAACCAAAGACTAAGAAGGTAACGTATATGCAAATAAACCCCAGCAGCAACTGTTTTATTTGCATTTCTCAATTATGTCAATGATTCCTCACTTCCTCAGGTGGAGAAGACCGTGTGGGACTGGGAGCTGATGAATGACATTAAACCCATCTGGCAGAGGCCTGCAAAAGAAGTGGAGGAGGATGAATACAAAGCCTTCTACAAGACCTTCTCCAGGGTGAGAGAATTTGTGCTTTGTGCAAAAATAATCAACTTTTATGGTCCTCTGTGGCCTCTTGGATTAATTCAAGTGGAATTCTGCTTTCATTCAGGACACAGATGAGCCCATGTCACACATTCACTTCACCGCTGAAGGCGAGGTTACCTTTAAGTCCATCCTCTTCATCCCTGCATCTGCACCCAGAGGTCTTTTCGACGAATATGGGACCAAGAAGAATGACTTCATCAAGGTAATTTTGATAACCTTTAATTGGGAAAAGAACACGTTCTCTTATGTTGTAGAGTTAACCGTATGTAATTTGGTTCTTTCCTCTCAGCTATTTGTGCGTAGAGTCTTCATCACCGATGATTTCCATGACATGATGCCCAAGTACCTCAACTTCATCAGAGGCGTTGTAAGTGCTGTTGGCTGTCTCTTTTTAAGTGTTGCCATTTACGATATTCAGAATGCACTGAAATTTGAAATATCTTGTTTGCATCGCATTTCCCTAGAAGCGATAACCCTCCTGCGTTTTGGCTCATTAGTGAAGAGCACTTCCATTATTAAGCAGATTGCATGTGTGCAGTAACGCAACATCTTATGTAATATATTTAGCAAAATAGATAGAATGCACAAATGTAGTTTGAATTAAATTCTAATTTACCCAGGAATAATCATGTTAATACTAAAAATCAAAAATATTTTTTTTTCTTAATTTAATTAAATTATATTTTTGATTATATTAAGTTGTATTATAAAAAAACTAGCTGCCTGGGAATTTTTTCATATAGAATATGCGATTTTTATTTTAAAAATATTTGAAACCTTTTTGATATTGTAATGTCATACCAAGGAAGGTAGATCTATATTTTCATAAGTCTCAGCCAATAATTATAATGTTTGGAGAGTCTATAGAGATGTTTGATCTCATTTCTCAGGTGGACTCTGATGATCTGCCTCTGAATGTGTCCAGAGAGACTCTACAGCAACACAAACTGCTTAAGGTAAGCTCATCGTGTCACTCAAAGTAACATTGACTTTTGTTCAATTATATGATGAAATTATACATGTTGCACAGCCAAATTTCAATTGCTTTCAAAACTCATGTTGGTTCCGTAGGTCATCCGTAAGAAGCTGGTCCGCAAGACCCTGGATATGATCAAGAAGATCGCGGAGGAGGAGTACAATGACAAGTTCTGGAAGGAGTTCGGCACCAACATCAAACTGGGAGTTATTGAGGATCACTCCAACAGAACCCGCCTGGCCAAGCTGCTCCGCTTCCAGACCTCCCACAGCGAGACCGTACAGTCTAGTCTAGAGCAGTATGTGGAGAGGATGAAGGAGAAGCAAGACAAGATCTTCTTCATGGCTGGAACCAGCAGAAAGGAGGTGCTAAAATTTTTTACTTTTAACTGCTTATTACGAAGTTACTCCATTTCTCAATTTCCATAGTAACATGTAATATTTCATCTGGTTTTAGGCTGAGTCTTCTCCATTTGTGGAGAGGCTTCTTAAGAAAGGATATGAGGTCGTCTACCTGACTGAGCCAGTGGACGAGTACTGCATCCAGGCCCTGCCCGAGTTTGACGGCAAACGCTTCCAGAATGTGGCGAAGGAGGGTGTGAAGTTTGACGAGAGCGATACGGCCAAGGAGCAGAGGGAAGCTTTGGAGAAAGAGTTTGAACCCCTCACCACCTGGATGAAAGACAAGGCCCTGAAGGACAACGTATGATTATTTGCTTAGTTTCATTGTATTGCATATTAAAAGCTGGCTGACTTGTAGAAGTGGCAGATAAATTGAAACATTTTTGTCCTTGTTTCGGGTTTCAGATCGAGAAGGCCATTTTGTCCCAGAGGCTGACCAACTCTCCATGTGCTCTGGTTGCCAGTCAGTACGGATGGTCTGGCAACATGGAACGGATCATGAAAGCCCAGGCTTACCAGACAGGAAAAGACATTTCCACAAAGTATGTCCTCTGAATAAGTCTTAAACACATGATCACAATGGCAATCACCTTAACAACTGCCTAGCAATGACCTGGCAACCATTAACCACATCTTAAGGTGCAGTCACATAAGGAGAATTGTTAAATCTTGCTGACAGAAAGACAATTGTCTATTGTCAGTAGTGAAGTGATGTATGAAGCACAGCTCAAACCAAGCCACTTACTTTTGGTCAATCACTGCATGACTGACTTGAACCCGCTACGGAAAATGCGTGTGATCTTTCTTCATACACGATTCCTGATTGTGTGGATTCCTATTGAAATGACTGAATTTTGCCCACGAAAATTAGCAAAACATCTGTAAATGTGACTGAACCTTTAGAGTTGTTGCGACAATGCAATCGACCACTTCTTGGCTTGCTATGTGAAAATGGATAATATTCTGCAAATTTTAATTTATCAGGTCATAACCAAGTAAACCTGTTTTTTTCCTCATTCTAGTTATTACGCAAGTCAAAAGAAGACATTAGAAATCAACCCCAAACATCCTCTCATCAAGGAGATGTTGAGGAGAGTCAATGTAAGTTAAACATCATTCTGATTCAATTCACTTTTATTAAATATTCCACTTAAAATCTGCAAATAGTCTAACGTATTGTGCTTTTGTCTCATAGGAAGACTCAGAGGATCAGACAGCTGCGGATTTAGCCGTAGTGCTCTTTGAGACGGCCACACTACGATCCGGCTACCAGCTCTCAGACACAAAAGCTTATGGAGAAAGAATAGAGCGTATGCTGCGGCTCAGCATGAATGTAGACCTCGACGCACCGGTACACGCACAATCGAGCACTGGTACACGAAATGATGTTCAAATGAAGTTTTGCTCAATATCCTGTTACCGTGTTCACAGGTTGAGGAGGAGCCAGAGGAGGAACCAGAAGAACAGACCGAGGAAGCAGATGCTGAGGAGGTCGAGGCAGAGGAGGAAGAAGATTCGGTGAGTGTGAAAACTGTCACTTACAGATTCTCATGTTGTTCCAAAACTGTATCTTTCATGAAATGCAAATGGAGAATTTAAAGGTGCACTGTGTAATATTTAGTAAATGTTGACAGAAATGCAATATCATACACATAACTATGTTTTCAGTGGTGTATAAAGACATAACGATTCATTATGTAATGTTTTTATTACCTTAGAATGAGCAGTTTCTATCTACATACATTGCAGGTCCCCTTGCATGTTAAGTCGCCATTTTGAGTCATGTTTCAACAGGAGCCCTAAACGGACAAACGCGTTTCGTCACGTTGTTCGTGAAACTAGCTAAAGTCAGCGAATAAAACACTGACACAATGATGAACCAGTAACAATAATATTGCAACATTTCATTTTACTGAATTAAGTAAACAATTTCTTTATCTTTGTAAAGAAACGTCATTGCTTAACTGGCTACTCTCTGCTGTCTCAGATGACGACGTCTTTTCCTGTCGGCCACCGTAACTTGAGATTGCGAATTGCAACCAATAGTTGCTAAAAATTACACACTGCACCTTTTAATAGGGTTACACTTTATTTTGATAGTCTACTTTAGATGTAACTTTGCAACTACATTTCAACTAACTTGGGTATTTGTAGACAAGGTTTGGTTTAGGGTTATTAGAATAAGTTGACGTGTACTTGCAAAGTTACTTGGTCAGTAGAATGTCTGTTGGTGATAATCTAAATAGTGTTGGCAGTTAAGCAGTCCGTCTACTAAAGGCCCGGGTATACTTCATTATCCGCATTCGGTTCCGTCTTGCATACAGTAGTGTCTGTTTAGCTTTCAAAGTATACTCAACCGTGGATGGGCGCGTTCGACGTGCGCAGTACAATTGCATTTTTATACTCTACCATGCAAATGTAGAACAAAACGTGTGCAATCCAAAACACGTGCATGGACTATCGAAATAAAGTGTAAATGGTTTGGAACTGCATGAGGGTGGGTAAATGGAAGAACTGTCCTTATCATTTGAGATGTTTCTTATGTCTTTTGTCTTAACATACGTACTTCTGTGTTTCAGCATACCACAGACAAAGATGAGCTGTAAAGTGTAAATCTAAGAGGAACGGGGTGTCGGACTGTGATGCGGAGTGAAGATGCCGATCTCAGCTGATTGTCTTTTCTCTGTGCGGGTGGGTTGGGGGATTGGAGCTGTGTTTTTTTAAAGGCGCTGCGTTTGTGTTTGAGATCTTTTCTTTTTTTTACATTCCTCCATGATTGTAAATTTGTTAATATTTAACTGACCCAGTTGTGGAGTGCTGACTCCTGTCCACAGAACTATTAAATGTTTCCGGAAAAGGACCTTGTGTGCAATTCATCTTTTACCTCATCGTTGCCTTTTTACCCATTTTACAGACTCCCTTCAAAATAACAGGATTGTGTTTTGGGGTTTTTTAGTTTATTTTTGTAAAATTTAGTTACTGGAAAATAGTAATTGAACTACTGTCTAACATAAAATTGCCAACTCCAATCTCTTGTCTCAGTGAAGTGACCAGTTTAAATTCAGAGATTGTTCAGTCTTATGGTCGTACCAGGGTGAATGTTCCTGTGGGATCTGGGATAAACCATTTCTCCCAGAGGTCCAGATGGATGCAGGGGTAGTCCCAGGGCTTGAAGTGGCCATTCCAGTGCAGTAAGTGTGCCTCTTTGAGGAAGGACCTGGGATAACGGGCATCAGGACTCCAGCCTTCATAGAACACAAGAACAGTGATTAATTTACTTTACTGCAAATATAAAAAAATTACTTGAGTCTTAATTTTGCTTCTGTACACTACTGTTAATTTTCTTTTTTTTTTTTATTTGAATAGGTTTTAAAATGTAATTTATTGCTGGCAAAGCTGGATTTTCAGCATCATTACTCAAGCCTTCAGTGTCACATTATCCTCCAGAGATCATACTAATTTGCTGCTCAAGAAACATTTCTTAACAGTTTTGTGAGGATTCTTTGAGCAAAGTTTAAACTTTTTTTTTTTTATGGAAATCTTGTAACATCAGTCTCCCCTGCCACTTCTGATCAATGTAATGTGTCCTTGCTGAATGGTTTGTTTTTTGGAAAGAAATTAAATCCAACCATTTGAATGGTAGTGTATTTTTAGAATGTATATAATAACTGCCTGGTAAATTCTTGTGCACACTTAAATTACTGCTGTGTGCATATATATCTTAAAAGTGGTCTGTTTTAATGAAGTACTTTTCAGATTTAATCAACATAAGTATGGTTTCATTTGCATTATGGATAATTAATAGGGAGTGGTTTTCCAATTTGAAATGCATAAATTGATTGTAGAAAGAGTGAAGAGCTCTAAAATAAGTCTTTATTCAGTGAGATTTGACAGAAAAAAGTAAGTTACCCAGGTGTCTGACATGCCACAGTGGATCAATGGTTGTGTATTTATTATGAAAGACGATCAGCATTGGAGGGGTGGCTACACCACCTGCCACAGCACTGCTGTACAGGTTCTCCCTAAATTGACATAAAAAAAAAAAAAAAAAACATTTGTTTTTACTAACTAATTTGATCTCTTAAAAATCATTCATCACAGCTCATCATGAACCATTATATCACCTGACATTCTTAGCCATCCATTTCTCAAGCTGTTTAGTTATCTTTTGCTTTTTCCATTCACTGACGTCAGCCACAAAAACACCAGGATTAAAGGAGCAGTCGCTAGGGTTGATGCCCAACTCTCTGACTTCCTCTTTGCGGTAGTCCAGAAAGCCCATATAGGTTGTCTGTGAGAGGGAGTTGTTTTTTCATGAAATGAAAGAGACAAATCAACACTTGTAACAAAGTACAAAGTCACTCCAAAGGGAGTTCTTCTCTATATCAATGTAGACTATTCTAGTAGACCCTAAAAACAATGTCAAGACTTTGTAAAAGGGCATAATATGGCCTCTTTAAACCATATCTAAAATACTAACACATACATCCAAAAATGCCCACCTGCATCCCCACACTGCGCACCATCTCGTGTGTGGCGGGCAGATCACAGTCTGAGGCGAACGCAGCAGCGTGACCTGCTTTCAGCTTTATGTCATACAGTTCCTGTATGTCTCCTGTAAGCCAGATATAATAAAAATAATTCATTATTGCAGTGAACATATGAGATCATCCTCCCATGATCGATGTGAGTATAAGTGTATAGTATCAATTTCAGATGGATTTCACCTTGTACTATGACATCATCATCTAGGTAAACAATCCGCTCGTGATTTTCAATGGCAAGAAGTGGCAAGTAGAACCTCACAAAGTTTAGCTGCAACACCAAAGAAACCAGGATGAAGAAACAATTATTTTCAGTAAAAACCTTAAACAATCAAAGCAAAAGTCTATGATGGACCTACAAGATCACATACACGACCTGGCCAAAAGTCTGTCAGCACCACCCGCAGTCAATGTTTGTCAAAGAAAAAGACATGACTGTATGCTTGATTTAATGCACCTGTTAGTTTAGGGTGTAGCTGAAGAGAAGGGGGTGTCCACATACATTTGGTCATGTAGTGTACCAAGTGATCACACCTGTTAGAAATAATGAAGAGTTTACCTAAAGCATCAACTGTACATGAAAAAATACACAGAACCCAGCAGAACTCACAGGGTGCAGCAGTTCTGGTCTGGATGAGTCCGGATTGACTTTCCCCTTCAATACCATCGGATTGAACTCCAGGATCTTGTATCTGATTTTTCTTAGCTTGGTCTTCTCTATGTATTCCCTGTTTTTGAGTCCAGAGAAAATACTGATTGAGGCATTTGGGAGGATATTTATTGGTTGCATATTTACTCATTTCTCTTTGAGACATGTAAAGAGTGGATTAGTAGGTCTGATTCACATAGTATTATGTACATATTGTTAACTAAAAAAAACTATTTAAAACATGTTTTTTCATAAAAAAAAAAAAAGATAAAATCATTAAAAAAATGATAAAATCATAAATGTAACTGAAATACGTTTCATTTGAAGCAAAAGTACTAACTCCAAATAAATAAAAGCTAAAATTTTGATCTAAAACTAAAAACAAAATGAGAATGAAATATATATATATATTGAAATATAAATATAATTATATATATATATATATATATATATATATATATATATATATATATATATATATATATATATATATATATATATATATATAATTTAAAAAAAATTAAATGCAGTGAGCATGTTTATACACAATTGCAGATGTTGTAAACTACACAGAAAAAGATTGTAGAGAGCAGAAAATAAATTCAACTAACCATAATAAAAATTAATAGGATTATCTGCTTTCACAAGGATAATATACTTCTCGTAGCTTTTGTTGTTGTTGTCAAACACTTAAGTGTCCAATTAAACACTCCGTTATTTTGACACAAAAAATGTTATGGTAATATTAGTTTCAATGTTTGATTTTAAGAAATGTTTTGTAGACATTTTGTACAATAAACTCCTTATGTACAATAAAATATAATGTGTTGGGTCACCACTAAAAATCTCTTTTCTGAAGCAAAACCAGTTGAGAAACACAGTGAGTGGTATATTTGTAACGGAGGTCAAAGGTTAGACCTAGCTAGCACCTTATCTTTTTGATGGCATCTCGCAGGGTAACTATGTAGAAGAAAACACTAGCACGACTGTTGCTGTAGACACTGTTGATGGTGGCCATGGAAGCACCAATACGCTCCTCTGAAGCACAGATCACCACAGGGATGTCAGTGTCCATCTCTTTCTCGTCCTCCATACCCATTTTGGCCTCATCTTTCTTGAGCACTGTATAAACCACAATGAGATCAATATACAACAAACCAAGAAGAAGCGAATGCATATCTGTGCCCTGCATGTGTACCTGAATACTTGGCTAGCGTCTGCAGTCTGGTCTTGTTGTACAGGAGAGCAAAAGCCACCAGGACGAGCAGAATGAGGAGCCCACGATTGACTGGCACACACACACACACACACAGAGAGAGAGAGAGTTACCGAAGTTACTAAAATGTAAACTAAAATGAAATTGAAAATGTAATAATAAAAGCTAATTCAAAATATTAATAAATACTATAATAGTATATAAATTATATTCAAATAACACTGCCAGACAGACAAAAGGGTGTCTGAACTTTTTTCGGGGGGTTAGTGCTACAACAGTCCATGCCGAGGTCAGCTGACAGAGATAAAATAAACTTTTCTTTACTACTCCACTCAAGGCCTTAACTGAGAAAAAAGAACAGGAAAAGATAACTTAAACTTACCAAATCTGATTAAAACAAAACAGTTCTTCAAGTTTCAAACATCACAGCATTATTAATAATGTTAGGGAAGAAGATTGCATTTATAATTCAAATAATGACTCAAAACTACAATATAAAGGCCTGCAAATACAGTGTACACTCTGGCTTCCGTAATTGTTTTCTGAGTGGGATTTTCAGAGACCCTGTTATACCTCAATTTTATGGGTCCGAATCTGCCTGGTTACCTCATTTACTCTGGGACGAGCAGTGGGACTGACCCCTCCTCCACCACATACACACACTGTGGACACATTCCAGTTTGGCAGGACAACAGCACAAAACCAGGCACTAAAACATCACCGTGTGCTCTCAGTTATCCATGAGATTTCACCACGAGAACCATCTAATTTCTTGTATGTAAGACTTTTAGTTTTGTATCAAGAGTCTGATTCGGAGTGTGACTCATACACTGGACATGATCACCGGCCTTGGGTGTTTTTCCATTTATTATGACACAGTGATAAACTAAACAAACGCAATCTGCAAAACTTGCATTTGTTACTTACTTTTCCTCAACAAAGCCATTTTTCACCATCAGCATCTGTGAACGGATAGAAAGAAGATATTAAAAAACTGTTCCATACTTGGAGATGTTTTTTTTTTTTTTTTTTTTGTTAAACTTTTGTATACGACACATTTCTAAGTGGATTTTGGGTCTCTTGAGGCTGTTGCACACATGTGTGACTGTTTATCGGGAGTCTCCTGGCCTTTCCTTCCTGGTGGCATTCTTCACTAAGCCTTGAGTTATCTATTTCATTTCTTTCGCTCCACATTAAAGATCACATTTTCTAAGGCCTTCAAACACAGAGAAAACTCACTCTAGCTTTGCTGAAATGAACTAGAAACCAAGTGTACAAAACACTTCATGCTAAGCACGCCTTGAGCTGTTATTCTGATGATTTATTTAGGGATGCAACTTAGGCTAACTATATTTAATATTAAATATTTACATACACAGCTTCTTGTCTTCTTTCTCTATACTAGACGAAATACAATTTATTGTAATTATTTTGGTCAGTTTGTGTGGCTTTTTAGATTTTAAAAGCAGAAAGCATCTAAAATGTATACATTAAAAGATGTATGTACATTTTAGATGCTTTCTGCTTTTAAAATCTAAAACAACATCGACTGAAACATCAACAAATGATGTCCCCGTATAACGTTACCACAGACAGTTCGTTAACTTATATATTATTATAGGCAACAAAATTTACATTAATAACAAACATTATTAAATCAGCATTAGATCATTAGTTAATGTATAGGCTACTGATATACAGGTAACATTATCCAAAAAAACAAACATTATAGAAAAAGAGATGGTGAAGTTTCTCCATGTCTGAGCACCGTAAAATAAACTGACACTCAATCAAATATCACTGATAGATAGCTATCATAAAAAAGAGGCGAGTCTGTATAAGTAAAGCTTAAACAAAGCAAGGGGAACGCCTGTATAAGTAAAGTCTAAATAAAGCAAGGGGAACACTTGTAACTGTTAATCGATTTAAGTTGAATTGTACACAATTATATTGGTCACTTACCAGTTTCCAGAAGTCGCGCGTGTTCATTAATCTGTACGGCGAGTGGGCGTGGCCAACGCACGAGCCGTCCAGCGAAACTCCGTGCTGCTTTTCCTCATGAGACCCAGCAATACCTTTTTGTTCAGGTTTCTACCTAATATCTCTAAAATCCACACACGCCAGTGTTGTCTGACTGTGTCTTACAGGGGACGTCCCGAGCATTTCTGATATTCCAAAAGTGGGTGTGGCACACTACACATATTACTATTCTATTATTATATATGTGATTGATCATACTGTATATCAATTACGTATACAATTAATGATCCATTAATCTAATTATAATAAAAAATATTAATGTGCACTGCCCACTATAAACTGTACATACATACCCTTGTACATCTCTTTGTGAGGAAATACATTGCCACAAAGCAATCTCTAGCTTTTTACCCTAACCTTACCCATCACAACTAAATGCCTAACCTGAACCCTTACCCTAAACCTCATTATAACCTTATCCCTAAAACCAAGTCTTGACTCTCAAACATGCCTTTAAAAGGGGACTCAGAAAGTAAGGACTGGGCAAAATGTCCTCATTTACTCTTTTTGTCCTTACTCCACTTGTCTAAAACTCAATCCTGTCCTCACAAAGATAGTTGTCCTCTACACACAAATATAGTTGTACACAAATAAATAAATAAAGATTTTTGTTTTGTCCAATCCATTTCACAAGTAATAATTAAGCTAGAAGAAAAACACACTGCAATTTGTTGAAATGATGTTTGTTGAGCACCAAATCTGCCCAAGATTTAGTTAAGTCTGTAATGCAACATACATGTGACTGTACATTCTCAAACAAATCACTCTGAATAAAAAATGTCTTCTGAAACAAAATTCTTGCAACATACATACCGTATGTATATGTTTAAACATTCTCAAATAAGTCACTCTGAATAAAAAAATATGTTTTACAAAATAATTCAACAGACATTTTTCCCCCCAAATGGTCAAAAATAAAGATGACAAATTATGATCATGCTTATTCAAATAGTTAAACACTAAAAAAACCTATGGGGGGGGGGGGGGGGGGTAAACAAGAATAGACAATGAATATATAATACACACTGAAAGAATAAAAGTGCAAAACTTAAGTTACACCATACGTCTTTATGTGATACTATATGTAGGAATGGTTATTTTTCTTTCCACACATCGCTGATTTTGTACACAATCTTAAACATTAGTGTTGCTCATCAACTATTGTGTCATTTACAACAGCTGTAATACTGTAGGCATCGAGAGCTTGAAGAGGCCCTTCTAAAGCTGCCAGAAAAAGGCACTGCTTATTCTCCACCTAAAAACAGTGACGTCAATGTTTAATGTTCCAAAAAGGGCAAGTCGCAATGTGGGAGAACCAGTAGAATGAAAGGAGAGGGACAAAAACATTTTGCAGATGAAAAACTTAAATATTTTTGCAGAAGTATTAAAATGGTTACTGAACACTTAAATAAATATAACTAAAAATGTAAAAAAAAAAAAATACAAATAAATCCACAGCAGACTAGAATAATCCCCAAATGAGCTTTACAAAAGCACCACAAAAGACACAAAGGCAAAGGGCCACTTAAATGATCCGAGGCGTTTAAAGTAAAGATAAGAGCATGGCGACATTGATGGGCAGCTCGATTCTTTCATTGGTATAGGTCATGGATCGGACCCGTTCAGGAGGAGAGAGCAGGAATGCTGTAGGTCCCACACGCTGCTCCACACAGGTCAAACACAGAACGCCACCCATGTCCACGCTGTCCATCTGTAACATACATTGAATGAATCAATACAGGAAGTGAGTTTTTGAACTTAACTTAGACAGATGAACAGTGGCGCCTCCAGAAATTTTTCATAGGGGTGGCCAGATGGGGCCACTTAAAATCTTGGGGTGGCACACCAAAACTATAAACCATAATTTCAGAATTTTATTCTACTGTTGTAGTAAACCGGCCTGTAGAAAACTATCAGAAAGACTTAAGGAAACTCCTACTGATATACTTTGGTTTATTGTGTTATATTTAATGTTACTAATGATATTAGTAGGGCCCTACTAATATATATTATATTATATATAATGATATATATTATATAGATGTGATATATATAAGGGCCCTCGCCCCGCAGCAAATTTCCAGATACTTACATAATTGTGATGAATTTAATCCTTTTTAAGTTATTATTTTGCAGTGTAAGATTACAGTTAACACCTTTAAATATTACATAAATGTATTATGAATTATTAATAACCTTAATGCGTGTATAAATCAGCAGCAAAAAGCAATTCTTGAAAAAATCTGCACAGTAATTTGATAAAATCTAAATATGTTAATAAAAACAAATTACTATTAGTTCTCTTATAAAATTCAATCAGGCAATCATACATTTTACAATTTTATATTTATATATTAATGTCAAGAATTCAGAAGTGCATATATAGCCTACACTACAAAGAAATAATATACAATTAAATTATGCTTATTTTAAATGTATTGAGCAGGCTAGGTATAACAAAATATATTGGCTTTTAATAATATTTCAGTGCGCAAACCCATGATAACATGAAAAACAGAGCGCACACAGCGTGTATGCGCATCGCGGGATTCGCGGGTGCAGAATGATGTGCTCAAAGCAACATGGAGTCACAGTGTGCAGCGCTGCGCTGCATAAGTGCGCATTTAAAAGTTCACGTCACAAAGCGAAGAAATATCGAGCGCACAAATCCTAGTGGGATTTGCTCCTTTGTTTCACAGTTTTAAATTCCAGTTATTGTGAGTTTGATGCCGATTCATAGTCCTTGTGATGTGTGTGATCTAGCAAGCACACGGTAGTGAGTCCTTTAAAAACAGCAACAAACTCCAACAAAATAAAGTAATTTTATGCAAATCTACAGCCTTTTATCTACAGATTATGCATTATAATGTGAATATATCATATTGGAGAGAGTTTTACCGTGCATCCAAGAGGCGCGCGCGCTGTTTGAATATGAATGGAGAATGATTGACAGCCGCAGAGGAGGGAAAACGAGTTTCCGTATACTTTAATGATGTAAATAGACTTCTGTCCCTCACATTAAGCTATGGAATGACTTCAGATGACTTTGCCACCCAAACTGACGTGAAAAAATCGGGAGGCGCTGTTTGCATCCCTGCTTGTCAAAACGTGGCAAAGACACATCAAAAAGCTGCTGTAACAGTATACTGTAACCGTTTGGCACTTAAAAAGCACGTCACGACACATAATTCCCCGTCTTCTTTTACTAAAGAATATTTTTGACTTATTTATGAAATGTATAACTGATGCTACTAAAATTTGTACTGGCCATTGGGGTGGCCAGGAGTCGGCCAGGGGTGGCACCATTGCAGATGAATGGTTGAGCAAAGAGACACTAACATATCTGACAGGGAGTCTGCACATGCTGAGGATGGAGTCTGGGATGATGTGGTTCTGACAGTCTTCGGTGGAGCAGACGAGAGACGGGTCTTTACTCAGCAGAGTGCTGGTCAGCTCTGACCTCAGGAAGTACTCCTGTGAAGGAGGCCAGAAACTTAGTAATAATACAAATGCTTCAATGTCATGATATCTGGATATTCTTTAGATTATAAAGATCAGACTGAAGATGAAGCAGCAGTAACTCACCCCAGGGAATGTGAGGATGTTGCTGATGGTCTTGGTGATGTACAGCGTTCTCTTGGCTCGTGTGATCGCCACATATAACAGGTTCCACTCGTCATCTGGGACGTTTGCTGCAGCCAGAGAATAAAGATTCAGCCTTATGCATATCTGGATTTTCAGAACTCTCTGGAACACTCGGATTTGATTGGTCAATTGAAACATTAGGCAAATATTTTTGCAACTAAGAGACTGTACATGATCTCTAAGTCGCACAGCCGTGCACAGAAGACCAACATCAGGATTTTCAGTAAATAATACAATAAATTTCAGATTGTTTTTCACCAAACCCTATATCATATACCCCCAGAACACTTGGAGCGAGTCACATGGGATCATTCTGTGATACATTTGTGTCTTTTTTAAAGAGCTTTATGCTGGTCGCTATTGACTCATCATATGGATGAGTGCGAGAAGAACATCCTTTAAAAAAATTATCTTTTTGTGGTCCATAAAAATATGGCATGTGCCATAAGAACTAAACTAGGGTGAGTAAATTATTACTTAATTTTCCTTTTAGGGTGAACTATCCCTTTAAGGGATAATATTCTTTCTACACACTGCAGTAAAAAATGTGTGATAAAAATAAAAAAAATCCTATTTTATTTTGAATGCCTATTTTTTTTAAAGAATACCTTATAGACTGGCTAAAATTGATGGAACCTACAGGATGTGCCCACATATTTCAGATCATCACAAATGTACAATTTGATCCAGCAGATGTCACTTGGCTAAAGCCCAGACAGACTTTGATACAGAGACTGCAATAACTGTAAGAGCTGGGCTTTATTTTGTTATGTGCAGACACATTTATTAATCATTTATTGATTCTAGATATGGGGCGCAACATGTGGCACCATTTTAAGCACCGTGTGGGACAGTAACATTAAAAAATGAATCCAAGATGATCACTAGAATGTTTCTTGACACAAATGAATAATATACAGACACAACATACATATATACATTTAGGCAAATTTTAGGCATTTTCTGTCATATATAGCCATGATATATTACCTCTTAAGGTACAAATGATAAAGGAACTGATAATTTTTTAAAGATTTTTCAATAAAGTATCACAAACCTGCGTTGAAACCGCCCACTCTCTGCAGGTTGTGTCGAGCGCATGGTACTTTCATGAAGTCATCTGTCACAACCACAGTGTCAAACTCTAGGCCTTTTGACTTATGCACCGTACCAAGGATAAAATCTGTCAATATCAGAGAGATAAAGGCATTCAACTTGCATATAAAGGCTGTATGCGTACATTGATTTTACTGCGTGTATTCCTCAAAACCAGTGCTTTAGTCTTTTCTCTCTCTCTATTTCTGTCTGACTCACCTGCGGCCAGCATGCTTTTCTGGGCACGATCATAGATCCGTTTGACCAGCTCTGGAATGCGTTTGTTGAATTTCTCCACCATGGCTAGCTTGCCCTCCAGCTCACGGTCTTCTGAGGCCATGGCGTATCCCTTCAGACCCATGAATCCACCCATCTTATCTCTGCAGAAACCTCGGATGAAGAAATCCTTGATCACGAGCCTCTCTGAGGTAGAGAAACGAACCAAACTTTAGAAAAACAATTTAACAACCATCAGTTTTAAAGATCCAACAAGATATTAATAATTATCTGAAATAACTTACTAGCTTTACAGACAATAAACATACAGCAAAACTAAAATACTGCAACACAGCAATCATGAGCATTGCAAATATGATATTTTGTTTAACAGCGAGACTAAGATAAAAGTTTCAAAGCTAAAGTGACTTACCCTTCTTGCGTTTGTCCTCTGGTTGCATCAGGACCCAGAGATCCATAATTTTTTCCAGTCCAAAGTTTTCAACACCCTGAAATCAGAGGCTGACATTTAAAAAAAGATGTTTTGAACATCAAGTAACTTTTTTTTCTGATAGATGATCTGCAAAACAAATCAGAGCTGATCAGAATATATGTGAGGTTTAAAACACACATTACAATAAACATTGGCATTGTCGTATCATTACTAATTAGGACAAATGTTTAAATTTTGTTTTTGGGGTCTACTAGAATAGGTTCATACTTGAATGTTCAAAAGAACACATTATTTTCCCACATATTTTACAGCACCTCTCTTCCCAGTCTGTCAGTAACGCTGTACTTAGTTCCTGTCTCTGTGTAGCCCCTCCTTCTGAATAAGGCAATACGCTCTGATTGGTCGGCTGGTCAACCGCTTAAAATGCGTTTCAGAAATGACACGCCCCTTACAATAACCGCGAAATCACACTAACACAACTCAACCTGCCCTCGTCCTTTTTTTGTATGCTGTGGGCGGGAATTATTTAAATTGAGAACATTGTGATGTGTTGGTTCCTGCAAGAAAACTCAACACTACAGTCGAGGTGTTTCAGAGAGAGTTCAAAAATAGTGCGCACTGATATAATGAATTGAGTGAATTTTCAACAGCAAGTTGAAAATGTAAAAAAAAGATAATGCACTCACTCCCACAATGTGGATCTTGCAGCTGGGGTTGATGTCTGTGAGTCGGACAGCCTCACTAAAAACAGTGACATTACAGCGGCTCAGAATGGCCACGCTCCCCTCTGGCAGCCTCTGTCCCAGGTTCAGACATTGCAGTGTTTGTGTGTCCTCTCCTCTTACACTCCCTGAAAATGTGCACATATTATTTTTATTATTCTGCCTGCTTCATACTTCATTTCAAAATCTACAAAAAGGATTTTATTTTAAACAAATTATCTCTTCATCAGAATTACCCAAATATAATTTCTTAAACTTACCATCCTGATTCCCACCAACCAATATCTGCCTCACTTTTTTACAACAGTCCAATATTGTAGCACCAACGTAGGCAATCTCAGAACCAAACCTGAAGCTCTAAGAAAAAAACGAGTGGTAATAATTGAACATATTTACCCAAAAACACGTGACAGATATATGTGAAACAAACAATCTAGAAGTAGTCTCTGGAATTTCCTTGTGAGTGTTTTTCTACCTGTGTGAGATAGTAGATGTGTGTGTGAGGAACAGCATGCAAAGCATTGACCGCTCCTCTGAAAGTGTAAATCTGTTGATGAGGATCTCCAACCAGGATTTTCCCACAGCTCTGAGAGAGCATAATGTCCACGATGACTGGAAAAAAACAAGATTCAGCTCTACAAAAGCATATAGGTGAAAATAAATAATAAATTAAATTAAACAAAATACCAGAACCAAAAACTACTGGATGAATTTGACAAACAATGATAGGTATTTTTTTTTACCTGGTGTGCAGTCTTGAGCTTCATCAATAAATATGGCATCATACCGGTCCAGCTCTGGTCTCGTCAGCTGCCAGAGTTTAAGGTATCCTATTTGCAACAATCAAAAGAAATTATTAACATAAAATGTGTTTCAATCCAAAGTTGCGAATTTAACTTATGCTCAAACCTGGAATATCGCATAAAATATTTGCAGCATCTTTTCTATCCCATGTGTTCAAGAGAACAAAATCGTGACTTGGGAAAGTTTAATTTGCATTCAGAGGTGGTTTCCTGGTGTTTGGGAACGCAATCATGTGAGACAGTTTTGGGAGGTAATTATACCAAGTCATTTTGATGACAGACTTTAGCTCAGGCATTTTAGAATGGTCAAACCAACATTCGAGATGCTGCGCAATGAAATTGATCCACTGGTTAGTCCAGTTATGCCATCTCACATGTTCTGTTGAGGCAAAGTCACGTGACTTTTTTTGTTGCCCATCGATGGATTTATTCGATAAATGTGTTTATCATCATAGTTTATGCAAGTCTTCTGGTTAAACTTTATTTTAAGGTGTCACTGTTACAGTGTAATTATATATTTAAGTACGGAGTAATATTAATTAATTACATGTACTTACTAAAGGGTTAGGGTTTGGTTGAGGGTTAGTTGCATGTAATTATTCCTAATTTACTATTATTACTATGGTGAGTACATGTAACATATGTAACAAGGACACTGTAAAATAAAGTGTTACCAGTCTTCTTATTGGATAAGAAATAAGTCCACCTCAAAAACGCGTTTTTTTGTGTAATATACCAAACATTCACATAAAGCGGATGGAAAATTAGCAAGAAAAACATCTAAGAATTTTTTTTTTTTTTTTTTTGGTTTGTTTGATATTGTAACTGAGTGTGATAGGAAATTATATTATTTGGAGTTTATACACCTAAATATCTGTGTATCCAAATTTTGGTGCTTACCATCATGGGTCATGTTGTACACTCTCTCTTTTTTGGTCTGCAGATCTACCATTTGGTCCCATATATTCTGCGCGATACCTGCAAAATTCTGGAGAGAAAGACTTTTTAATGCATTTTCTTTGTCACAAAAATTGCTACTGACAAAATGAGTGCAGAGACCCAATTAATTTAACATGATATTTGTTTTAGACTATTTTAATTTTCATTTTAAATTGACTTCATCATTTAGTAACCCTTAAAACATTCCCCAAAGCACAAGCTGTAAACTGACAGAAGTGTCCGTTCACTTTACCATTCTTTGTTTTTCGTCTGGGTATACAGTCTTGCCGTTTGTGTTCTTGTACTCTGACGGAACGTGTTGAGTGCCAACCCGCTGGTCTATGGACGCCCAGTAGTTGTGGAGGGTTTGCGTCACCACTTTAGCATTGACGAATCCCCCCTGCCCTTTAGGCAAGACCCACGCCACATCAAACGGCTGCAAATTATTGGACAGTTTCCGCATATTTTTATACCTGCATAGCAGAAAAGTCACACAAAAGATCCTGGTTATTATAAAAGCTCAATGATTCTTTTTCATTCTTCAAACTAGCAGATTGTTTGGTTAATGTTTCTCTGCTGACTGGACAGTTCAAACTGACCTCTGTCCCACAGCTCTGAAGGCCATTGAATGGATGGTACTACATTCGACGTTGTGTGGAAATAAACGCTGAGCTTGCATCGCCACAGATTTGTTGAAGGCCAGGTAGAGGAAGCGCATATGTGGTTTTTGCTGAGCGTACTTCACGAGTGTGGTCGTCTTTCCAGTGCCTGCGACAAATAAGAATGGGATTATATGAACAGAATACTATGCAAATTAATATAAATGATTTTTCCTCACCTGCAAAAGCCATTATTTTAACAACGTGATGATTCTGGATGTCATGGTTGAGTATCTGCTGTTGCTCGTGAGTGGTATGCTGTCTGAAAAAAATGACAATTATCATTACAATAATATCATATATTAATTAATTTGTAATAAATATATATGCTGTTCAATAGTATGGGATTTATATGATTTCAGTCCCTTATGCTCAACAAGGCTGCATTTATTAGAAAATACAGTAAAAATACAATAAAATGTTATTACAATTTAAAATAACTATTTTCTATTTCAATATATTTGAAAATGTACTCCATTCCAGTGATATCAAAGCTGAATTTACAACATCATTACAGTCTTCAGTATCGCATGATCCTTCAGAAATCATTATAATATGCTGATTTGCTGCTCTAGAAAAATTTCTTATTATTAATGTTGAAAACAGTTGTGCTGTTTTTTTGTGGAAATCATGATCATTTTTTTCCTGTATTCTTTGATTATAAGAAAGTTCAAAAGAACAACATTTATTTGAAATAGAAATCTTTTATAACATTATAAACAATAACTGTCACTTTTTAATCAAAATATGAATTTCTTTAAAAAAAAAAAAATCGTACTGACCCCAAAGTTTTGTGTAATTAATATGCAAATACTATATCCTGCCCACCTCTTGTCATGCAAGCTTGGAGGAGGCGGTGCGTTCTCCATTAAGTGCAGTACGTAGAAGATGTTGTAATGCCACCTAAAGATGGAGGTTCAAAAAGTGAAGATTCCTTTAGATTACCCCACAAAATAAAGAAACAAGTCTCAATTAACTGTTAAATAGTTTTAATTGGCTAGTCAAATGACCAGAAAATTCTCTCTTTTAACTCCTCAGCTGCCATAAATAAACAACTTCTCGACTCCTGTTTCATATGGACCTTGTCTCTCACCTGTTGCTTATGTTAATATTATTATCTCTCATGGCCAGGAGCAAAGTGGCCATGGCCCACAGGTACTCAGAGATTCCTCCTGCTGTCAGCAGACACCCAGACTTCCGCAAGAGAGTTACCAGATCCAACACATCCTTCACTCCGTCAGCCAAAATCAACATCAGGGCCATGGTAGACCAAGGGTTTGGAACCTGTAATACAAGTCGAAACAAAAATAATTGGTTCAAAAATGCCAAAAAAAGTGGAACCTGATGCACATTATAATGCAGTTAATGCACATTGTTGCAAAAAAAACAAAACAAAGACACTACTAAACTAGTAGTTTCAGTAAATGTTAACTGTGGGTTTACATTACCTCATCATCCACCATGTCTGGCAGTCTGTCTTTGATGCAGCCTTCAGCGTGAGCGTAAAGCCGATGTCCTTTCACACACTCAATCACGTCCTTAACATTCACCCGTTTGCTGTGTTTGAACTGCGACATGTACCTGGAAAATCATGCATGTGCTGTGAGAATTTCACAACACAATATACATTTGACTTAATCTGGCAAATTATTACTCTAACAAACAATTTGATTCTGTATATACCATATTTTGCATGTGAATTCCTCCTTGTCGTATTATTCTTAATTAATATTTTAATTTGTATGTTGCCTCTATACATTTTTACCTTTTTAATTTATTTTCTGTATTTGTCTATTTTGGCACTATAAGCACATATATTATAAATGTGATCAATCATTCCATTGATGCTTAGCTGACTAAACTGATCAGTCAGCAGACTATTAAACTACAGTTGACCCCCCGATGTACAAACGTCACACCTAAAGGCCTCATTATGCTTCTACGTCAACTCCACGGCGTAGCTACGCCATCACTCCTACGACGTCGTGGCCGTTTTATGGTTCTGCGTCAGGTTGCGTTGCATCGCGGTGCATCTGACCAATCACAGCCCTTGCGGTCTGCGTCGCCTCGACGCGTAGTTAAATTTTTTTGGAGGTGCACGTCGAGCTACGACGGAGGGGTCGGAGAGGGGTTCATGGCGAGGCAGAGGGGTCTGCGGGGGTACGTCGTCGATTCGACGCAGAAGCATAAAACAGGCTTAACAGGTTTGATCTCTATCAGCAGCTCAGATGTGTGAAAATGGGGTTGTGAACCTATTGTTGATCTTCAAAGACAGTGTGTATTCTTACCTCACCATATTAAGAAGACAGAGGTCTTCCTTTTTGATAATGTTATTATCATGCAGGATAGACTTCACTTCCTTCAGTGCCTCTTTTTCCCGTTTACGGAATCTGCAGTACAACTTCTTCCAAGGTAAAAACTAGGGAAGAAGCCATGACATGTCACAATCACTGATCTATATACATGACATTCATAGGCTTATGTTAAAGTAATACCTACACAATTTATACCAGTGTATTAAAACTAAATTGAATTAGCATAAACTAACTTTTATTTCACTGTGAAGTTTGAAAGGCATCAACAACAACACACCTGGGGGTCAATGACAACGGCCCTCCAGCGATGGCACACTAGGCTGATGTGTCGATAGAGATCATCTGCTGGGAGGTAAGCGAACATATCCCTCAGGATCTCCTCGGGCAGGTCCTGAACGTGACCCTGGGGCACCTCGTGTCCTCCCTGCACTCCCAGCAGCCCGTAATGGGCATCAGGAAGGGCTTCAACCAGGTCCTCCTCATGCTCTTCTTTTTCCACCAACTCTTCTTTTTTGACCAATGTGGTTCCAACCTCAAAGTCGTCGTCGAACATGTCCTCAGTGATTCCTTCCATAAAGTCCTCCATCTTATCCTCTTCTGGGATGAGATGTCCGACGGGTTCCTCTTCTTCCTCCTTCTCCTCCTTCACTGGAGTCTTGGTTCCTTTTTGGGGGCTGGTGCTTATGACTCCAGTGACAGAGAAGAATTCGGTGATGCCCCTCTGTTGGTCCACACCAGCTGAAGCTTTAAAGCAAAATTAAATATGTTAAAGTGGGAATTAAGCACTGTTTTTTTGCAGAAAGATGCAAAAGGCAATGACAATAACAACACCTTGTCTGCTTCTTTTGGTGGGTGTCCTGGGCTGAAGTCTTCGGTTTGGATCACGGTTGCTGAGGTTGACATTAAATGGCTGTGTGAGAGACTGGTTCCCTGCGTTGCTTTGCACCAGTTCATCACATTCTGAGGGCCCCAGGTGCCTGCGTTTGGCCCTTCCTGTAGAAAACACATGTAAAAAATATATTACCTACGTAAAAAACATTAAATAGCTAATAATCCATTTACATTAAATAAAACATCACAAGATCGGAATACGAACTTAGACTTCAGTACTGATTCGCGTTTGTGTTTATTTATTTAAAAACATACATTCAATGAAGATACATACAACAACATGACAGGCAAAGAGAAAAGTGCTAAACAACATATGCATTTAAAAATATTTACCTTTCATGGACGATTCCATGATATAAAGACGACGAGTCTCTTCAACCTCCCGATGTTGTGATATTTAAACTACTGTAAAGTACGTCCACCGAAACGAAAACAACAACTATACAAGGATTCCATTTCCGCTTTGCGTCCCTCTGGTAAAGTTCACAAATCATTTCAAAATAAAAGCTCTCTCATAGGCTGTAAAAAAATAATAATAGGGCTCTCTTACCGAAGCGGCATTCAGGGTTCAAATGAAGAGCTCTTTTCCAAAACGCGATAAACGCCATTTTCAAAAAAAATTAGTTTGTCATGTCATTTTGCTGTGTACTGAACCTATTCACTGCTCCATCAACGTTTCATGCCAAATCGCTATATTTCCTTGTTTAAAATGTACTGCAATATGCAGTTTCTTTCCAAAACGCGATAAGCGCCAAATCTATTTTTAGCCAAAACGCGATAAATCCTCTCGACTAATCAGAATTCGGTGAACGTTCTACGCAATCCAACACGGCGGTGCTCTGAACAGAGGTTAGTTTATGTTCATTCATTCCTCAAAATGAGTGAGTTTTCTAGTTGACTAGTAGTAGTTCATTTAAGCCATTAGTTTAATCACATATTTATATTGATTTAATTACTTAAATATGGGAGAGAAACCATAATGAGCGTTTTTTAATTGCCTATTCCGCACGCATAAAGCTTGCCACAAAGAACCGACAAAAGTAATGATTATGCATGAAACATTTGAATTGTTTATTTTTGAACTTAACTAGTGTTTTCTGTCAGTGTCAGCTACAAAGATAAAGTTGACTATGCTGACTCGCCATCTTCGCAGTAGTGAACGCGCCTATAGAGAGAAATGCACTCTTCGAATTAGAAAGTAGCCAATTTCTTTTCGTTTTTTTATTGTTTTGTTTAAATGTAGACATTTCAAGCTTTTTATTGATATACTTCTCAGGACTGTGAGGCAAGTATCGCTGTGTTTCGGTTCATTTATGAGACGAGCTCCAGATCACGCGCGGGCGCCTCCGTGTCCTGATTATATGTCTGCTATATTGCTTCTTATTTATTTATTATTAATCCAGTCAATTTGTTGATGAAACATTGATTAAAATGAAGATACAATTTATACACAACGAAATTCACTTTAAAGAAAGGCTTTCTACTAAACAAAACTTAATAAGTGGTCAAAATAATGTCTGACACATTCCAAATGTTTTCCGATATATTGGGCATCTTATGATCCTATCGTGCTCATCTCATGCGGTTCCCTTTTCATATAATCAACATAGATAAAAAAAAAAAACTAAAAAAACATTAGCCTCTATTATTAAACATAAATATGAAACGTATGTTTAAGTTTTTTTTAACTTAGCCTATATTTAAGCGTCACGCCGCTCCGCCTTGCTCACATGCTGTGTAGCCTATACATGCATGCATGTGTGTGTGTGTGGTGGAGGGGTGCCCATCACTACTTTTGAATATCGTTATCATTATTGAATATTTTTAATAATTCGTTTTTTTTAATGCATATGTAGTGGACAAATTGGTCCTACTTGTTACAGGTTTGACACTTTACTAAAAATGACTCTGAATGTATTACTAAATAACTTATTGAATAGCTATTGATATCATTACTATTTTCAGGTTCTGCACCAAATGACTATTAGCCTAAATGTGTTACTAAATGTAATTTATAGTAATTTATAGTATGAGCCCCTGATTATATGTTGCATGCTCGCATTTTTTTTTTTTTTTTTTTTTAAAGACAAACCATACAGTTTTGGAAAAAATTGATGGATTTATAGCGTTTTGAAAAAAAAATGGATGGATTTATAGCGTTTTGGAAAATAAATAAATTAACTTTCAATTTATCATAAACAATATTGTTGTTTGATTTAATAATCATTGTTCAACATGTTTAGACTGAGCCAATAAAACATTTTAACAGGATAAATTGAATATTCACAAAATGTGTGGGTCTAGGTAAAAAATGTAATTTTCCTGAAAACTATTGAAATGGATTTACAGCGTTTTGGAAAAGAGCTCTTCAAATATTCCAGAGTATTCAAAAGTAAGTTCATATCCTCGATTTTTTTTTGGTGGAAAGTGGTGCTGTACTTTTGACTGGCCCTTTAGTTTGGCGAATTTGATTGGATTTGATTTATTTAGGATTTGACAGACAACATAATCCAAAGGATAACATGTTAAAGTGTAAACACTTATTTCCAACATGGTCCTTGGTGACAAAAACAAATACCTATTGCAAGACAAAGACAAAAACATTTAGCACAAAATCATCCAAAGTTCAAAAACATTCTAAAATCATGAAATCATAAATCACATAAAATAATCAGTCTACTCTAATTAAAAGCGTTTTGTATTCAAGAACACACTGCTGAAAAAAGTAACATTTAAAAAACGTTGCTTATTTTATTTCAGCTAGTTGCCAAAATGTATAATTTTCATTTAGTTTAACTTAATGCAGCCTACTAAAATATTTAAAAGTACAACTGAAACAAAAATAAAAAAAATAAACTGACCTTTTACTTAAGTTAACGTTAGTGTTTTTGAGGCGTTAAAGAAATAGTTCACCAAAAACGAAAATGCTGTCATCATTTACTCACCCTCAAGTTGTTTGACTTCAATATTTTGTTGCCATATGGAAGTCAAGTGCCCCACAACGTGTTGGTTACAAACATTCTTCAAAATATCTTTTTTTTGTGTTCATAAGAAGAAAGAAATTCATAGATGTTTGGAACATCGAGATGTTTTTTTTTTTTTAGTTTTAGGTAAATATAATTCAAAATCCTCTACTGGTCACATAGATAAACAACATAACAAAATATATTTTTGCCTTTTTTAAAAACAATATTTATTTTATTTGTTTGTTGTTATTACCATGTCTGTTTCAATGTTGACTGCCTGTCTGTTCTGTGTAGAGTTAAAAAAAAACAATAGATGGCGGCAGAGAGAAATTGACTCTTTGCTAAGCCCCGCCCCCTCTGCTCAACTTACAAGTTTTTTTTTTATTGAATCACAGGGGGATACATACAGGTCCTTCTCAAAAAATTAGCATATTGTGATAAAGTTAGTTATTTTCCATAATGTAATGATAAAAATTAAACTTTCATATATTTTAGATTCATTGCACACCAACTGAAATATTTCAGGTCTTTTATTGTTTTAATACTGATTATTTTGGCATACAGCTCATGAAAACCCAAAATTCCTATCTAAAAAAATTAGCATATTTCATCCGACCAATAAAAGAAGTGTTTTTAATACAAAAAAAAGTCAACCTTCAAATAATTATGTTCAGTTATGCACTCAATACTTGGTCGGGAATCCTTTTGCAGAAATGACTGCTTCAATGCGGCGTGGCATGGAGGCAATCAGCCTGTGGCACTGCTGAGGTGTTATGGAGGCCCAGGATGCTTCGATAGCGGCCTTAAGCTCATCCAGAGTGTTGGGTCTTGCGTCTCTCAACTTTCTCTTCACAATATCCCACAGATTCTCTATGGGGTTCAGGTCAGGAGAGTTGGCAGGCCAATTGAGCACAGTAATACCATGGTCAGTAAACCATTTACCAGTGGTTTTGGCACTGTGAGCAGGTGTCAGGTCGTGCTGAAAAATGAAATCTTCATCTCCATAAAGCTTTTCAGCAGATGGAAGCATGAAGTGCTCCAAAATCTCCTGATAGCTAGCTGCATTGACCCTGCCCTTGATAAAACACAGTGGACCAACACCAGCAGCTGACATGGCACCCCAGACCATCACTGACTGTGGGTACTTGACACTGGACTTCAGGCATTTTGGCATTTCCTTCTCCCCAGTCTTCCTCCAGACTCTGGCACCTTGATTTCCGAATGACATGCAAAACTAAGCAACAGTCCAGTGCTGCTTCTCTGTAGCCCAGGTCAGGCGCTTCTGCCGCTGTTTCTGGTTCAAAAGTGGCTTGACCTGGGGAATGCGGCACCTGTAGCCCATTTCCTGCACATGCCTGTGCACGGTGGCTCTGGATGTTTCTACTCCAGACTCAGTCCACTGCTTCCGCAGGTCCCCCAAGGTCTGGAATCGGTCCTTCTCCACAATCTTCCTCAGGGTCCGGTCACCTCTTCTCGTTGTGCAGCGTTTTTTGCCACACTTTTTCCTTCCCACAGACTTCCCACTGAGGTGCCTTGATACAGCACTCTGGGAACAGCCTATTTGTTCAGAAATTTCTTTCTGTGTCTTACCCTCTGGCTTGAGGGTGTCAATGATGGCCTTCTGGACTGCAGTCAGGTCGGCAGTCTTACCCATGATTGCGGTTTTGAGTAATGAAACAGGCTGGGAGTTTTTAAAAGCCTCAGGAATCTTTTGCAGGTGTTTAGAGTTAATTAGTTGATTCAGATGATTAGGTTAATAGCTAGTTTAGAGAACCTTTTCATGATATGCTCATTTTTTGAGATAGGAATTTTGGGTTTTCATGAGCTGTATGCCAAAATCATCCGTATTAAAACAATAAAAGACCTGAAATATTTCAGTTGGTGTGCAATGAATCTAAAATATATGAAAGTTTAATTTTTATCATTACATTATGGAAAATAATGAACTTTATCACAATATGCTAATTTTTTGAGAAGGACCTGTCACAAAAACACTTAAGAAAACAGGATAAGAAACTCAAGGTAGAGCAAAGCAATACATTACATTTTCAAGCAAGATAGGCTACAGTAAACAGAGAGGCTAGTCTACTAAACTCAGAAGAAGTCATAGCATTAGCTTCTGTGAATAGCGTGTTTTTCAATAAAACGTGTTCATACAGTAGTTAAAATCGATTTGTATTGGAATAATTTTATATGCCGTTTTTAATAAACTGTAGGCTGCAATGGAGACAATAAACACTTATCAAAGTTAATTGTACCTGGATGGGAAAAGCCCCATTTGATAACGAGCCGATTGTTGAAATGAGCTGATAATAACCGATTACTGGAGTGAACAATGTAATTTATAGTCAACACACACTATGATAACGGTGAACTCATTAGTTAATCTACTTAATCGATATGTTTAACCGTAAGTTTTTATTTTGCCATTAATTTACCTGGTTGCAAATGTAGGTGTCCTTACCGATGTTACACATTGTCATTTGGTAATATTAAAAGTAAAATATCTTGCACAAGAATCTCAGACGTGGAGCATGTCCCTAGGCGAGGGATTTTGTAAAGGTTCAATGACCTTGTTTGTTTTTGCAGTAATGATCTTACTCTGAGCCTGCTTGGATAAGTGTGTGTGTATATGCAGGTTGATATTATAATTGTGGGGGGTCCTTACAAGGATAGTAAAACCTGAGATTACCTTCATTCCCACGAGGGAAATGCATTAAAGGTTGTGTAGGTAGGAAATTTATAAAAAACTTTTTTCCAAATTTGTTTAAACTTTCTATATATATCAATGCATAATTAAAATCTAAGTACTCTGAAAAAAAGAGTATAAAAATCGATTGACTCTAGACCGTTTAATCTGCATTAAACACAGCTCATTATTTCGAACCGGGACGAAACAACGGATTGGCCTAGGCGACTGTCACTCTCTCGCAACCATGGCAACCACCCCTTCGCCACACAGGACCTGCCCTTTTGCGCGCACTCGTTTGGTTTATGTAATTCAAGAGCCACGGAACCTAGGATTACCAAAACAATGGCAGAGAAAGACCAATCTAAGTCCACATTTGCAGTTCACGAAGGCAACCCAGTCAAAAAAAGGAAGTCATTTACATTACAAGAAAAGGTAATGAACAAAAAGTTGTTGGATAAAGAAAGAAATAAAACTCGGGTGAATATCGGCGTGGCTTTCCAGCGTTGGCGAGAATTGAGGGACCTCAAGGGGCTGAAAAGTGACGCCTTGATGGCTTCATTTCCGCTGGACAGGTAAATCTTTCTTTTTGTATTTAGATCATACAGATTTTTTTTTTTATCTTTTCAAGAAGCATGCGTCATTAGCACACGTAGCTGCCTAATATAGCTAACATAGCATTACTCAGCGAGCCGTAGTAGAGAGGGTAAATAATAGACTTAGCTCAAGATGATAGCTGTAGTGTTGAATTGTGCATAATTTTGTTTAGATAACTAAATGTAGGTTTAACAGATAGTAGTAGGTCTAACGTTACTCCGCATCCTGGTATTTTTCTTAGTATTATATTTACCCTCTGTCTAACTCTTTTAACATGTTTACCATGATTTATCATTTTTTTCATCTTTGTTTTGTTTTTATATTCTAGACCGATGTTTACTGATGTCTTTATCGTGTATCTTTGTTTGTCGTACACACAATGTTGTATGTGTGTGTTAATATTTTGTGTCTGCAATGCATTTGTGAGTTATTTGAGTGTATGTTACTCTGTTTATCTATAATCAAGACATTTTATAAATGTGATGGTTGTGTTGATTTGTATTTTTTTTCCTACAGTTATGAGAAAGACATATCAACATCCACTCCGTCCAAAAGTGGATTTACACGGCCACCACCACCTGTATCCACTATTGTCTCGGAGTCGCTTTCTGACCGGTGAGACTTGTATGTTGTGTCGTTCAGTGAACGAGTGACAGTTTTTATAACAGTCCACATTTTTAACTGTTTTTATTGTCATTTTCTTAGAGATGATGACTTCTCAGTACATGGAGTTGAAGAGTTGGATAGTAGCAGCATACAGGAGAAAAACATTCATGAATTAGATGCAAGGTATTGATTTTTTAGACATTTATTTACATTATTTATTAAACTTCACTTTATAGTTGTCTCCATCATTACCTCAACCAGTGATGGTGACATAAAATCTTGTTTGTTATCTCTCTTTAGTATGTCATCACTGGATCTGGATGTCATCAGTGAAGATGAATTTAACAATATTAAAAACTCAACGTAAGTGGTTGTGTTGACTGAATAGATTTTTTACATTATGTTGTTAGATTCGATATATTTTTCTTTTTTTACTACATAGTATCGATTGGGAAGATGACACCTGGTGTCCTGATATGGCCCGTCCTCGGCCTCTACTTCCTCTGACCCTAGTAGCACAACCTCTTGCACGACCTCCTCTGCTTCGCCCTCGACCACGGTTCTGTCCTCGAGCTGACGATGTGGTACTTGTCTCGGGAGTGTAGTCCTCATCAGAATCAACTATGCTTTCATCAAGCAAACTCTTACATGTAGAACATCATATATATGTTAGAAATCTTACACGAAATTCATCTACATCACAGTGTAAATGATGGCAATGGAACAACGTGTATCATGCAACCTGTGTTTAGCTTTGCCTTATAGATAACTAGCTCGTTAGCGAATCAATAAATATATATAGTAAAGTTTACCAATATCAATATGCTAGTTTGATAGTGAGTAATAAAATACAACTTATTTGTTTAACTTCATAATGATAAAGTTCGATTTTTTTATTTGCATGTGTGTCTGACATGATGTCACTACATGCACTCGTTCCTCTACTCTTCGCTCGTCTCAGGTAAATAATGCGTCTTCAGCTCAGCTGTCAGAGTTGCGCGTTCATGTGTTTTGGGGGTGTGGCTTGGAAGGAGACCAGAAGGGAGGGGGTGAAGTGAATGGAAATAATGAGCTGTCTTTAAAACAGTCGTGAGAGGTCTACAGACACTCGATTTTTATACTTTCTTTTTCAGAGTACTTAGATTTTAATTATGCATTGATATATATAGAAAGTTTAAACAAATTTGGATTTTTTTTTTTTTTTATAAATTTCCTACCTACACAACCTTTAATAAACATACTAAATTTTGTTTTTATGTAAAAGTTTTCTATGATGGGTAGGTTTAGGGGTAGGGGATATAATATACATTTTGTTCAGAGTAAAAATCAGTATGTCTATGGAATATCCCCATGATACATGAAAACGTGTGTGTGTGTGTGTGTGTGTGTATGTGTGTGTCTGTGTTTGCGCGCTACTTACAGTCTGTAAATGTGTAAGGGTGGTTCTTGCTCTTCAACATCATCTCCACACAATACTGTAAGAATCTCTGGGCTGCTCCAAACATCATTCAAAAGCTCTCATTTTGCACTTGAACTTCTTGCTGTCTTAAAGCCATTCTGAAGAACAGACTACAACACTCTTATGTGTGCACGGAGATGCATTAAGAGATGCTCTAATCCTGTGCTTTTACAAAGAAGTGGGATTCAAATTGTAAGTATGCAATTCCTGCTAGGGATAAAGGAGGCATGACATAATAAACTACACTCTCAGAAAAAAAGGTATAAAAGCTGTCACTGGGACAGTACCCTTCAAAAGGGTTCTAACATGTACCATTAAGGTACTAAAATGTACACTTTTGGTACCAATATGTACCTTTGAGGGACCAATATTCACTCTTTAGGTACAAAGGTGTACCTTTTGAAAAAGTACCGCCACAGTGTCAGCTTTTGTACCTTTTTTTCTGAGAGTGTACAAGTTAATACAAATAAAGTCAACGTTTTTTTTTTCTGAAGTATTTTCGAAGTATTGTTTGATAAGGTGAGTCTTGAGTCTGCGCATGAAGATTAGGAGGGATTCTGCTGTCCAGGCATGTAGGGAAACTTGGTTTCGCTATTTGAACACAAGGACAGTGACGTGTTTAGCCTTGTTGTGAGGTTAAAGTATGACTTTTGTGGACTGAAAAGTTCTCAGTCTGTGGTCTCTCTTGATCATGCAGTTACAGTGAATGGGGACTGAAGCTATGAAAAGCATGAAATCCTTAGTAATGACTGAAGTTTGAGGTTTTTGTAAGGTTTTGGATAGTAATTCCTTCCAATGGTTTGGTAATACTTGAGTCATTACTATTGGGTTACCATGATCTTCAATTTAAAATGAATTATACATTATGCATTACTCGCATTAATTATGAACCTGTATGTAGTACTTCTTACTGGGAGGTATGAAAAAATAGTAATTAGCTAAAAGTGAATACCACTTTCAAAGCTATTACTTACTAATTCGTTGATCAGAGTTTCTTGTTTGTTAATAGTTACTATGTTAATATTGCGTTACTCATTTGTTCTTATTGACGGAACAGTATTCTAAAGTGTTACCGAAATGGCAAGTAACACATTGTATTAAAAGTGAAATTTTGAAGTAGAAACTGAAATAGTACTCCAATAATCTTTGTTTGATTAGGGTTTAATAAGCTAAACCATTGTCATGGTAACATAATTTTCACATTAACCACTCATTCTTTCAGAACATCTATAGCAATTACATTCTGGTAAAAGTTTTGGCTGTTGTTTAGTCATTACCAAACCATGCTAACTTAACCAAAGCCTACCAAATCTTTCCAACCGCATTTTTTTGGGGGGGAGCAATAATATTAATAGCTGCCATGTGGTGTTTGGTTCCTTTTTGTCGTTTTTTTTCCATATGCTGCTGATGACTGGGAATTCCTGCCCGTGTGAAGCTGCACGTACAGTAGGCAGAATGATTCCAACACTCGGGTCTGCTCAGGTCAGAATCCTGACGGGAGAATGTGTGTGTGTGTGAGTCAATGCTCTGTTCGTGTGTGTGTGGCTGGACTGTCTATGACATCACCTTCAAGAAGAGTGTGTCTTAGCCAGAGGCGGACAGAGTACACAGCTTCGTTACTTGAGTAAAAGTACAGATACCCCTTGCAAAATTTTACTCAAGTACAAGTACTACAGTCAGATGTCTACTTAAGTAAAAGTACTGAAGTACTTGTTTTTAAAAGTACTTGAGTATCAAGAGTACAAGAGTAAATTTTCTAAATATTGCATTACTACTGCCACAGTGTCAAGTCAAGTCATCTTCATTTATATAGCGCTTTTAACAATGTAGATTGTTTCAAAGCGGTTTTCAGAGATAAACATATAATTTAAGGTAACAGAGATTGGTTTGGTTTTATAGCAGTTCTTGAATAATGTTATTTTCCAGCTAAAGTTAGTTTTGATTGATTCACTTCCGTCGAAATGATCATTTGTTATTAAATTAGGGGCCGCTAAGATGACACCGTTCTCTCTAAACAGACTTTAAACTGAACCTGTGATAAACACTGATGGCGTTCACATGCGCATTAAGAATTGATTCTATAGTTATGTGTGTTCGAATATATGTGTGCAGGTTTGTAATTCCCTACAAACCATGCCTAAAACTACTTGTCTTTGCCTATAAATTTGATACAGAATTTTATTTTATCACTTCGGGGTAGGTACGCGAACCGTGCTTACATTTATGTACAGAAACGTCCTACATGGAGTTATGAAAAATGTTAATGTTAATACCTTTGATAATCTAAAAGGAATTGAAAGTTAATTCAAGTCATTTTCATCTTTTTACCATGTTGCTTTATTTAACATTTCTCACTTGCCCACAAGGCAATGCATAATGGCAACGCTCTGACAAACCTCTGCTAGAGTTTTAATGGATTTTTTGCCCCCACATTTGAACCCACATAAATCTGACCATGGAGTTTACTTTGGCGTCAGTTCAGAGCTGAAGGTGAAGGTGATTTGCTGATAGGCTGTCCCAATCAGTGGCGCCTGCACAATCCAATCACGTTTGAGAGGGAAACAACAAATTGAGGGTTTCCGAGATTTTTTATTTTTCCTTTTTAGAAGTAACGGGTACTCACGGTTATGGATAGAAATGTAGTGGAGTAAAGAGTACAATATTTGCCTCTCAAATGTACTTGAGTAAAGTCATGAGTAATCCCCAAAAATGATACTCGAGTAAAGTACAGATCCCTCAAAATTGTACTCAAGTACTGTACTCAAGTAAATGTACTCCGTTACTGTCCGGCTCTGGTCTTAGCATGCACTCTTCACAACTCATATTGTCAGAACGTTAGATAAAGAGAACATTAGCTCAAATAATCAAGAAAGTGTATCCCAATTCGTGTAGGCTACTTATGCACTATTCTATGATGTTTTGTTTTGTAGTATAAATAGTGCGAGAAGTGTAGTCACACTGAACATTACAAATAGAAAATGTACACTTTAAATACCTGGATGATGCACTTATTTATTTAACGAGAAAACGAAGGCTTCGTCTGAAATACTATCTTGAGTAGGTAGGTACTAATTTTGAATAAATAATTACTTCACAATTGCTAAAAAGTATGTTCTTTTATATAGTGTGTATGAATGTATCTGGACATACTACATTCGCCATATTGTCATTATCATGTGACCTACCAGTGTCAGTTGCGTCGCTTCACTACCATTCACAAATCCTCTCCCGTGGCCTCATGGGATAGTAAAGTGTTCATATCATTCAGAATTACACTGGAAAAAGTAGGACATCCGGGTACTTTTTGTATCCTCTTTAATGAATACTGTGAATTTGAACATACTTGTTTGTCACATACTGTTTAGCCTACTATATACTAGGGAAGTTCGTGATTTTGGATGCAGCCGAAGTGTGGAATGTTGGACACTTCATCACGGTTAAGTACATAGTGTACAGTGCGTCATTTGGGATGCAACTAAGATGTCAGAAAAATCGTGGCTTATTGTCACAGTCTCCTAGTCACCATCTGCACTACATGTCCCATCATCCTTTCCGGCTCACACCTGCACTCACTCCACCATTACCCGCACCTGCCAGCCATCATCATCATCAGCACCTGTGTTCTGTTAATCAGTGTTCATCTGTGTTAGTATTTAGTTCCCTTCTGTTCAGTCAGTCCAGGGGGCTGTTCCATAAACCAAGATTAGAGTATAAGCCAGGCTTATTTGGTTAGTCAGGCTTATTTTTGGTAGATTCGGTTTCATAAATCAAACTTAAAAAAGTTCTAACTCAGTTACCCTGGCAACTTATGCTAGGAAACAAGCCTGGTCCAGGGCAGGCTAACTGTTAGGCTAAGCCTCAGTTGTTACACATATCCTCAACACTGACCGACAAGAACACAATGATATTACCACTGACAGTCTCTAATACCATTATTGGACTTTATAAATACACAGTATACAGAAAATCAACTTAAATAAGGCTACAATATAGACAATATAGACACATATATAAGGCGTTTTAAAGTTGTCCGTTTAGGACATGTCATTTTTGTAATAAAGACATTTTAATTAAGGAGTGCCTCGGTTATCAGAGAATTCTTTCTCTACACTGTCTCATATATATATATATATATATATATATATATATATATATATATATATATATATATATATATATATATATTATGTCTTTCAATTCAAACACATTTAACACAATTATACAAATGGACAGTTCCTTTAAAGACATCATATTTTCCCCCAATAAATATTCCTTATTTTTCCTTCTACTTTTTTTCTTTTGTGATAATACCAACACATACATATAAATAAAACAATAAATAAATATTAATAAAAATATAACATTCACATATATCAAACTCTTATAATGAATGACACATAATGCCTAATAGTTATTCAAGTAATATTATTTAAATATCAAATATTCAATATTAAATAAGTAAATAAATAAAATAACAAATAACTAGAAATGAAAGGGAAGGTTACATAAAAATGTAGTTAATGTAGGCCAATATATATTCCTTTATTTTATGGAATATTCTTTGATTTTACAGTTGCACACATCTTTTCAAAATGTATACATTTGTTCTTAATTGAATGTTATCCTCTCCATAATGTACTTTAGAAACTAAGTCTAACCACTCATTTAAAACTGGGGATTCTTGCTTTCTCAAAAAAAATATTGCATTAAAAGCTGTAATTCTCAGCATTCTAAATAAGAAGTTGCAGTGAACTTCTAGCTCATTACACTCATATATTTTATACTTCTAATAAAAAAAAGAAATTGAACAGAAGTAGCCTAATTCAGGGAAGATTTTTTTTAAGAAACTAAATATATAAAGATACAAAATATAGTTTTGGGTATAGGACCTATGCTACTTTATAAAGATGATATATACTTTATCCAACATCCTAAAGAGAAATTATTATAATTAGAAGATATTTCTAGTGTTATAAAATATCGCATATTAATTTTCCAAGCAAAATGTATATTTTAGTCAGAATTATTGCGCTCCTATTTGGCGCGCAGCAGCGCTCGTTCAATATGAAGATTAGCAGCAAAATGGATACATTTGCACGACTTTCTCACATTTACAGATGGAGAATATAACTGTAAAATGTAATTTAAGGGGGGAAAAGGGGAAAAAAACATGTCACAAACGCATAAAACAGCACAAAATATACGCTGTTTGATGATGGATCGATTTGATCCACGATCGACCTCTAGGGCTGTTTCAGAAACGCGTGCACACGCAATTATCTACAGGTCCTTCTAAAAAAATTTGCATATTGTGATAAAGTTCATTATTTTCCATAATGTAATGATAAAATTTAAACTTTCATATATTTTAGATTCATTGCACACCAACTGAAATATTTCAGGTCTTTTATTGTTTTAATACTGATGATTTTGGCATACAGCTCATGAAAACCCAAAATTCCTATCTAAAAAAATTAGCATATTTCATCCGACCAATAAAAGAAGTGTTTTTAATACAAAAAAAAGTCAACCTTCAAATAATTATGTTCAGTTATGCATGCACTCAGTACTTGGTCGGGAATCCTTTTGCAGAAATGACTGCTTCAATGCGGCGTGGCATGGAGGCAATCAGCCTGTGGCACTGCTGAGGTGTTATGGAGGCCCAGGATGCTTCGATAGCAACCTTAAGCTCATCCAGAGTGTTGGGTCTTGCGTCTCTCAACTTTCTCTTCACAATATCCCACAGATTCTCTATGGGGTTCAGGTCAGGAGAGTTGGCAGGCCAATTGAGCACAGTAATACCATGGTCAGTAAACCATTTACCAGTGGTTTTGGCACTGTGAGCAGGTGCCAGGTCGTGCTGAAAAATGAAATCTTCATCTCCATAAAGCTTTTCAGCAGATGGAAGCATGAAGTGCTCCAAAATCTCCTGATAGCTAGCTGCATTGACCCTGCCCTTGATAAAACACAGTGGACCAACACCAGCAGCTGACATGGCACCCCAGACCATCACTGACTGTGGGAACTTGACACTGGACTTCAGGCATTTTGGCATTTCCTTCTCCCCAGTCTTCCTCCAGACTCTGGCACCTTGATTTCCGAATGACATGTAAAACTGAGCAACAGTCCAGTGCTGCTTCTCTGTAGCCCAGGTCAGGCGCTTCTGCCGCTGTTTCTGGTTCAAAAGTGGCTTGACCTGGGGAATGCGGCACCTGTAGCCCATTTCCTGCACATGCCTGTGCACGGTGGCTCTGGATGTTTCTACTCCAGACTCAGTCCACTGCTTCCGCAGGTCCCCCAAGGTCTGGAATCGGTCCTTCTCCACAATCTTCCTCAGGGTCCAGTCACCTCTTCTCGTTGTGCAGCGTTTTTTGCCACACTTTTTCCTTCCCACAGACTTCCCACTGAGGTGCCTTGATACAGCACTCTGGGAACAGCCTATTTGTTCAGAAATTTCTTTCTGTGTCTTACCCTCTGGCTTGAGGGTGTCAATGATGGCCTTCTGGACAGCAGTCAGGTCGGCAGTCTTACCCATGATTGCGGTTTTGAGTAATGAAACAGGCTGGGAGTTTTTAAAAGCCTCAGGAGTCTTTTGCAGGTGTTTAGAGTTAATTAGTTGATTCAGATGATTAGGTTAATAGCTCATTTAGAGACCCTTTTCATGATATGCTAATTTTTTGAGATAGGAATTTTGGGTTTTCATGAGCTGTATGCCAAAATCATCCGTATTAAAACAATAAAAGACCTGAAATATTTCAGTTGGTGTGCAATGAATCTAAAATATATGAAAGTTTAATTTTTATCATTACATTATGGAAAATAATGAACTTTATCACAATATGCTAATTTTTTGAGAAGGACCTGTAGACTAGATAAACCTGGATCAAATTAGTGAGATTGCGTGAACCTCAATTACCTTTTATGGAACCACTTTAGCCCCAACTTATTTGTTAGGCTCATTCAAGTCCGGTTTTGGAGTTTAATCCCCGCTTTTCTAAGCTTCATTTATGGAACAGCCACCTGGTCCGATCTATGTGGTATCTAGTGTGTGTGAACCTTCTGCCCGTCTGTATCTGTTTTAGTTATATTATTGTAGTAAATGCTTTGCTTTGGAACTTCTGACTCCTCTTCTCCTTCTGCCTGCACCACACCCTGACACTTATATTATCTTGGAAATGGAAGGTCAAATTCAGTGCAATGCATTGTGGGATACAGCATCTTGTGCAGTGCTCCACATTTTTGCAAACGCTACAAAGTTGCTATACTGGAAGTACTACAATAGTTAAAATCGCAAACTGACGTTGTGGTATATTTGTAGTCCTTATATGGAAACTAACATTTTTAAAGCGCACAACGGTTTGAGAATTCACTTTTGAGGTCTGACTGTGCATACTTTATGCTGTAGAACAGAATGTGAAAGTCTTTTTTTAATAATGAAGCCGTTATTTTACTCATAAATCAAAAACCGCAATTCTAAATGTCCATTAGAAAGTGGCTTGAACATGTTCATACTCTTAAGACTACAGCCTGAACAACTCAGTTTTACAGCAGCTGACATGACTGTGACGTTCATTGCCTCTGCAAATGCGTCAAGACATTGGTGGTGAAATCTGCAATCTTTCTAGTGAAGTTATTAGTAACCTTGCCTTATTTAACCTGTTAACTGTTACCCACATTTTTGAGCATAGATGTGAAAATAAATGTTTGTAGTTCATGAATACAAAGGTTGGTCTCTTTTTAAAGACACTCAGCAGATTATTGCTGTTGTGAAATAGGCTACTTTAGTTTGGGGACCAATTCTCACTATTAAGTTACATGTTAGTTTGCATATTATTAGCATATTGGCTGTTTATTAGTACTTATAAAGCACATATTCATGCCTTATTCTGCAAAACCATATTCTACATCCCTTAAAACCTACCCAATACCTAAACTTAACAACTACCTCTTAACTATTGATAAGCAGTTTATTGAGGCAAAAGTCGTAGTTAAAGGGATAGTTCACCCAAAAATTAAATTTTTGTCATCCCTAACTTTCCCTCATGTTGTTCCAAACATGTATGAGTTTCTTTCTTCTGTTGAACACAAAAGAAGATATTCTAAAGAATGTTGGTAATTAATTAGACAATTGATGGTAGCCATGACTGGCTACTATGGCTACTTTTTTCCTACTATGGAAGTCAATGGCTATACCGTTAACTGTTTGATTACCAACCAATTGCTGTAAAGCAAATGTACTGAACTAAACATTTTTTATTTTATACAATTTTACTAAATAATTTAGACAATCAAAGTCCTGTGTCTAACCAAGTTGTGTTCCAAATTTGAGGATTTACTGTCACCTGCCCGTATATGGGCAACCTAAATTTACTTCACTATATTACTATTAAATCCTAATTTAATCATGACAAACTATATATCGTTGGAAAGGTCTAAGACTCCTAAATAGATATTTTAGCACTTTACTGTTTTTTTCTTACAAATTATGAATGAACAGTAATATATGAATTTATGACAAGAGTACGCCTCACAAAATCAACGTCATTACAGGAGTTTCTGACCTTTGTCACAAAAAGTCGACGCACATACTTTTAATAATTGAAACTTTGGTTTTTAGTGCTAAAAGTTCATAATAAGACATAATCTAGTATTTGTCAATAAAAAAAGATAAAATTATATATTTTAAAAAGTAAAGTAAGAAGTCCTCTAAAAAGTATAATATATATTATTTATATATATATATTTTTTTTATTATTATTATATCACATTTTTTAGTAGTTATCATAAATTAGGTATCATTTGAAAGCTTACGAACTCAGAATTCATCCTGTGAAAACCGTTTTGAAATTGGACGTTGCGTTACCATAGAAACGGTATTTTTTATTAGGCCCCTCCCCTTTTGGGCATCATCTTTCATAATTTATTATCAAAACCTTTTCTAATCTTGACAAAACACATATTGTCAGAAAGGTCTGAGTCTCAAGGTTCCATATTTAGTGACAGAAGTGATATTTGGATAGAAATTTATTAATTTGTTATGGCAGAATGCATACAATTAAATTCAATGGAATTCAATGGCACCCGGTGGCTATTTTTGGTATAACGCCTAAACAAAATTTCATGGGAACTTCAATTTTTGTGATATCAACTTTAAATTTGGAACACAACTTGGTTAGATATATAGCTTTCATTTTATAGTAATTTTATAGTAAAAAATATTTTGTAAAATATTTATTTTATATTAAAAAAAAATATTAATAAAGTATATTTGATTTACTGTAAATTATAACTTCCATAACTTTTTCATACTTTAATTTTTTGAAGTGCTTTCACTTCAGTAATAATCTGCTGATTGTTTTCTTTAAAACAAGACCAAACTTAGGTCTATATTCCAAAGCATTCTTGAATTACAACCATTTAAGTTTGTATAGTGCATTTTAATGTCAGTTATCAAAAGGGGGGGTGACAGGTAAAGGGTTAAAGTAGTCGTTTCATGGTAACGTAATGTCTAATTTCAAAACGGTTTTCACATGATGAATTTTGATAGTTTAAAGGGTTAGTTCACCCAACAATGAAAATTCTGTCAGTAATTACTCACCCTAGTGTTGTTCCAACCATGTAAGTCTTTCGTTCATCTTCGGAACACAATTTAAGATATTTTTGATGAAATCTGAGAGCTGTCTCACTCTTTCATAGGCTTCTATGTAATTTCATTCTGCCGGTCCAGTAAAAACATCATTAAAGTAGTCCAAGTGGCTCAACCTTATAGTTTATCAAGCGACAAGAATACTTTATGTGCGCAAGAAACAAACAAAAATAACGACTTTATTCAACTATTCATTTTCTTCTGCGTGGGCCTCTGACGTGAGTTCACGAGAGCACCACAACGCATACGCGAGAACTGAGAAGATAACGCTCACGATCATTTGATGGGAAAGTGTGAAAAGTAGGCTAAGTCATTCATTTTGCGGCATTGGTGAGGCACTTTTACGTTTTCTCGTTGGTTTCTCACGATTCGGACATCTAGGAAAGGCACACATTAGAACCATTTTAAACATAGAGACCCATCTGCGTCATCTTCTCAGTTCTCGTCTTTTGACCCTCTCATTCAGAGGCCCACACAGAAGAAAATGAATAGTTGAATAAAGTAGTTATTTTTGTTGTTTTTTTGCGCACAAAAAGTATTCTCATCGCTTGATAAACTTAAGGTTGAGCCACTGTAGTCACTTGGATTATTTTAACAATGTCTTTAATAACTTTTCTGGGCCGGTGTTGTGCCGAATTTCGACCCCCTGCCAAATTATTACCCCCCTCGTTGAAGTCAGTACCTGATTGCCTAATCCTAACCCCATCCCTAATCCTAACCCCTCCCCCACAACTAATCCTAAACCTACCAATGCTAGGGGGGTAATAACTTGGCGGGGGTCAAAATTCGGCACTACACCTGCATAATGAAATTACCTTGCAGCCTATGAATGAGTGAGCCAGCTCTCAGATTTCATAAAAAAATTATTAATTTGTGTTCCGAAGAAAGGGTTTGGAACAACATGAGGGTGAGTAATTACTGACAGAATTTTCATTTTTGGGTGAACTAACCCTTTAAGCTTTCAAATGACACCTAATTTATGGTGATTAGTAAAAAAAAAAAAAAAAAAAGCGATAGGGGGAAAAGGCTGAAATGCGTGCATGCCGAAAACAGGTTTTAACATTAAACATTGAAAACTACGTGTGCATGACTGCTTGTTTGGGCAAGCTTGTTTGGCAATAATTCCATTCATTGCTCTCCCACACATTGTGCCTGAAGATGTTTCTCATTCACCCTCCCATGTTCAGGGGTACATGCTTTTGTATTTACATGAAGATGCTGTAAACTTGCTGAGAAGAGCATATGTTGAGCTTTGGATGCTCTATGTAATAAACCAGCCTGGAACAGCATGGACATTTATGCTAGTTGATTCTGATATATCGTTAACTATGATGGTTTTTAAATACAATGTTGAATGACTATAATTACCCCATTTCATCCTTAGAAAAAACTGAAATGCTGCTAAATACGGCAGGCTGTGTCTATGTTCCGATTACTTTAGTTAAATGAGGCGCGTCTATATTTGACTCATTTTCTTTGGACACTTCTGGTACCACCCTGATTTCCTTAAGTACATAATATAAAAATACATGATTTGAACAATATTTGTTCGTTTCTTAACCAGGCCAGATTTGGTAAAGCATAATTTTACACAGTTTATCTGCTTCTGGATATTTTCCGTCCATTGAATGCAGAGTTGTTATCGTTAGCTAAAACCTTTTTTGTTAATTGAAATAAAGTAAAATATAAAGACCAGTATATGAGATGAAAAACTTAAACTAAATAAACATAGCTAAATGTTCCCTTGTCAACTAACGGAAATAAGTTTATGTTGATACATAATAAATATAAATAAAAATTATATGTAAATAGATGTAAAATGTTTTAAATTATATATTTAAAAAAAGAACCCATAATAAAATGAGCAATTAAACTACAATTAAAATGAAAACTGAATATAAAAATAAAAGCTCATTCAAAATATTACTAAAAGCAATAGTATATAAATAATACTAAAATAACAGTGTTGAATGCCCCTGCTTCATAATAGCAAAATAAAAATAGCTGAAGACCTTCCTACACTTGCCTTTATTTGAATAAAATAATATTTAGTATAAATATTATATTGGGGCTTAGTGCTTCTCATAAGGGTTTTATACACAGCCTGTACCATCTGGACTGTGAATCATTGAAAGGTTAAAGGCGGTCAGCTTTCTCTTTAACCTTTAGACACTTGTTTAACTTTTAGACATTTGTTTTCTTTGAAGTGCCTCAGGAATTTACCTTTTATGAGAACCTGTGACATGAATCAGAAATATAACTGTCTGAATGTAAGTCACGTGTTAAGAATGATGCAATCCTGGCTTGAAATTACTATCGGCATTCCCACTCTTGGTCCACAGATACGAGAGATACGGTGTCAGATGACATAATTGGTCATGCAGTTTGTGGACTTGTACGTTTACCCATCTCACAGTGACCTGCTCTTTCTGCACAGCTGTTAGTTGCGTGGTGTTTGTGATAGTTGCCTGGTCACTTATTAATGGCTCTGTTAGAAACCAACTTTTCCTGTCTGAGTGGAAATTTCGTGGTGACCTGTATGAGAATGAGCATTTTTTTGGCTTCCTAACTAGTCTAATGTTTAACTTGTTGTGTCTGATGCCAAGGGGCATCATTGGTTTATTAGCACAGATTTGTGCATTGGGAGATGTTGTGTAATAAAGTTTATGAATCTGGGTGTTGTAGTTACTGGAATATGTTCGAGCGGTTCCAGTAGATTCATAAAGATAATGGATAAGCTTGGGCAGATATTGCAGACAGACATATTTATTAACTAGTATTTGGTGGTCATGGTCATATAACTTAACCTTAACTGCAGTTCAAGGTGACTAGAGTTATATTTTAAGCAAATTTGTGAAAAGTGAACATGATTTAATATCTGGGCTAATTTATGTAGAACAAAAAAAAAAATGCAAAATTAGATGAATATAAATTAAAAAGAAAGATTTTTAATAATAAATTATTTTTCAAATTAGTTCAAATGAATTATAATTAAAAGTTATACTATTGTCAGTAATAATTGTAATATATGCAATTAAATTACAATTAAAATTCATTTCAATATACAGTATAATGAGCGATACAAGTTGTCCTGGACTTATAGCAACACCATCTGGATGTGGCATCCTGGAAAAATAAATGATTTGGGTTGTCAAATTTATTTACAGGCTTATTTGTCACTTATGATACATTTATTCTGCAGCGAAACGTGACGAATAATAGGTCAAGTAACCAAAATAAAACATATTTTTCTAGACCTCTGGTATGACTGGAAACTTCAACCCATGTGATTTTGCATCCTTTTAATCATGTTTATTGAAGTACTATTACACTACCATTCAAAAGATTGGGGTCAGTAGGATTTAATAATCAGTTAGACAAAACTGACTTTAAATTAAAAATTAAAAAAAATAGACCAGCAACTGTCTGGTTACCAACATCCTTCAAAATATCTTCTTTTGTATTCAACAGAATAAAGGAACTCATACAGGTTTAGAATAACTTCAGGCTAAGTAAATGATGACAGAATTTTTATTTTTGAGTGAACTATGCCTTTAATTTGTTTTTTGCGACGTCTGTGTGTCCTTTCAAAGTAACAAACAACCGCTGTTCACATTTAAAAGAGAACAACACATCAGATTTCATCTCACTACTACGTAGTGCTTTATTTCACAGATAAGAAAAGAACACTGTATGGGCGTGACAGACTAATTCTATCGTCTTCCCAAAATAAAATGTTCGTACTCAGAGGACACTTCTGAGGTGTGAGAAAACACTGTATGTGATAAATAACGTTTTTGGTGACATAGTTACACAAAGGCAAACATAAATACATTAACTTAAATAACAGATCTAATAATAGGATTCACAAAAGATATAGTACATGATACTGACCTCTTCCTAATTCAGTGTGCTAACGCCCTTTAAAATACATTCATACAGATCCTGCTCAAATTCATAACACAAAACTCACAAATCTAAAGTTCAAGTGACAAACATAGAAACATGCTTTAAAGTGCTTCGCATGGTAGTAACAACACAACTGACCTTTAGTATCGACTAAAACATTTAAGGTTATGCTCATGGTCAGGATGACGTTCATACACACAAACACGTCTTTAAAAGTCACAGATTAATAACGTTCTTTGTATTCCTTCATCATGAAGATAGTTTGTGCCCAGTGCTCATCTGTGAAAGCTAATGCTTGTGTTATTCTTAATGAACCAAGTAGGGCTTTAAAGGGGGACAAAGGTCATGAAAATATGCGATACACAGGGGCAGCACACAAAAACACGCGCGTACGAAGAACGATCAGGGACAGATACTGACGCACTTGTTACGTATCAACCCATGTCACCAAGACGTTCACAACAACTCATCGGACAATAAATAAATAGATAGTTAAATAGTCGAAAAAAGGAATGTGATCAATATACAAGTCAACACGAGGCTCTCCCTGTGCATGTACACAAAAAGTACAGATTAACCAGGCTCTCAGCAGTTTAAAAGCCTTTTAATGATCAGTCACGAGACATAAATCAGATCGATTACAGCAGAGAGAATGGTGTCGAATATATAGAGAGCCTTTGAGCAGATTAGAGCCAAAGCACCAGCGATTACTATTACTTCCTATGATCATCATCATTAGAATCAGCCAAGACAAAGAGAAAGACTTTTACAGTTATCAACACCAACAAATCCAATTGAAACTTAAGTCTATGTAAAGATAAAAGATCACTGAATAACAGTATAGTGTGAATGCACAGAAAGGTATCAAGTAAATTCAGGTTTTTTGGTTAGTTCTCTGCCTTTCTGGAGTAATTTGAAAGCAAGTTATCCTATAACATATAGCACATAGTGGGACACCTAATGCTTTCTGAGAGTTTGGCCTGGACACCTTGCAGGAATTGAGTATTTGATGTTTAAGTAGGATTTTTAGGATTACTTCAGCTATTTTAATCCTCAGACATGCACTTTGATGTCTCACAGCATTCCCTCGACATCCACAGACCCCCAAAAACCAGGGAAAGTTTCTAGAAGTTTTAAATCGTTCGTTTTTTACGGCTACTTTTCCTATGTCTGCTTAGGAAATACTTTCCTATTTTTGGTGTGTGTATCCACCCACGTATTCAGACATGATTATTATAACAAAAGGAAATTCTTAAAATACATGACACGGATGGAGAGTGTTTTTGGAAGGCCATGTTCCCGAAAGACTTTGGCCCGCTGGCCCCTCATATTTTGGTAAAACTACAATCTTTAATTAGAGTTACAAGAATGAGCTTGTGAATTACTTAAATGACGCCAGTCGATGTGTGTTGAGAATATTTTTAAGGGAATTTGATGATATTAAAAATTGTGCAATTTACTAAGAATACTTTTTTGTCCATACAATGCGAGTCAGTGGGGTCCAAAACCAACAGTGAATCACTTTGACTTGCATTGCATTTTTCAAAATATTTTCTTTCATGATGCGCAGAATGAAAAAGTCATATAGGGTTTGGAACGACATGAGGGTGAGTAAATGAAGAATTTTTTTTTTTCATTATCAAGATGGGAGAAATTGTGTTTTCAAATAGCCCTTTGGCTAGCTTTCTGATTTGTTATGGAGCTGTAACCTTGGTTATGGTTATTTATGGGTGAGCTTTAGCCATCATTTAAGAATGCTCCGAAAAGTCTTGCTTCTGTTTATGAAATGTGGCAAAGCCCAGCAGGATTCTGTCAGAGTGGAAACTGAGACCTTGGGGATTATAACTCATTCTCGTGACTTTATAAATCACGTGAAGTGTAATATTCCAGGCGCCAGACCTCAAAGTGCATGGAAAAGCAACAATGTGTTAATCCGAATTCAGAGGCGATTGCTACTGTATTGTTCGTGGGTTCAATCAAGAGACCACTGTGTTTATAAATTCACAATTCGCCATTGTCTAAAACCCAAGATTTAAACCCAAACTTGCAGTAACTATTCATGTGAGAAGGTATCAGATGGGGGTCTTAAACAAGCTCCGAAGCCATCAGAGAAAGTCTGCTTTCGTCTTAAAAGTGCACTGGAGACACGAGGTGGGAGAGTTAAGAGTCTTTTCGAACACACGGCCCTCAGACTGACAGAAATCTGATCGCACACCTTGTTGAAATCCACATTAAAGGCTCAGCAGGTTTGATCAGTGCTGTAGAAGTTAACAGCTTTTGATGAGTCTGGATGTAATGCGGCATAACCCGGAATAATCTCTTATCTGAGGACTTAATAAGATGACAATATCAAAATAAAGAATCTGTTTTGAGTACCATAAAATGAGAGGCCAGAGTCAAAGTATTTTAGAGGCACTGAGTTCAAAAGTTGCCATCAAGTAACAAGAGGTCCTTTCTGTCCAAAAAGGCACAGTATACACTCCAGAAAACCAAGGCAGAGAGCAGGAAAGAGTACTACAGCAGTACTGCAATAAAATAGACAAACACCAGGACAGAGACATGTAATACGGTTTTCTTGGACTTAGATTTAGCCGGACGTCCCTCTAGACTCATCCGTAGCTGTGTGGACTATGCGGGCTAATGGGGGAGTCTTCGCGCCCGCTTTGGCCAGCCAGCTGGTAGAGGCGGTGACTGAGGTTTTGTACTTGGCAGGTACCAAGGACACACCCGACGCGCATCAGCTGGCCGTGGTGATGGTTGTGGTGGCCTCGCGGGTGCACGTTGCGACGGTCTCTCTGCCTAGGGCTTTCACCTGTTTCGCTGGATTCTCCTGCTTTTGGCTGACCAACGTGGAGTGCTTTTCCTGTTGGGTCTGGAGGTGGTGGTCTGGAGAGGATGGCCCTCCACAGAATGGTGCGGTCGATGGAGATGCCATGGTCAGTATTTGGGCGCTCAGTAACATCTGGAGAGATGGGGCCTTCCTCTCTTAACTGATGGAGTCTTGCCATTAAGTCCAACCTGCAATGAGACAGAAGTAGGACTTATAAATATTGCTCTTGAACAGGAATTTGTTATTTTATTACACTCTGGAATACTTAATTTTGATTGGTCAATCTGAATTATATTTGACCTATACTGTTGTCAAGCACTCAATATACAAAAATGATATTGTTAGAAATATTATATGATTACATTACATTTGATATATAGAGTGGCTACTTAACACCTAAATAAAATTAATTTGAATATTATATAATTAATATTATTAAAGTTATATTAATGTTTCAAGTCCATTTTTGATTTTTGTAGATATAGGTATATAGATGCTATTAGGTGTTTAATATCTATGAAATAGGGAGGTCATCAAACATTTTTCAAAATAAACTACACTTTTTATTTATTTAGCTAGTGCATGAATATCGGTTGTAAAGGTTTTAAGTATAAAACTATTAGTAGAAATTAAATAATAGCACATTTATTAGGGAAATTTTAGTTTATGCAACTATTTATTGCACATAAAAGGCTTGATTCAACATTAAGTATCATTCACTGCTGATACTAAATGTGCAGTTTGGTCAACCGTGCAAACTTGTACTGCAACCACACAGTAAATGCTCACTGTTCAAAAAGGGTATGACTCTTTGGGACACAGCGTACGGTAAACACGCTTGATTTACTCCGGTTTTGCCGTAATGGCTGAGGCCATCTGCCCTCTGTTTGATTATCACACTAGACACTGAAGCCTTTGGTTTTTGCACAGGCCACTAATTCAGGTTTTGCTCTTAAAAATTAGCAAGCAGCAGTTAGCAGATCATGGCAGGTGCATGTTAAGCCGGTGGCAATTTTAAGCCTTGTGATTCGCAAAGATCCCTGCATTTTTGTTCTGTTATTTCCAAATGAAGTGGGAAAGCAGAACTATAAAAGAGCAACCCATTTATACAAAAACCCTAAAGCTGAAATTTGAGAAATAACAGGGTGTATTGTTAGGTTGGACCACACCATCTAATCTCACGGTGTCATACTAAACTTAGTGAAAAAGCTTGCTGAGTAACACTGACTTGTGCCAGACATGCGTTTAGCGTTTTTGCTTGCACGTTCTTGAAAGCTTAAAAACTCAACTTTCCAGAAATATTAGTTACTCTTGCAGTTGCTTTTTTTCCATCCAAAAGTTCAATAATTAGGCCTATTTATTAGGTATATTTTTTTATTCTAAATATAATGTAAATATATGTGTTAATATAATATGCTTATATTATTTTCATATATATTTTAACATGAATTTTCTTATTTTATCTTGTTAATATATTATTTTCTCAGAAAGATTGTTTGCTCAGTGTGCAAACTATGCAGCCAGCTGTTTTTTTTCCTTTGCATTGTGGTCAACTAAAATACCACCTCTTTAAAATATAATGATAAAGTGTCTCAGATGAATGGTAATTTCACCCGTTTTAATGTAATGTAATGCCACTGGTCTAATATGTTATGCTGTATTCACTTCTTCAAGTCTCTACACCTCTGAAAACTATCTCAGCAGCTTCACATGATCAAAATTAAGTGTTTGCCCCCTGACCAGTAGTTTCTCTTTGAGCTTGATCCAACTATGACTTTTTTTAGATGCTTAAGCAGAGATAAGCTGCCCTTAGACTTCATCCGTGTGCCCTTTGACCTTCTCCGAGACTCCCTTGTCACACATCCATATTTCTCAAATCCTTTAAAATGTCTGCTAGACCACCCTGTCTCATGGCTCGTCCTCTGTGTCATCAGCAAAACTCACTCACATTGCAAGGAAGGTTACCAGGATGTTAGAGCAAGTATAGCAGTTGTTTCTAGAAATGTCCTGTTTATCCATCCTATTGTGATCCTTCTGTTATACGGTGAATAAACTTGAGAAGGGCAGCCACTTTCCATATAATTGAACAAACGTGCTAATTAAAAATCTCACCTGGCGACATTTAACCAACAGACCACAATGAAATAGGATCTGTGATTCTGGGCTATTTCTACGCTGAGCATAGTGTTCAGCTAGGAAAATTAGCACCTGCCACTCGAAATTCAACCCATCTTGGGATAAAGGTGGTAATCATGTTTTGCAGAAACTCTGTTTGCAATGCGCTGAAAAGACGTTTTAAAGTTGAGGCTCTATCAAATGAGCAATCAACCTGGTTATGTCCTGAAGTACAAACCTACAGTCTTTGATTGTGGACTTTGTGTCTTCAGTGATTTAATCTTTTGAAATGCAACATGCTCTTTGCTGCACACCTCTTGTCGCCCTGGTACTGGCGGACTGCCACAAAAACCCTGTGATGCCTTGTGGGAACAAATCCTATGTGGGGAAACAATGAGATCTGATATTTGATTGTGATTTACTACTTGATCCTTCACTTAGAGAGGCAGGTCAGATGTATCCAGATACTGGATACATGAAAAAAAAAATTGTATCCAGATCAATCCAGTATTATTGTTTGTTCTTCCCGTAAGGCTGGGATTTTTGCACCTCTATGAAACTGTTCATGGCTGTTTGTGAATTGGTCATCTGCTGGTTATATTTTGCTGGACAGAAAAAAAGTGATTATAGTACCTGCGCTCTTTTATGGGAAAAGTGACCGTGAGTCAAACCAAGTGACCTTCTCTAATTACTATGAGATGTTTGTTCCGTTAAAACCAGCTTCTATCATGGTCATAATGCACATAATGGGAACTTTATGTTTAGAAACAGTAGAATAAAAACGAATGCTCAGTATTGGCGGGAACCTGCAATGTCAATGGCAGTCATACCCCATGGAGAAGTTTTCAAATATTTTTGTAATATTATTTAATAATGTGAATATATATATATATATATATATATATATATTTAATTTTATAGTTTTAATATTTTTAGTTTTATATATTTTTAAATTCCAAATAATTTACATTGTTGGGGTTATGGGCCTGGAAAGGTGTTTAAATATTATATATATATAAATATATGTATAAGGGCACTTTAAGCATTAAACTGTGGATAGCAATAGTGAAACTCAAAAAAGTGAAAGTGATTTAAGTCTGTTAATGGTTAGATTATGGCGTCCTCTTGTGTGTTTGTTTTTATGGTTTTTATGGTTTCTGATCAGAGTGGAAACATGCCGCTTGAGGATGAGGAGAAAGGAATTCAGGTCTTAGTTACTAATCCACAACGGAATTCTGCCTGACGGATGATTTTTCCCTCTCGCCTCTAACAATAATGACCAAGTGGCGTGGTGTAAAATACTAATGTTTATGTTGTAAACGGAAGACTGCATAACTCAAGTCCAAACATGACCGGCCCAGATTGAGTGTGAACCAACTTGTCATAGACAGCACGCTTCTCCTTGAGTGAGCTTTAGGACTTGTTTCCTCCAGAGTTAACAATAGTAAATCAATAGCTTAATATGACAACCAAACAGCATGTTACTTAATTGACAGTAGAAGAACATTGCTTTGTCTGATGCCCTACATAATAGACAGTAACATCGACTTCCTTAAATCCTGATTATAGAGGATCAAATGTCCCACATTTCAGTGAATTATCATACAGAGAGCCAATCCTCTCGACCACAGCATTGAACCAGACGGTGTTCGATTCAGTCATGGAATGCAGATGATACACTTAAAATAAAGGTATACTTTACTGGCATTGATGTTCCATGAAGAAACTTTGACATACATGGAAACTTTCCATTGCACAAAAGGTTTATTCAGATTATTGAAATGTTCTTCACACTAAGAAAGAAATGGCTCTTTTTAAAACTGATCCTTGAATTTCTTTTGGGGAACCTAAAATGTTTGTTCCATATTGTTGTGAAAACCATAGACATATACATAGATGCCACATTCAACCGCTCCAGACACGTCGGTGTGACCGCCATCTTGGAACAGTCAACGTGTCGTCACTCACATTAAGACACTCACGCTCAACATTCCGCAGATTCTGGTTGTGAACGCTGAGATTTAAATTTCTGCATAAATTATATATAGACTAATCCTTATTAAAGCTACAAAAGTTCTTTAGTCAAGAGCAGTGATTAATTTTCTGTGTTCCCTTTGTTCTTTGATTAACTTTACTGACAGAAAGCTTTATTGGCTGCAGGCCCTTTAAGACCAGCCTCTGCTGACAGAGACGCGGATCTCACACGCGCCTCATTCTCTCACAATTCTTTACGTCCATCATAAGACTGCTCTTATGTTATGAAGATACTCGACAAAACGACATTTTGGCATAATTGTGTGTGTTATTGTTCATCAAGCGCGAAAGAGAACTGTATACTGGCGCTGTCTGTTCACGCGCATGACACTGGCGCGCGTCTTTCTGTGAGTCACAGTAACGGTAGAGATCCACTTTTGCGACACGACTGTAGCGATGTGTCGCGACGCCTCCCCACATTTGTACTTTGATGGGCGTTCCTCAAGTTTACCACTATGGGTATGGTTTTGAGCCAGCGGCCAGTCTAGAACAGAGGACCTGCGAGAGACTTCTCCCCGCCTACATATGCTCTGCTTCTATTGGATAGTCGCGTCGCGTTCAACGGAATTCATTTGCATAAAGATGGGCATCGGCCAGCTTTTTGACGCGCAGCATTTTTCCAAATGAAGCGCCGCCTTCCCGGGATGCTTTGCGGGCGCGTTAAAGTCGCGTGACGTCACCCATAGGAATAAAGTGGAGCGCGGCGCAACAGAAGTGTCGCACGGACAAGTGGATCTGCACCGTTACGGAAAAATGCTGCGCGTCAAAAAGCTGGCCGATGCCCATCTTTATGCAAATGAATTCCGTTGAACGCGACGCGACTATCCAATAGAAGCAGAGCATATGTAGACGGGGGGAAGTCTCTCGCAGGTCCTCTGTTCTAGACTGGCCGCTGGCTCAAAACCACACCCATGGCGGTAAACTTGAGGAACGCCCATCAAAGTACAAATGTGGGGAGGCGTTGCGACACCACGCTACAGTCGTGTCGCAAAAGTGGATCTCTACCGTTAGGACATTCACAGGCAGCGCGCTCTCTTTTGACTTGTCGCGCATGAATGGTTTAAAGGCATTTGCACGAATATGAGCGGGATTATAACACTAGCCAAAGATGACAACAGAATAACAGAGGCTGCGTTAATTGCGTTAACAGCCCTGATTTTTTTATTTCATATAAAATCGCAACATTTTGCGTTATATAATCGCATAGGCTTGACATCGCGATTTCGATATGATCAATCATGCAGCACTAGTACTTTTTAATGTTTTTACTTTTACTTATAAACTTTTTACTGTCATGTTACCTATGGTTAGCCTTGTCGTACTGTGTTAGTTTAGCAAAATCATCTGCTGAAGTGATGTCTATTGCAGATATAGATATTCAACCATGCATCCAAGTATGGTTGCAGACGCTCAGTCAACTTGCTCTCAACTGTTCATGGACCAGCTTTGACCATTCCAATATGGCGGAAGGCTTACGTATAGAGGCCCATAGAAACAGTCGCTAATGAATATATATATATATATATATATATATATATATATGGTGTACAGCAAATAATCTAACCCCACCACCGGGCGATCCGATTTCCGAAAGTAGTTTAAGAAATCTACATCGGACCTGTCGCTTTGCTCCTGCCTCCGCATGTTCTCTCACAAACTAAACCTCGAGATATTATGTAATGGAGAAAACTAGGCTATGTTTGCGTAGTTTTTTTTCAGAGACCAAAATCATGTTTAAACCACAGCTACGGGCTTCACTAACCGCCATTTTCGATTCAGGGACAGCATGTCACAGCATGTTAAACAATAAAAATCCCTGAATGATATTGCAAAGGTTGCTGTACGTTCTGTGTACATGGATGGTTATCGAACACTGAGTGAGTCCATGTGAAGAACATAGAGTTAGTCAATTAAGACAAGAGAGACAAAAAGCTGAGAGGGAGAGATTTTGAAAGGTCAGAGATGAGATAGTGACTTCTTTTGCGATGCTCTTATCAGGCTTTTTTTAGATTTTAAGCACCCGGCCACTTCATTGTATGCAGAAGAGCATTGTGAACATCCTAAACCTCTCAAATGGGTTTGGAATGACATGAGGGTTAATAAATGATATGAACGGTCTCTTTAAAAGCACCTGCCATTATTGCAGTAATCAGAAACTGTCTGACACCACAGTATTTGTCAGCTGCACTGTCGCTTTGTAACTGTAAATCGACTAGTCAGGCGTCTGTGACGAAATATCAGCCTAGTCCTCACCAAATATCACTTAGACCAGCAGAAAAGCATGCGGAATGCATGTGCAACAATTATACTGTAAATATTGTAGGTCAAGGACAAATACAGTCCTTCCCTTGACATTATGGTTTGTCATGCAACAGTATTGGGTGCAAGAGTGTCACAAGATATTAATTAGCTGCTATCAAGGTAAAAAGGTCTGGGGAAAAAACTACCCATTCAATTTTGGCATTCAGATTGGGAGGGATTACAATTTTCTATTACAGCTTTTCAAAGTCTGAAGTACAGTTTTAGTTCATCTGTTCCTCAAAACGGATGTGAGCACAGTATGCAGGTGTCAGCCAGAAGAGGGCACACAGACACTCATACAATGCAATTCATTCCTTTTGTCTGCCGTCATCAGTCATCAGCCAGAAATAATGACTTGACAAATCAAGTCATTGCTTTAATACATTTAAATTGTGGTTTTCAGGAATAACTACCCCAATATCCTATTTCAGAGAGTTGCTGCCAATCAAATAGAAAATACAGTACTAAAGTACTTGATACCACACCAATCTGTTTAAAAAAACTACCATTTTGTCAGATTTGTTGAGGAATTATACTCTATTTCCAGCACCACTCAGTCAGGCTGTTTCCTTTTCACCTAACCTTGACTCAGAAATGATACACACGTTTATCACTGCTCAAAAAACACACTGTACATTCATTTGTGTCGCTTTTGAAGGCATGGCAGTCACAAAGTATTTTACTAATCACATGATGAGCACCAATTGACTAACGACTTTTTTTTTTGTGAGGGTAGGAGCCAAAAACTAAACGATGCAATGACTTTAGCTGCTTACCTTATTTAAAAGGGCACACTGTATAGTAAAACTGTCTTATCTGAACCCGTTTAATATAAGTTTTTGCTATTTGGACTGCACGCCTTTTCTGATAAAGGTTCAGAAAAGTTACTGAAAGAGTGTTTATTCCTGGTCACAGGCGGGAAACTACCATAGTCATAGTTCCACAGTAAGATAGGCTATAGAAACTTTTTAAGTTTTTCTTATATCAGGCAATTTTTAGGGAAAAGGGAAATGAAAATTCAATAATAAATGCACATGTAAAAGTACTTGGGAATCGACTTTTCATAATGTGACTTAGTCAGTTCCTTATCCAAAATGAAGTTTTGGGCTTCCCCACTGGTCACAAATTTGTCTGCTCAAATTCAATAGCTGTTGTGAGCATGATTTATATGAGTAATCATTAATTATATATTAATAATAGACCCTTTAAGTATTATATTTATGTATGTATAATGCTCCTATGGAGCTTTGACACTGCCATCATCGTTCAGAGGCACAAACTGGAATTAATTAAACAGCCCTGGTCATGTGACTCTTTACATCAGCATTCAATGCGCATTCAAATATTTACTGTTATGCAAACTTTGTAGCTATATATGAGAATGTATATAGCCTAAACTTCTTATCTGTTGGCTATATTTATAAACTACTATCGTAAAGCGTTACTGTAAACGTTTGCTTTACCAGGAAGCAGGCGGCCATCTATGCTGGTGAATGAAAGGTGGGATGCGTGCGTTTATACAGTCACGTCTACCATCCTAACTGACCTTGTTCACTGCAACCATTAGCCTATCCATCGCGAGTCGCGACAAAACATCCTCTCTTTGTGTAATAAACTTTTCTTTTTTTTTTTCTTTTTTACATAATACATCCCTGGTGCCAGCATATTTCGAAATACTTCGGGGGGGAAGTTAGTGTGCCTTCAACAGGTGTGCTTAACTTTTTGAAGGAGCAAAGACTTGCGCATTCGACTCGGTTCTTTTGATCAATCCGTTTTAAAGATTCATAAAAATTTCAATAAAGCCGTTTCTTGCTCTTTATGCATTTTATTAATACGGGTCTTTATTGCAATTTGATTATTATCCAGTTCGTAAAAACATAGTCCTTAATTTACATTTATAATAAATAATACTGAAATTAATGTACGTATCTTGCTTAAAAAGGCTTTTGCCCATTTAATGAACTTCTAGGCTATATTTATCAAAACCTACTCAGTTTGTCCAGTAGCCTAGCCTACGTTGTAGCCTATCTGTAAAATTTCTGCGATTCGGAAAGCAAGTAACTTGCATTTTCAGACCGTTTTTGGTTTAAATCCGTGATTTATTGCGTACCGCCGATTGGTGAACATAGACTGGTTTTGTAAACCCGTTCAGCGGATTCATTAAAAAGATTCGACTCAAAAGAACGATTCCTTCAATAGATATCTCAACCGTTTTTTCATCCCTCAGAGAGGTTGTTAGATTACTTCACCTCAAAAAACACACAAAGGCAACCTCCCTAATAATGAGCATCCAGAACAAAAGTTGGACAGACCAATAAATCTGAGACTTTTAAAATGCGGATTCCTACCTGTTTCTCACCGGTAGTGCCAACAGTTGTGAGGAGAGCAGGCTGATGCAATACACAAAAACCGGGAGAAGTGCTCTCATCGTGGGCGAATAATGTTCTCAAGCCCCCTTGGTCAGGAGGGGGCTTCCAATGCACCTGGTCAGTATTGAATTTCCAGCTACTGAAACTTCCAAGTTGGACCCAAAATTTCCAACTCCAGGGTAGCCTCCTGTGGTGTTCTTAAAATAAAGGGAAGGAAAATATTAATTGATGCCTACTAGATTTTCTCCCCGCACATATTAATTAGCCTAAAAACACATTATTGCTAGCAATTTGATTTGCATCAAATAGCCTACTACTGGTATAAATTCCGGCATTTAATACAATTATATGATTAAATATATACAAAACTAGAGTGGTGCTCGAAGCTATATTAGTCCATCAGCTCTAATTAGTTGCCAACTAATTATAACCTACACCATTCCCTTAGTTTCCTTTTTTAAATAGCATTCTGAGTATGTTATACTAGTACATCTATAAACTTTACTGACCTTTATCTCAGGTTAAGATCTAGTGCCACGCGCAAATCTGTCTTGAGAATTTTCCCACGGGTACGTGTGCACGCGCTCGCCAAGATCAAGCTCTTGTGAAGTCTGAGGTTCAGCTGACATTGGCGCGTTTAAATATGAGGTGGCCGTGGGCGGGACTACAGTGCGATTTTTCAAAGGTGTGTCGGATACACAGATCATACAGCTACTCTGAGTCATTGTCATATATGGACAAACTTGATTGGTGTCAAATGCAGTTATTTTATGCATAAATTGCTTGATATTGCATTTTAGGGCAACTCATTAAATGCAGGCTTTATCATTTGAATAACAGGCGTTCTTTATGTTTGGTGACACTGACCTTCCACATTCTGATCAAAAACAAAATGAAACCATGCATAAACAATATTCTCTCAAAAATACAAACACATACATGTTGATCACGTATTATGGTAGCCCTGTTTGTGCTAAATAGAGTGTAATGACAACTTTGCCATTAATATGTTTATAAGCAACTGAAAAAAGCACAAACGTCAGGGTATGTCAAAACATCTCAAGGACCCCAAAAACACCTTAGACCCCAGAGGGTTAAATGGTAACAGTAACCCAATTTACAAGATTTTCCCACCTAGTTTTACCAATTCATTAACATTCACTAAACCCCTTCTCTTGTGTTTATCTCTAACCATTGGGGTGAGTGTGCAGAGGGGATAAGGATGCTTTTCCTCAGAAATTCAGGAGGGCAGGACGCACCCTTGCATAATCAATGTGCATTTTAGTGATAATTGATTGGATAGACATTCTCTTCCAATTGCGTTACAGAAAGCAAACACTTTTTTGCACTTTTTGTTGTGAGATTAATATCTGCAAAGTCATTTTATGTTGTACAAAAAGGCCTAAATGTACTATATAAAGAGGTGTTTGAATGGAGAATTGTACACTTGTGACTGTTTCTTTTGTTTGAATGGGCTTAAGTGTAAGTATTCTTCCGCAATGATGACATAAGCTTATCTAATATGCATTCAATTCACAGCAATATTTTATTATGAATGTTAAACTGTTTTAAATGGTTGTCATGAACTATTATTATTATTATTATTATTTTCTTCTTTTTTTCTTCCATCTCTTAGGCACAGTCATGGTGCAATTTCAATGCCAGTTGAGCATGTGACAAACAAACTTGTGAACTTCAACAATTTGTGGTATTTTCCCTTTTTCCTTGAAAAATCAAGGCGTCACGAGCTCTTGTATGTTAAGTTTTAGCTTCTCAATGATTTTATTAAAAATTGTCCATGTTTGAGCACCAAACGTGTCATCAATATCAAATACACAAAAGATTTAAGAAGATTTAAAAGACACTCCGGTCAAATCTAAGGTTAAAGTCAGCATGAAATGCTTGTGGTTTGCTATTGGTCAATCTCATGTGAGTGACAGGTTGTCCCGCCCTCACGCCAGTAAAGTCATCAGAGAAGAAAGGAAATGTCATAATATAAAAATAATGATGTGCATGGATTAATAATTTATAATAAATACTTTAACATTCCATAAAAAAAGAATTGTCCATTTTCATTTCATGGTGACTTTAAATATAAATCGGATAGTTTACTAATCACATTCCTTCACAGTGCCTCACAGCTCCAGTGTGAATATATGTCACTTATTCAGGTCAGTGTTGGACATTTATTAGTGTTTTTTTTTTTTTTTTTTTAGCTTTAAATGAGTAAATGTGTACTGCTGCTTTATATTTGACTGGAAAAGACAATTAAAGTGAGTGTAATGAACCAAGGTGACTGATTAATGCAGTAATTCTTAGAGATCAGCAAGTTGTACATGTCTGGGAATTAACCAGGTTGGCAAGTGCCTCCATTTACATAATGCTAAAAAAATTATATGACAGCAGAACTGTGAAGTGGAGCCAAATCACAGACAAGAGCAATTGGTCTCTTCCTCTGATCTCTCATCTGCTGTATGTGCCAATTAGTTTACATGAGTAACTACTTACCGCAGCCAATGAATCCAGTTCAAACCGCAAAACACAAACCGCCCTGCGCTGTGGTGATTTTCCCAAAACATATGATGATGTGGTTGTTTTCATCTACAATAGCTGAGATAAAAAAAAAAAAAAATTAAAAAAGCTTCCCACATAAATAAACTGTTTTAATAATTAAGTATATCAAATAAGAAAAATATTATTTGGGAAAAATTACATGACATATACTGTATATATACATATATATCAATTCACTACAATATAAAATATGTGTTATTTACACTTGTTGTGACTGTTTTTTTTTGTTGTTGTTTTTTTTTTACAATTTTTACTACTCAATATTAAGGTCACTTTTTCAAAACTCTTCTCACAGTGAGCACAACTGCACAGTCTATGTGGGCTAAACTGTGGATCGGTTTCCATTGCTTTGGCAATGTACACAAAATACATCTTTCAAATGACATGAATTATTTTCTCAGACAAACAGTGGCAAAACTCTACACGGGATAATTTGCATTTTTTATACTTTATTCTCAAACTGTTATACTTAAGTTCAAATCACTAACACAATACAAAGCTGAATAAGTCATGTGTGAGGTGTTTTGGTCCATTTTGGATGAAGAGATAGATAGATAGATAGATAGATAGATAGATAGATAGATAGATAGATAGATAGATAGATAGATAGATAGATAGATAGATAGATAGATAGATAGATAGATAGATAGATAGATAGGGGTTAGTATACGGTTGTCTCTTGTATGCTGCCCCCTTGTGAACATTACTATAACTACACTGAACAAATATGTAATGAGAGATTTCAGGGTTCAAAACAGAAAGTAATAGTATTTGATCTCCCAGGGGGAAATTCTCATTACGTTCAAAGTGCACGTAAACAACATATCTTAAACATTTCAAACACAAAAAAAAACCTCTCCAATGAAGGTCCTTTTGCTGAAATACCAGTGACGTTTCTTCACTCTTCTTCCTCCCCAGTATGAAATAGTAAATCCCTGTGCTAAATCGATTTGAAAACATGCTTGTTCCCACTGAGCTTGTTTCCTTCGCATGTTTCCGATGGCAGAATGTTTGAGTTTGAGAACGCAACTGGTTTGTTATGGCTCACAATCAAGTTTATTTGCATTGCTGGGATGGACAGTTAGCGGTCATGTTTGTATTACTGGGCTTCTGTTTCTTTTCTGTTACCATTACCCATCAGCCAGTGCAGCTATGTCATACACTACACTTATCTTTAGATTTGTGTGTGGGAATGGCAGTCTGCTTCAGAGGTTGTGTTTGGGTGTGACTGCAGGGGAACAATGGATGTATATTTCTGCAGAAATGGATGAAGACAAAGACACGAGACTGTGTGCTAGTGGATCAAATTGCTGGCAGTTATAAAAGATGAATGAATGTTGGTGTATCAACTCAAACACCGACCGCCTCGTATGTTTCATCCTGTCACTTCATCATCCTCACATGACTCATTGTTATATTCCCATCCTGCATTTGAACAGGATTGATCTTGCAGGTACTGGTTACATTCTCCTGCTTCATTGTTCAAGTTAAAGGGATAGTTCACCCAAAAATGACAATTCTGTCAGTAATTACTCACCCTCATGTTGTTCCAACCCCGTAAGATCTTCATAACACAGATTAAGATATTTTTGATTAAATCTGAGAGCTGGATCACTCCTCCATAGGCTTCTAAGGGATTGAAACTTGCCGGCCCCGAAAAGTTATTAAAGACATCGTTAAAATAGTCCAAGTGACTACAGTGACTCAATCTTAAGTTTATCAAGCGACGAGAATACATTCTGTGCGCAAAAAAAACAACACAAAAATAACGACTATATTTCAACTATTCATTTCCTTCTCTGTGGGCCTCGAGTCAGTTCACGTAGTTTAACAGCGTAAGCTTCTGTGTTGTACGTCACACGTAGGCTCACTATTGGCCGACGCTGGTCATGTGTGTGATGCGTGTGACGTACAACAACAGAAGCTTACGCTATTACACTAGTGAACTGACTCGAGGCCCACAGAGAAGGAAATGAATAGGTGAAATAAAGTTGTTTTTTGGGGGGGTTTTTTGCGCACAGAAAGTATTCTCGACGCTTGATAAACTTAAGATTGAGCCACTGTAGTCACTTGGACAATGTCTTTAAAGGGGTGGTTGATTGCGATTTCACTTTTTTCATTTTAAATAGTGTGTAATGTTGCTGTTGGTGCATGAACAGTATCTGCAAAGTTGCTGCGCTGAAAGTTCAACGTAAGCAGAGATATCGTCTTTTAAAAATCAGGAAGTTTAATGCCTACAAAAACGACTCGAATGGGACTACAACGAGATACTTCCCTGGTTTTATAAGTAACTAACCCATAATCAACCCTCCCTCCGGAATATGCAAAAAAGGGGGCATGGCCATATTTCTGTGCTTTGTCGAAGAGGAAGAGTTATAGTGGAGACCAGTAGCCATGCCGTCGAAAGTGTGTTATTTTCACCCAGCTGTCAGGTCTTCTGTGTTCGGGCTTCCTACGGACGCTGTAGTTCGTCAACAATGGCTACAATTTATGTTTGATTATGTTCCAGAAAATTACAATCGTAAGCAGTTCCAACTTTAAAACCAGAGGCAGTAGTTGTTGGGCCACAACCTGTAAGTAAGACTTAATAATTTTAAATGTATTTGCATGTATAATTTCATACGTAATGTTTTAGTTTTATCAAGGACGTAAACAAATGCCAGCGCTGGCTTTAGTAGCCACTTAGTTATGCTATTTCGTGTGTCTATGACAAACGCATACAAACATTTTGGACCTGAATTTGTAATTATGTACTAATTTTGTAAATGTATTTTCCATGTATACTTTATGACGTAATTTTTCGATTTGATCAAGAACGTAAACCAATGCCAAGTTTTGTGAATAGATAAACGGTTGTTCATTATCGATAAAACAATAACTTTAAAAAACGGTATTACTCGGTATTAAAAATATTTAATCAGGAGAAAACCGTGTCTCAAAAGCAAACAAGCAGCACTAGCATTTTCAAGTAACAGCGTATCGAAATTCTTATATAATAATAGTAAACAAAAATGTACCATTCAGAAACGTTTTGTAAGAGCCGTGTTTGGGGAGGTTCTGCTTGACTCTCTTCATTGCCGCTTTCTGGGTCTGATTCTGGCTCAAACTGATACGGCACTATTGACACCATTATTTACATTTGACTGGAGCACATGCAACTTTCGCCCGTAAAGGTAATGGGCGTGAAGTTTCTGGACAACGTGCGCTACGCAGTTTAGCCAATTGCAACACACCGGCCCAACTAACCAATCTGAGCCCATTGCCTGTTTCTGAGGGAGTGGTTTCATAGAATCAGGAAGTCAACCGGTCGTTCAAATGACAGAGGAGAAAGCGGCTTACAATAAAGGTGAAATTTATGAAAAATAAGGCTTAAAAAAAAAAACACGAAGACATGTTATATTGCACCCCATAAACACAATCATGCAAAGAAAAAAAGCAGTAAACCACCCCTTTAATAACTTTTCGGGGTCGGCAAGTTTCAATCCTTTAGAAGAGGAGTGATCCAGCTCTCAGATTTAATCAAAAATATCTTAATTCGTGTTCCAAAGATGAACGAAAGTCTTACGGGGTTGGAACAACATGAGGGTGAGTAAATACTGACAGAATTTTCATTTTTGGGTGAACCATCCCTTTAATTAGACTTTCTCAAGTTTATGTCGTTTATTAGCAGCATAGACCACATGGTTTACCTGGTCTTTTTTTCAGTTTCAAAGTATGCACTATGCCAAGGAGAAATGTCTTAAATGATTGCATAATAATATTTAATTCAGTTTTTTCAAGTATATTTATGAGCTGTTTAATTCATAACATTTAATTTTAATTAAAAATGAATTAAAACTTAATGAACTAATTAAGGAATTAATTAAAACTAAATCCATAAAATGCTCCCATGATGGGAACCCCCTAAAAGGTTCTATGAAGTACCTGATAGAATCCTTTAAGGTTCTATATAGAAGCTTTTCTTCTAAGTGTGATTAGCTTGATTGTTTTGGATACAATATTGCCAAAATATCAATAAGGCACCAGTAATAGTCATAGAAATAAATATTAAACAAGACATTATTTGGTCTGTCAATTCAACTTTTTGATATGGAAGAGAAGAAACAGGATTTTATCCAATATTATTTATGCATTGCCTATGTCTCATGCAAATTTGTCAATGAATTTGGTCCAATGTCACTTCCTGTCAGTTTTGCATGGGTTGTTAAGGTGGAATATCTGATGCATCTGTGAACAAGATGTTTCATGTTTTATGTTTGATGTCAAAACACAAATGTAAGAAACTCAAAATTGCTGAATTTACTATACACAGAACAGATACAAAATAAAGATCATATAGCAGCTAAATATTGGTCGTTTTTAACTAAACAACAAAAATACAGTATATGAGCGGCTCTCTGAAATGTTCTCGTCTTCTCACATAGTAAAAAAATGCATCCACTTGGATGATGCGACGGCAGCCACAGTACAACGGCACCAGTGCGCTCGCCACACACCAGCTAAAGGTGGCGAGGAGAGAGACTGACAGTACAACGGCACCAGTGCGCTCGCCACACACCAGCTAAAGGTGGCGAGGAGAGAGAGTGGCAGTACAACGGCACCAGTGCGCTTGCCACACACAGCTAAAGGTGGCGAGGAGAGAGAGTGGCAGTACAACGGCACCAGTGCGCTTGCCACACACCAGCTAAAGGTGGCGAGGAGAGAGAGTGACAGTACAACGGCACCAGTGCGCTCGCCACACACCAGCTAAAGGTGGCGAGGAGAGAGAGTGACAGTACAACGGAACCAGTGCGCTTGCCACACACAGCTAAAGGTGGCGAGGAGAGAGAGTGGCAGTACAACGGCACCAGTGCGCTCACCACACACCAGCTAAAGGTGGCGAGGAGAGAGAGTGGCAGTACAACGGCACCAGTAGGCTCACCACACACCAGCTAAAGGTGGCGAGGAGAGAGAGTGGCAGTACAACGGCACCAGTGCGCTCGCCACACACCAGCTAAAGGTGGCGAGGAGAGAGAGTGACAGTACAACGGCACCAGTGCGCTCGCCACACACCAGCTAAAGGTGGCGAGGAGAGAGAGTGGCAGTACAACGGCACCAGTGCGCTTGCCACACACAGCTAAAGGTGGCGAGGAGAGAGAGTGGCAGTACAACGGCACCAGTGCGCTTGCCACACACCAGCTAAAGGTGGCGAGGAGAGAGAGTGACAGTACAACGGCACCAGTGCGCTCGCCACACACCAGCTAAAGGTGGCGAGGAGAGAGAGTGACAGTACAACGGAACCAGTGCGCTTGCCACACACAGCTAAAGGTGGCGAGGAGAGAGAGTGGCAGTACAACGGCACCAGTGCGCTCACCACACACCAGCTAAAGGTGGCGAGGAGAGAGAGTGGCAGTACAACGGCACCAGTGCGCTCGCCACACACAGCTAAAGGTGGCGAGGAGAGAGAGTGGCAGTACAACGGCACCAGTGCGCTTGCCACACACAGCTAAAGGTGGCGAGGAGAGAGAGTGGCAGTACAACGGCACCAGTGCGCTTGCCACACACCAGCTAAAGGTGGCGAGGAGAGAGAGTGGCAGTACAACGGCACCAATGCGCTCACCACACACCAGCTAAAGGTGGCGAGGAGAGAGAGTGGCAGTACAACGGCACCAGTGCGCTCACCACACACCAGCTAAAGGTGGCGAGGAGAGAGAGTGGCAGTACAACGGCACCAGTAGGCTCACCACACACCAGCTAAAGGTGGCGAGGAGAGAGAGTGACAGTACAACGGCACCAGTGCGCTCGCCACACACCAGCTAAAGGTGGCGAGGAGAGAGAGTGGCAGTACAACGGCACCAGTGCGCTCGCCACACACAGCTAAAGGTGGCGAGGAGAGAGAGTGGCAGTACGACAGCACCAGTGCGCTCGCCACACACAGCTAAAGGTGGCGAGGAGAGAGAGTGGCAGTACGACGGCACCAGTGCGCTCGCCACACACAGCTAAAGGTGGTGAGGAGAGAGAGTGGCAGTACAACGGCACCAGTGCGCTCACTACACACCAGCTAAAGGTGGCGAGGAGAGAGAGTGACAGTACAACGGCACCAGTGCGCTCACCACACACCAGCTAAAGGTGGCGAGGCGAGAGAGTGGCAGTACAACGGCACCAGTGCGCTCGCCACACACAGCTAAAGGTGGCGAGGAGAGAGAGTGGCAGTACAACGGCACCAGTGCGCTCACCACACACAGCTAAAGGTGGCGAGGAGAGAGAGTGGCAGTACAACGGCACCAGTGCGCTCACCACACACCAGCTAAAGGTGGCGAGGAGAGAGAGTGGCAGTACAACGGCACCAGTGCGCTCGCCACACACAGCTAAAGGTGGCGAGGAGAGAGAGTGGCAGTACAACGGCACCAGTGCGCTCACCACACACAGCTAAAGGTGGCGAGGAGAGAGAGTGGCAGTACAACGGCACCAGTGCGCTCACCACACACCAGCTAAAGGTGGCGAGGAGAGAGAGTGGCAGTACGACGGCACCAGTGCGCTCGCCACACACAGCTAAAGGTGGCGAGGAGAGAGAGTGGCAGTACAACGGCACCAGTGCGCTCACTACACACCAGCTAAAGGTGGCGAGGAGAGAGAGTGACAGTACAACGGCACCAGTGCGCTCACCACACACCAGCTAAAGGTGGCGAGGAGAGAGAGTGGCAGTACAACGGCACCAGTGCGCTCGCCACACACAGCTAAAGGTGGCGAGGAGAGAGAGTGGCAGTACAACGGCACCAGTGCGCTCACCACACACAGCTAAAGGTGGCGAGGAGAGAGAGTGGCAGTACAACGGCACCAGTGCGCTCACCACACACCAGCTAAAGGTGGCGAGGAGAGAGAGTGGCAGTACAACGGCACCAGTGCGCTCGCCACACACAGCTAAAGGTGGCGAGGAGAGAGAGTGGCAGTACAACGGCACCAGTGCGCTCACCACACACAGCTAAAGGTGGCGAGGAGAGAGAGTGGCAGTACAACGGCACCAGTGCGCTCACCACACACCAGCTAAAGGTGGCGAGGAGAGAGAGTGGCAGTACAACGGCACCAGTGCGCTCGCCACACACAGCTAAAGGTGGCGAGGAGAGAGAGTGGCAGTACAACGGCACCAGTGCGCTCACCACACACAGCTAAAGGTGGCGAGGAGAGAGAGTGGCAGTACAACGGCACCAGTGCGCTCACCACACACCAGCTAAAGGTGGCGAGGAGAGAGAGTGGCAGTACGACGGCACCAGTGCGCTCGCCACACACAGCTAAAGGTGGCGAGGAGAGAGAGTGGCAGTACAACGGCACCAGTGCGCTCACTACACACCAGCTAAAGGTGGCGAGGAGAGAGAGTGACAGTACAACGGCACCAGTGCGCTCACCACACACCAGCTAAAGGTGGCGAGGAGAGAGAGTGGCAGTACAACGGCACCAGTGCGCTCGCCACACACAGCTAAAGGTGGCGAGGAGAGAGAGTGGCAGTACAACGGCACCAGTGCGCTCACCACACACAGCTAAAGGTGGCGAGGAGAGAGAGTGGCAGTACAACGGCACCAGTGCGCTCACCACACACCAGCTAAAGGTGGCGAGGAGAGAGAGTGGCAGTACAACGGCACCAGTGCGCTCGCCACACACAGCTAAAGGTGGCGAGGAGAGAGAGTGGCAGTACAACGGCACCAGTGCGCTCACCACACACAGCTAAAGGTGGCGAGGAGAGAGAGTGGCAGTACAACGGCACCAGTGCGCTCACCACACACCAGCTAAAGGTGGCGAGGAGAGAGAGTGGCAGTACAACGGCACCAGTGCGCTCGCCACACACCAGCTAAAGGTGGCGAGGAGAGAGAGTGGCAGTACAACGGCACCAGTGCGCTCGCCACACACCAGCTAAAGGTGGCGAGGAGAGAGAGTGGCAGTACAACGGCACCAGTGCGCTCGCCACACACCAGCTAAAGGTGGCGAGGAGAGAGAGTGACAGTACAACGGCACCAGTGCCCTCGCCACACACCAGCTAAAGGTGGCGAGGAGAGAGAGTGACAGTACAACGGCACCAGTGCGCTCGCCACACACCAGCTAAAGGTGGCGAGGAGAGAGAGTGACAGTACAACGGCACCAGTGCGCTCGCCACACACAGCTAAAGGTGGCGAGGAGAGAGAGTGGCAGTACAACGTCACCAGTGCGCTCACCACACACAGCTAAAGGTGGCGAGGAGAGAGAGTGGCAGTACAACGGCACCAGTGCGCTCACCACACACCAGCTAAAGGTGGCGAGGAGAGAGAGTGGCAGTACAACGGCACCAGTGCGCTCGCCACACACAGCTATAGGTGGCGAGGAGAGAGAGTGGCAGTACGACGGCACCAGTGCGCTCGCCACACACAGCTAAAGGTGGCGAGGAGAGAGAGTGGCAGTACGACGGCACCAGTGCGCTCACCACACACCAGCTAAAGGTGGCGAGGAGAGAGAGTGGCAGTACAACGGCACCAGTGCGCTCGCCACACACCAGCTAAAGGTGGCGAGGAGAGAGAGTGGCAGTACAACGGCACCAGTGCGCTCGCCACACACCAGCTAAAGGTGGCGAGGAGAGAGAGTGGCAGTACAACGGCACCAGTGCGCTCGCCACACACCAGCTAAAGGTGGCGAGGAGAGAGAGTGGCAGTACAACGGCACCAGTGCGCTCACCACACACCAGCTAAAGGTGGCGAGGAGAGAGAGTGGCAGTACAACGGCACCAGTGCGCTCGCCACACACCAGCTAAAGGTGGCGAGGAGAGAGAGTGACAGTACAACGGCACCAGTGCGCTCGCCACACACCAGCTAAAGGTGGCGAGGAGAGAGAGTGACAGTACAACGGCACAAGTGCGCTCGCCACACACCAGCTAAAGGTGGCGAGGAGAGAGAGTGACAATACAACGGCACCAGTGCGCTCGCCACACACCAGCTAAAGGTGGCGAGGAGAGAGAGTGACAGTACAACGGAACCAGTGCGCTTGCCACACACCAGCTAAAGGTGGCGAGGAGAGAGAGTGGCAGTACAACGGCACCAGTGCGCTCGCCACACACCAGCTAAAGGTGGCGAGGAGAGAGAGTGTCAGTACAACGGCACCAGTGCGCTCGCCACACACCAGCTAAAGGTGGCGAGGAGAGAGAGTGACAGTACAACGGCACCAGTGCGCTCGCCACACACAGCTAAAGGTGGCGAAGAGAGAGAGTGGCAGTACAACGGCACCAGTGCGCTCGCCACACACCAGCTAAAGGTGGCGAGGAGAGAGAGTGACAGTACAACGGCACCAGTGCGCTCCCCACACACCAGCTAAAGGTGGCGAGGAGAGAGAGTGGCAGTACAACGGCACCAGTGCGCTCGCCACACACCAGCTAAAGGTGGCGAAGAGAGAGAGTGACAGTACAACGGCACCAGTGCGCTCACCACACACCAGCTAAAGGTGGCGAGGAGAGAGAGTGACAGTACAACGGCACCAGTGCGCTCACCACACACCAGCTAAAGGTGGCGAGGAGAGAGAGTGGCAGTACAACGGCACCAGTGCGCTCGCCACACACCAGCTAAAGGTGGCGAGGAGAGAGAGTGACAGTACAACGGCAACAGTGCGCTCGCCACACACAGCTAAAGGTGGCGAGGAGAGAGAGTGGCAGTACAACGGCAACAGTGCGCTCGCCACACACAGCTAAAGGTGGCGAGGAGGGAGAGTGACAGTACAACGGCACCAGTGCGCTCGCCACACACCAGCTAAAGGTGGCGAGGAGAGAGAGTGACAGTACAACGGCACCAGTGCGCTCGACACACACCAGCTAAAGGTGGCGAGGAGAGAGAGTGACAGTACAACGGCACCAGTCCGCTCGACACACACCAGCTAAAGGTGGCGAGGAGAGAGAGTGACAGTACAACGGCACCAGTGCGCTCGCCACACACCAGCTAAAGGTGGCGAGGAGAGAGAGTGACAGTACAACGGCACCAGTGCGCTCGCCACACACCAGCTAAAGGTGGCGAGGAGAGAGAGTGACAGTACAACGGCACCAGTGCGCTCGCCACACACCAGCTAAAGGTGGCGAGGAGAGAGAGTGACAGTACAACGGCACCAGTGCGCTCGCCACACACCAGCTAAAGTTGGCGAGGAGAGAGAGTGACAGTACAACGGCACCAGTGCGCTCGCCACACACAGCTAAAGGTGGCGAGGAGAGAGAGTGACAGTACAACGGCACCAGTGCGCTCACCACACACAGCTAAAGGTGGCGAGGAGAGATAGTGACAGTACAACGGCACCAGTGCGCTCGCCACACACAGCTAAAGGTGGCGAGGAGAGAGAGTGGCAGTACAACGGCACCAGTGCGCTCGCCACACACCAGCTAAAGGTGGCGAGGAGAGAGAGTGACAGTACAACGGCACCAGTGCGCTCGCCACACACAGCTAAAGGTGGCGAGGAGAGAGAGTGGCAGTACAACGGAACCAGTGCGCTCGCCACACACCAGCTAAAGGTGGCGAAGAGAGAGAGTGACAGTACAACGGCACCAGTGCGCTCGCCACACACAGCTAAAGGTGGCGAGGAGAGAGAGTGACAGTACAATGGCACCAGTGCGCTCGCCACACACCAGCTAAAGGTGGCGAGGAGAGAGAGTGACAGTACAACGGCACCAGTGCGCTCGCCACACACCAGCTAAAGGTGGCGAGGAGAGAGAGTGACAGTACAACGGCACCAGTGCGCTCGCCACACACAGCTAAAGGTGGCGAGGAGAGAGAGTGACAGTACAACGGCACCAGTGCGCTCGCCACACACAGCTAAAGGTGGCGAGGAGAGAGAGTGACAGTACAACGGCACCAGTGCGCTCGCCACACACAGCTAAAGGTGGCGAGGAGAGAGAGTGACAGTACAACGGCACCAGTGCGCTCACCACACACCAGCTAAAGGTGGCGAGGAGAGAGAGTGGCAGTACAACGGCACCAGTGCGCTCGCCACACACCAGCTAAAGGTGGCGAGGAGAGAGAGTGGCAGTACAACGGCACCAGTGCGCTCGCCACACACCAACTAAAGGTGGCGAGGAGAGAGAGTGACAGTACAACGGCACCAGTGCGCTCACCACACACCAGCTAAAGGTGGCGAGGAGAGAGAGTGACAGTACAACGGCACCAGTGCGCTCGCCACACACAGCTAAAGGTGGCGAGGAGAGAGAGTGACAGTACAACGGCACCAGTGCGCTCGCCACACACCAGCTAAAGGTGGCGAGGAGAGAGAGTGACAGTACAACGGCACCAGTGCGCTCGCCACACACAGCTAAAGGTGGCGAGGAGAGAGAGTGGCAGTACAACGGCACCAGTGCGCTCGCCACACACAGCTAAAGTTGGCGAGGAGAGAGAGTGACAGTACAACGGCACCAGTGCGCTCGCCACACAGTGACAGTACAACGGCACCAGTGCGCTCGCCACACACAGCTAAAGGTGGCGAGGAGAGAGAGTGACAGTACAACGGCACCAGTGCGCTCGCCACACACAGCTAAAGGTGGCGAGTAGAGAGAGTGGCAGTACAACGGCACCAGTGCGCTCACCACACACAGCTAAAGGTGGCGAGGAGAGAGAGTGGCAGTACAACGGCACCAGTGCGCTCGCCACACACAGCTAAAGGTGGCGAGGAGAGAGAGTGACAGTACAACGGCACCAGTGCGCTCGCCACACACAGCTAAAGGTGGCGAGGAGAGAGAGTGACAGTACAACGGCACCAGTGCGCTCGCCACACACAGCTAAAGTTGGCGAGGAGAGAGAGTGACAGTACAACGGCACCAGTGCGCTCGCCACACAGTGACAGTACAACGGCACCAGTGCGCTCGCCACACACAGCTAAAGGTGGCGAGGAGAGAGAGTGACAGTACAACGGCACCAGTGCGCTCGCCACACACAGCTAAAGGTGGCGAGGAGAGAGAGTGGCAGTACAACGGCACCAGTGCGCTCGTCACACACCAGCTAAAGGTGGCGAGGAGAGAGAGTGACAGTACAACGGCACCAGTGCGCTCGCCACACACAGCTAAAGGTGGCGAGGAGAGAGAGTGGCAGTACAACGGCACCAGTGCGCTCACCACACACAGCTAAAGGTGGCGAGGAGAGAGAGTGGCAGTACAATGGTACCAGTGCGCTCGCCACACACCAGCTAAAGGTGGCAAGGAGAGAGAGTGGCAGTACAATGGCACCAGTGCGCTCGCCACACACCAGCTAAAGGTGGCGAGGAGAGAGAGTGACAGTACAACGGCACCAGTGCGCTCGCCACACACAGCTAAAGTTGGCGAGGAGAGAGAGTGACAGTACAACGGCACCAGTGCGCTCGCCACACAGTGACAGTACAACGGCACCAGTGCGCTCGCCACACACAGCTAAAGGTGGCGAGGAGAGAGAGTGACAGTACAACGGCACCAGTGCGCTCGCCACACACAGCTAAAGGTGGCGAGGAGAGAGAGTGGCAGTACAACGGCACCAGTGCGCTCACCACACACAGCTAAAGGTGGCGAGGAGAGAGAGTGACAGTACAACGGCACCAGTGCGCTCGCCACACACAGCTAAAGGTGGCGAGGAGAGAGAGTGGCAGTACAACGGCACCAGTGCGCTCGCCACACACAGCTAAAGGTGGCGAGGAGAGAGAGTGACAGTACAACGGCACCAGTGCGCTCGTCACACACCAGCTAAAGGTGGCGAGGAGAGAGAGTGACAGTACAACGGCACCAGTGCGCTCGCCACACACAGCTAAAGGTGGCGAGGAGAGAGAGTGGCAGTACAATGGCACCAGTGCGCTCGCCACACACCAGCTAAAGGTGGCAAGGAGAGAGAGTGGCAGTACAATGGCACCAGTGCGCTCGCCACACACCAGCTAAAGGTGGCGAGGAGAGAGAGTGACAGTACAACGGCACCAGTGCGCTCACCACACAGTGACAGTACAACGGCACCAGTGCGCTCGCCACACACAGCTAAAGGTGGCGAGGAGAGAGAGTGACAGTACAACGGCACCAGTGCGCTCGCCACACACAGCTAAAGGTGGCGAGGAGAGAGAGTGACAGTACAACGGCACCAGTGCGCTCGCCACACACAGCTAAAGGTGGCGAGGAGAGAGAGTGGCAGTACAACGGCACCAGTGCGCTCGCCACACACAGCTAAAGGTGGCGAGGAGAGAGAGTGGCAGTACAACGGCACCAGTGCGCTCGCCACACACAGCTAAAGGTGGCGAGGAGAGAGAGTGACAGTACAACGGCACCAGTGCGCTCGCCACACACAGCTAAAGTTGGCGAGGAGAGAGAGTGACAGTACAACGGCACCAGTGCGCTCGCCACACAGTGACAGTACAACGGCACCAGTGCGCTCGCCACACACAGCTAAAGGTGGCGAGGAGAGAGAGTGACAGTACAACGGCACCAGTGCGCTCGCCACACACAGCTAAAGGTGGCGAGTAGAGAGAGTGGCAGTACAACGGCACCAGTGCGCTCACCACACACAGCTAAAGGTGGCGAGGAGAGAGAGTGGCAGTACAACGGCACCAGTGCGCTCGCCACACACAGCTAAAGGTGGCGAGGAGAGAGAGTGACAGTACAACGGCACCAGTGCGCTCGCCACACACAGCTAAAGGTGGCGAGGAGAGAGAGTGACAGTACAACGGCACCAGTGCGCTCGCCACACACAGCTAAAGTTGGCGAGGAGAGAGAGTGACAGTACAACGGCACCAGTGCGCTCGCCACACAGTGACAGTACAACGGCACCAGTGCGCTCGCCACACACAGCTAAAGGTGGCGAGGAGAGAGAGTGACAGTACAACGGCACCAGTGCGCTCGCCACACACAGCTAAAGGTGGCGAGGAGAGAGAGTGGCAGTACAACGGCACCAGTGCGCTCGTCACACACCAGCTAAAGGTGGCGAGGAGAGAGAGTGACAGTACAACGGCACCAGTGCGCTCGCCACACACAGCTAAAGGTGGCGAGGAGAGAGAGTGGCAGTACAACGGCACCAGTGCGCTCACCACACACAGCTAAAGGTGGCGAGGAGAGAGAGTGGCAGTACAATGGTACCAGTGCGCTCGCCACACACCAGCTAAAGGTGGCAAGGAGAGAGAGTGGCAGTACAATGGCACCAGTGCGCTCGCCACACACCAGCTAAAGGTGGCGAGGAGAGAGAGTGACAGTACAACGGCACCAGTGCGCTCGCCACACACAGCTAAAGTTGGCGAGGAGAGAGAGTGACAGTACAACGGCACCAGTGCGCTCGCCACACAGTGACAGTACAACGGCACCAGTGCGCTCGCCACACACAGCTAAAGGTGGCGAGGAGAGAGAGTGACAGTACAACGGCACCAGTGCGCTCGCCACACACAGCTAAAGGTGGCGAGGAGAGAGAGTGGCAGTACAACGGCACCAGTGCGCTCACCACACACAGCTAAAGGTGGCGAGGAGAGAGAGTGACAGTACAACGGCACCAGTGCGCTCGCCACACACAGCTAAAGGTGGCGAGGAGAGAGAGTGGCAGTACAACGGCACCAGTGCGCTCGCCACACACAGCTAAAGGTGGCGAGGAGAGAGAGTGACAGTACAACGGCACCAGTGCGCTCGTCACACACCAGCTAAAGGTGGCGAGGAGAGAGAGTGACAGTACAACGGCACCAGTGCGCTCGCCACACACAGCTAAAGGTGGCGAGGAGAGAGAGTGGCAGTACAATGGCACCAGTGCGCTCGCCACACACCAGCTAAAGGTGGCAAGGAGAGAGAGTGGCAGTACAATGGCACCAGTGCGCTCGCCACACACCAGCTAAAGGTGGCGAGGAGAGAGAGTGACAGTACAACGGCACCAGTGCGCTCGACACACACCAGCTAAAGGTGGCGAGGAGAGAGAGTGACAGTACAACGGCACCAGTGCGCTCGCCACACACAGCTAAAGGTGGCGAGGAGAGAGAGTGGCAGTACAACGGCACCAGTGCGCTCACCACACACAGCTAAAGGTGGCGAGGAGAGAGAGTGACAGTACAACGGCACCAGTGCGCTCGCCACACACAGCTAAAGGTGGCGAGGAGAGAGAGTGGCAGTACAACGGCACCAGTGCGCTCGCCACACACAGCTAAAGGTGGCGAGGAGAGAGAGTGACAGTACAACGGCACCAGTGCGCTCGTCACACACCAGCTAAAGGTGGCGAGGAGAGAGAGTGACAGTACAACGGCACCAGTGCGCTCGCCACACACAGCTAAAGGTGGCGAGGAGAGAGAGTGGCAGTACAATGGCACCAGTGCGCTCGCCACACACCAGCTAAAGGTGGCAAGGAGAGAGAGTGGCAGTACAATGGCACCAGTGCGCTCGCCACACACCAGCTAAAGGTGGCGAGGAGAGAGAGTGACAGTACAACGGCACCAGTGCGCTCACCACACAGTGACAGTACAACGGCACCAGTGCGCTCGCCACACACAGCTAAAGGTGGCGAGGAGAGAGAGTGACAGTACAACGGCACCAGTGCGCTCGCCACACACAGCTAAAGGTGGCGAGGAGAGAGAGTGACAGTACAACGGCACCAGTGCGCTCGCCACACACAGCTAAAGGTGGCGAGGAGAGAGAGTGGCAGTACAACGGCACCAGTGCGCTCGCCACACACAGCTAAAGGTGGCGAGGAGAGAGAGTGGCAGTACAACGGCACCAGTGCGCTCGCCACACACAGCTAAAGGTGGCGAGGAGAGAGAGTGACAGTACAACGGCACCAGTGCGCTCGCCACACACCAACCAAAGGTGGCGAGGAGAGAGAGTGACAGTACAACGGCACCAGTGCGCTCGCCACACACCAACCAAAGGTGGCGAGGAGAGAGAGTGACAGTACAACGGCACCAGTGCGCTCGCCACACACAGCTAAAGGTGGCGAGGAGAGAGAGTGACAGTACAACGGCACCAGTGCGCTCGCCACACACCAACTAAAGGTGGCGAGGAGAGAGAGTGACAGTACAACGGCACCAGTTCGCTCGTCACACACCAGCTAAAGGTGGCGAGGAGAGAGAGTGACAGTACAACGGCACCAGTGCGCTCGCCACACACAGCTAAAGGTGGCGAGGAGAGAGAGTGGCAGTACAATGGCACCAGTGCGCTCGCCACACACCAGCTAAAGGTGGCAAGGAGAGAGAGTGGCAGTACAATGGCACCAGTGCGCTCGCCACACACCAGCTAAAGGTGGCGAGGAGAGAGAGTGACAGTACAACGGCACCAGTGCGCTCGCCACACACAGCTAAAGGTGGCGAGGAGAGAGAGTGATAGAGCCAATTGAGTGGATAAGGAAGTCATGATTGATAAGGGGCCAATGGAGGCAATAAAAAGAATAATCACCACGCTTGGGGAGGAGAGAATAGAGTTGGCGTTGTTGTCTTTTGTGAATCAGTGTGTCATAGTAATTTAGCGTTGTTTTATATTCTAGCAGAGTGATTTGCTGTTAAATAATTTTGAATGTTTATTTCTTTATTTTCTTCTGTCAATTACTGTTTTGTTTCTTAAACCCGTCTGTTGGTTATTTTTCTTTGTTTTGTTCTGTGAGCTGGCAAGTGTGCCGCCTTTTTTCTTTAAAAAACTTTATTGTAAAAAGTGTAAGTGTACATTTTATGGTGCTTTTTCACCATAGAGGTTGAAGGGGTGCCATTTATTTTTTATTGTAAATCCTTTTCCCCTGTTTTTGATGCAGTTAGGAAGTCAGGACAGTCCGTCATTTAATTTTCTTTATTTTTACGTAGAATATCGAGTATTTGGGGGTTTAGTCTGTGGTATCTTATGTTTTGGCCTTTGCCTAATTCTGAAGAGATTGCCTTAATTTTGAGTGGTGACAAAAAAGAAGAAAATATCTAAAATAAAGACAAGCACAAAGTATTTGTGGGTTCAGATTTTTTTATTTATGTTTTTTCCCTGACCCTTGACCAGGCATGTAACAGCTGTATGTATTTTATATATTTAATCATATATTCATTCTTTATTAAAGTCCCTGTAAAGTCAAAATTAAGTATGTGTTCTGAGTTTGTCACACCACAGAAAAATGTGTTATTAGCCACCCAGCCAAATTTGAATGATAAAAAAAGCTTCAAGTACATAAAATAAGTTATCAAAATCTTGAAAAAATTAGCAATATTCTCTGCTCTCAAACGCTGGGGGCGTGTCCGCTGGCTGCGCTGAAACCACGCCCACTCGCGGGAAGCACTCACTACTAGTTGTCGGCGCGACCAGAGGATGGAGACCGAGGCGGTAGATAGTCGGTTCGGCCCATAGGTTCGGCCCCATTCACCAGTAACAACGGATTATCAGTGAATCCCAGTTGTCTCCGACAAAAGTTTATAAAATTATCACGTGTAAAATGATCACTACAGAGGCGGGTGTTTGCGGTGATCCTCAACTCTCCATCAAGGTGGCTCTTCACAAAATTAATCCACCTCTTCTTGATGTGATAATTTTTCGGAAATGTAAATAAGGACATCGATCTGTTTTGTACGTGACCGCATCCAGGTAGTACGCATTTCCGTGACGAAGGCATAGCTAGCTAGAAAACTGTAGGCTTTAGTAACTAATAATACTGACAGTAACTCACGATTGAGCGGCAAACTAATGTGAATGTGCTCTAGTTATATTGTTAGGGGAGCGGCCAGCCTCAGCGGCTCCAGTGCGTCATCAAGTAGGGGCGTGTCCAGGAGCTCAGGCACTCCAGAGCCCTCCAGTGCGTCATCAAGACCCCGTTTTAGCCCCGCCCCAAAAATCCGGAACACAGCAATGATGAAAAACTGTTTAACGGTCTACTCATAGGTCGGCAACCCGCGGCTCTTAAGCGCCGCCCTAGTGGCTCCCTGGAGCTTTTTCAAAAATATGAAAATGGAAAAAATATTTTTTGTTTTAATATAATTTCTGTAGGAGGAAACACATGACAAACATTCTTAAAGTTTTTCAACGTTGTAAAAATGTGTCTAATAAATATTTAATTCCAAAATTTCTGTCAACGAAGAATTTACGTCATAGACTGCGACACACGTGTCTGTCAGATCGGCGTGATGCCAGACCGGTGGCTGACAAACAAACAAACAAACAAACCGGCGGGTGTGTCATGGCCATGGGCCATGGATCCCAAGGGGAAAAAGAGAAAGATAGCTGAGGTGCACTCCCAACGCAATAGAGTGCGGCGCCGGACTAGATTTGATGGCCGAGTGCGAGCGCGAGCGCGGGCGGTAATGCACTCACTCTGTGTGTGCGGGTTGCGGGAGAATAAAACGATTTGCGGACTCCCGCAAACTAGAAATATCTATGAATAAAACATATAAAAACGAATAGATTTTTATTCATCTGTTGCAGAAAAGCAACAAGAAACAACTAAAACAAAATAGAAACGATTTCCAGGCCAGAGTTTCTATTCATAACATGTTTGCAGCGTTGAGCGATGTAGCCAATCACAGACATATGTGTTGATTTCTTGAACGCAATGGCCAATCTGAAGCATTAAAATAGACTCCCCTCACCGCTCAAAACGGACTTTTTGTTCAGTGCTGAATTATGTATGCTGGCAAATCCTCTAATTATAACAAACAAAGTGTGGATATTATGAAAGATTCATTGTGCAGTCAGCTTCATTGATAATAACAAGTGTGAGATCGCGATGAACTGTCAGCTTTTTAGGAATTATTAAGGGAGCGCACTTTGCTCGCATTCAGTCATGCCAAACCATGCACGCAGTAGCTGCTTGCTTTAATGTTAAATTAACAGTGGTTTGTGTGTTAATTATTTAATAACAAATAATTTATCAGGAGTATTTATGCTGATGTGTATGGTGGCGACACGTAGGCTAACTTGAAAGTATTTGGAGGTACAGAAAAAAGTCTATTTGCGGGCGGGAGCGGGACAAAACATAAATGTTGCGGGCGGGAGAAAGTAACATAGAAAGTTGAGAACGTCAGTTATAACGACCCACGTATTAAAAAATGGTCGGGTTTAAATCGGGCTCGGGCTGATAATTACGTTTAATAATGTGTTATTAACACATTAACGGGCTCGGACACAACGTGCACGGGCTCGGGTAATAGTCGGGGTCGGGCTTGATTTTTTGGGCCCGATCTAAGCTCTAATTTGTAAGCTACTACTTATCATTTTGATAGTAGGGGGCTAATAAAGCAAATATAACACTTACAGCATGTGTTGCCTTCATTATAAGGCTTATATAAAGCTTTTCAATTTTTGCGGCTCCAGACAGATTTTTTATTTATTTTTTGGTCCAATATGGCTCTTTCAACATTTTGGGTTGCCGACCCCTGGTCTAACTCCACAATTCAGTACTTCACAGTTCACAGTCTTTGTAATATGTTTTAGCAATACATTTCTAACATTTATAATGTGTTTAGAATTTTTCTTTAGAATTGCCTTTACAGGGACTTTAATAGGCCTATGTGTATTTTTGTAATATGTTACTATATGCTTTGACACTCTGAGCATTGAAAAACACATTGAACTTTTAATTAAGATAATAATAATAACAACATTTTTTCATCCAAAACACATTTATCAATATTAGCAGGGTTTCCTTATAGTCCAGATTGTGACATAAGGAATTAGGATGCTCTGAGATGACCTATGCTATTCAATCAGCCAAGAGATCACTTCCTGTCTATTGGTTTGTTGACAGGATGTCATGTGACTTTCAAATCCGGGCCAAAACAGCTCTGCTTTATATTCTCCCAAAAGACATGCAATGGAGGCCCGGACATCTTTACACGCAGCGCACTACCTTTAGAAACGTGTGTCTACACATTTGCCCTTCCTGTCACATGGCGCAGACCAAAGGGCCAAAGCACAACCCACGACTCTTCCTGTGATCTTCACACTTGTCACTTTTCTGTTTCATTAGAACATGTAGTTGTGAAAGACATACATGGGCATTTTTTGTGTTCAGGTGTAATTATTCTGCAATATTAAGCTAAATATCATTTCATGCTTCTCTGATTGGATCAGTGGTAACCCACAATGCACTTTTCTTACAGATTCGCAGGTGCAGTGCATGGTCGCCCTTTTGGCTCGATAGTGTGATCGGCTCCTTTTAGGAACTGGATATGGAGGTGGCCCAGCTGCACGACTGTTAATGTTGCTTTTCTCAAGGCATTGTGGGAAACTTGATCACTGAGTCCATTGTTAAACAGGAGGGATGGGGCTCATCTTTACTGACTCCACTCCTCTATATTTTTCCATTTTTTTAGGCTTTCTACTTTTTCTTTTTTAATTAATTTGCTCTTTTGGGGAAGGCTAAAGTCACAATGGAGGGCTAATGTGTCATGTCATTCACCTGACCCGTAATTAAATGACATGACTCCTTTGGCTGGGGATCTTTCTGACTTCAATAACCTCAGTGACTAGAAAAATGACCAACAAATATAATTTCATTATTAAAATAATTATGATATATAAATAAATAAAAAAATTAAATAAATAAATGCAACCAATTCCCTGGGGCATTTTCCTACCGAATATTACTGTCAATTGTAAAGCGCTTGTTATTCGATGGCAGGCTGACAGTATAACATGCCTGTGAATGTTTTTAATTCTGCTGTGATAAGTACTCTGGGTCAAAGGACTTTACACAGGAAGTGTTGGAATTCATTTGGAGGCGTTTTGATGCTGACAGGCAAGGACACAGGCCTCAGATTGTGGGATAGGGGGGTTATCCGGTCAGCCTTTTCAGCTTTTTCCTCTATGATGAGACTCATAACTGTAACATTTATGGAACAACTGTCCAAACATTGAGCCTTTATTGTAAAATCCACCAAATGAGCCACCTGTTAATGCAATCAGTGTGATTCTGTTACCTAAGCAATGACAGCTGAGCTGACTTTTAGGGGGCTAGAATTAAAGGCATGGGACTGACCCCCCCCCCCCCGCCCCCCAGAACCACCTATTGTTTGTACAGCAACCTAAGAAAAAAAAAGTGCAAATTAAAACAAACCAAATAATTTGTCCTCTTTCCATTTGCATGCATCAATCTCAAACATCATCTTACTTAACTCTCTCTTTATTACAGTTATCCATATAAACATTGTTGACGTTAAAGTATCATGATAATACATACATTATGCATATATAGTTATATTTTTATTACGTTAAAATTCTGCAAATGCTGCTTTCTCCAAGAAGCAGCCTATTAGGCGATTCGTACTTTTTGCTGATAAAAACATAATATATATTTTTTTACTCCACAAGTAGTCAAGTTTACATTTTGTAAACACAAGTTTACATTTTCCTCTACGTTGAGCCTTTAAAAAAATTTTTTTTTTTTTTATCGTATACGGTATAAGGTAACTTAAAGTTAACAAATCAATACGTTTTCTTTTTTTGACAGTGTATCTTGTGCACGAGCTCTGATGAATGACTACGCAACATTCCCTGAGCGTGCGCCCCTCCCTGCCGCCTCTGAGCTCACTGCGCATGCGCAGAGCGCTGTCAGGGCACGGCACACACTCACAGCGACAGTATGGCGGCGGGCTGCTGCAGGAGGGATGCTGCTGTCGCCGCTGCCTTCACAATGTGATCGGAATATCGTCTACTTGCGGAAAGACTACATCCACCCCCGAGGCCTGTCGCCGTGATCTCGATAAGATGACCAGGCTCGCCGATTACTTCGTGGTAGTCGGCTACGATCTCGATAAGAGAGGTAAGAGAGAGAGAAACAGCAAGCGATTCTTCCTCCTCCTCTCCTCCTCCTCCCCTCCTCCTCCTCCTCCTCCTCCTCCTCCTCCTCCTCCTCCTGATCTGTTAGATTGGAGTGTATTAGTCGCGGTTTATTCACGGTAAACACAGCAGAAGGCGGAGGGAGAGGGACACAGTCCCGAGTCAGCTGATTCCGGCCTGGGATGGGCGAGTTACTATCAGCCGCGGATGTCCCAGGCCTCTGGATCTTTACTCCCGAACTCAAAAGCCGAACCCCACCGAAGTAGAACGAAGACGGGACTGTCTATATGCCCTTTTACGCGATTCATGATTAGAAGTTTGACCGCGGGTACTATTTTTGTTGTTTTGCCAGGGTGTGACTGTTCTAACAGGGATTTATCAGCGTAACCTTTGCCACTTGTGTTTGTCATGTAACAGCCTGTTATATTGACCAGTATGCACCTGTAGAGTTGAATAGAAATGCGAAAGTTGCACCAGTTCATTCCTAAGACATGTCAACAAACATCAATAACATGCAGCATGGCACTAAGGCTTTTGGTAGTGTCTAAACTTAATAGGTTGCCTACCTAAACAGCATGCTTGGGCTCCTGTGATTCACAAAATGCTGTCCTAGTTGGCAACAAACAAGGTTTTGTTTACAAAAATGTAGCACTGTTTTAGCCTGCATGATTCTGCATTATTAAAGGAATAGTAGTTCCTTATAACAGTTTAAAATCTGTATTCTGAACTTGTATGGCAGTAATAGTTTTGCAAAATGCTACAGGAGAAATTTAAAAGAGTCTAGGGCTGCAACAACTAATCGATAAAATCGATAATAATCGATTATGAAAATCGTTGTCAACGAATGTCATTATCGATTAGTTGGTCTGCTTACGTCACGGGGAGCGTTTACTGATGACGTCACTTTCATGACAACACAGTCGATCGCGAAATGGCAGCGAGTACCTACAGATCAATCGACGGCAGAAAAAAAGTGTGCACCCCAAGCCGGGGCTGTTTACACCTGGCCACTTCATGCGTTTTCTCAGATCGGATAGCTCTGATTTATCAAAACGATTCCATTTACACCTGGTCACATAAATGTGTTTTCGCTCTTCAATTCCCGCGCTATATGCAGATTTAATGGAGTTCACGTCACCGAAAGCAACAGATATGAGCTGCATTTTATTGATTAGCAGTTAAAATCAAAATCAAACACCGCAATAAGAGAGAGCGGCAACAGCACTGGTAAGATCATTTCGTTTCTTTACTTTTAATGATGATGATTGTGCGTTAAGCGTCTGCGACTTACTTTCACTTTGATTTGCGATAGTTTGCTCGTTGGCTTGATGAATAGATCGCTCATCTGCGGTAATGCGTGTTGCAGTAGCGTCGTCATATCCGGCTATAACATTACATTGCCTATAACACACTCTCACATGTTTATTTTTTTTTTTAGCATTTTTGGGAGGAGTAAAATGTACATATGTGGTTTCAACAACTAGGCTAGATGCATTTACACTTTTCCAGTTTCGTATGGAATGAGTCTCAGATCTCCTCCTGAAGTGGTTTGAGCGCGTTTAGAAGGGCTTTTACACCTGGTCTTTTCACGATCCGATAGCTATCTGATCTGAGAAAACAATGCTACTGTGTAAACAGCTTTGTTTACTAACTTCGGAACAGTCACACTAGATCTATTTTGTCTCGAGCATCAGGTTGCGCAATCAGTTCGCTCGCAACATAAGTGATGGATTAAAATAGCGCTACCGCAGAAATAGGTTAAATTAAAACGGTGTTTACAAAGTGAAGCACTAAATATAAAAGCAGTTAATAACAGCAGCAGTAAAAGATTTTTTTTTTTAGTCACTGTAGTCAGTGGTTTTCAGCGAATGCTTGTGCACTAATGCATAATTTTTCCTGTCTTTTTAATCAAGCCTGTTAGCTTGCTGTGTACCTCCATTCCGTTCTCTTTTTATAGCATTTGTCTACTATTAAGTTTTAATTGTTTTTCAAACGCGATCTACTGCGGCTCTACTACAATCACACGTTTGTTTTTAGTCTTTCTATATTTAAATTATCAATGTATTAAGGTTTAATATGTCAAAAATAAAGATTATATTAGTAAAACTCAATGTGTGGCTTTTGCACTTTTTAAAGTACACTTTTACACATGAATACCCTGATTTAAGGTTTTATTTAATTATAATAAACAAAAAATCTAATAAAAAAAAAAAACACTTTATCCGATTAATCGATTAATTGAAAAAATAATCGTCCGATTAATCGATTATCAAAATAATCGTTAGTTGCAGCCCTAGGGTTGGTCTATGCCATGGCAATGAATGTTGACTGAAAATGTCAAGCATCCAAAAGCAAGTAAATTCACAATCTTAAATGTATCTTAAATGTAAAAGCATCTTAAATGTGTTTTTGTGGGCCACATTGCGATAAGTTATATGATAACTTTGTGTAAGGAAAAGACACACATATCATTTTTTTGCATCCTTTGACATGACATGACAATCCATTGTCAAAAAGTTAGCAGGACGTTTAGGAAAATTTCTCCTTTTGTGTTCCACAGATTTTGAAACAACATGAGTTTTCGGCACATTTTTCAAAATATCTTCTTTGGGTTTCACAGAAAAAAGAAAGTCAAACATTTAAAGTATACTTATTTTAATGTGAATGAATGTAGAGAGCTTTGAGCTTTCTGTAAAATTCTCTGTCTTTAGTGAGTTTTGTTATCGGGAGGTTGAGTGTTTTAGTTAGTGGCCTAGATTCCTGCCATATAATGGTCCCGGTGAGCATGCATAATTTACCAACCCTCATCCGAAGAAAGCAAGTTGCTGGAAACTCGCATCAAACCTTTGAAACCTTTATTTAGAGAGCTGGCTCTGTGCATGTCTTATTCCTTATTTATGAGGCACACACAAAACATGGTGAGTCCCCTTTTTAACGACAGTATCTGGGACTCGTGAGTCGAATCTGCATGTTAAATTGCATGATGTGTGCAGTGGTCCGCTTCAAGAGTTGTTTGGCGCAGATAGATCTTTTTGGTTTTTGTTACCCGTGAGATGCAGCTATTCGTATGTGGCCGTACACGTAGTCTGACAGGATGTTGAAAGACTGCACGCGGTGCAGAATGTCTTCCTTTCCTGTTTCTAGCCTTCTGCTGCGTTTCAGCATCTGGTAAGCAGACCTTCACATTACAGTAAAGGTGTGTGGAGAAAAACAACAACAGAGCTCTCCTGAAGTCAGGGATTTGCTCTTTTTATGCCCAGTGATATCCAATAATAAAAAAAACCTCATGAAATTCTAAAAATAACATGAAAGTACAACAGAAATCGTTCATGTTCTAGCTTGCAATGCAACATAGCAGCAAGCTAAATCAGTTTGAATGGCCCGGATTGAGCTGTTCCATGGGCAGACCTGTGACGTTATAAAGCTGTGCTGTTGTGGTTTGACATCACATTCGTGAGATCTGTGAGGAATCGGCGAGTGAAAGTGTTTCTACATGTTTCCCATCCCTTCACACTTGACATCTGTCTCACAAGTTACGTTTTTTTTTTTAAATATGTGAAATAATGTCTAGCAGATAGCAGACATGTTCTGCCATGTTGAGGCTTGGTGCTCATGAGGGAAATTTGAGCTTGAATCTCGCTTGCAACATCTTCTGATCCTGTTTCTTCTTTTATCTGACAATTTCCTGTCTTTTGTTTGTTGTACCCTTATAAAAAGTAAGCTTAAATGGATTGTTCACCCCAAAATCACCCCCAACCCAAAGGAAGAATTGTTTTTGTTTTGATCCATGCAATTAAAGTCAATGGGGTTCAAAACAACCCTATTGGACCCCATTGACTTACATCGTATTCAAATGGTTTTGAAACAATAAAAAAAAAAAAAAAATCCGAATTTTTACTTTTGACAAAAGTGTATATTTCAAAATTTCCTCTTTGGGTTCCACAGAAAAATTAAATTTATCAAATTTTGTGATTTTCTGTTTTTAGTTGTCTGGATTTAAGTTGAATGGTTTTATTACATTTTAATAATCAATGATTTAAGAATCAATTCTTTGAAATGTCCCCCCCCTCCATAAATTCTGTGTTGTGTATTTATTTTTTTCTGGCAATCAAATTAAGGCATAAATATTAATTTATTTTGTCTTAATCATATGAAATTAAACAAACTTTTTTTTGGTGCACAACTTGCTGCACAACAGAGCTTTACTGTTCAAATTAAAACATGGAGGAAATTGCGATTATTCCTTAAATTAAATTTAAATAATAATAATAATTATTATTATTATTGGTGTTAATATTATTATTACTACATTGAAACATAGCTAAATTCTACTGTACAACAGTAATATGTTTGTGTCATAATTTCTTTAGGTTAAACCACACTATCTTGATGGGTTGCTGTGAAGAGCTTTGAGTTTTTGTGTGTTCATGATATGAGGATAGTTTTTTCTCAAATGAAACGATAAAATGCTGATGAAGTGAGACTCAGAGATGAAGTTCATGTATTCATGAGGAATACAGTGAGACGGCAGAGGCTGTAATGCTTCATCACGCATGCTTTAGTGTGTAGGCCTATGTTATAAATTAAACCGTACATCTGCGCCATTCATTCACAAAGAGACACTCAGAGCATGCAGGATTCAGATTTAAATAGTCTTTTTGCGGTTTAATATTCACAAACATTAGTCTATATTGTGATTTGATTTAACTGTACTGATCTACTTTTAATTTATTCATCCAAGACTTGACAAATTCTGTGAAATTCCACGTTATACAGTAAATTTAGTTTTTATGACTGGATTCCACAATTCCGTCCGTGTTTTGTGCATCGCGGGAACGACCCCATCATTTTTTGTTCGCTCAAGAAGTCTGGAGTGAATTTTGGGTGAACTATCCCTTTAAGCCCTGTTATATTTATGTCTACCTGACACATGTCTCTGAGAGGTGTCACATCTCTGAAAACATAGTGATTGTGAGCCTGGACATGTTTCAAAGGATTTTTATGAAGTGGTGCTTACTCAACACCCAGAGGGCTGGTGCTCTTAAATGAGATAACCTCGCTCAGTGTTTTGTTTACCAGTGCAGAACACGTCCAACTGACCCAGGGGCCATGTCCCTGTCTCGGGCCCTTTGCCTTAGTCTCCGTCAGTCATATAGCCCACAAATCTGGCTCAAGAAATCACCATTCTTGTGCCAGAAGGACTGCATCAGTGGAGGGCAGTGAGCTGTCAGGGTGGAGTCACCCAGCATCTGTTGTGAAACTGCGCAACACCACTTGTCCGCTTGATTTCCAGGCCCTGCAAGGAGAACGGCGCTGAATAGGATTCTCTGGACGAGGGGCTTTCTGTTTAAAAAACAGGAAATGGGAGTTGAGGCTCTAGGGAGAAGACATGATTGAATGAGAATTCAGATTGTGTGATAGTGAGAAAATGGTGGTCTAGAGTTTGGGGTGGGCTTCATTGGACATCCATGGAAATGTCTTTTGGGGTTCGGCGTACAGCCCCAAACCCCCCCCCCCCCCCCCCCTTTCTCGCAGGCCTCTTTCTCTTGCTCTCTCTCAGTTTTTCTTGGGAGGAGCCCGGCTGAAAACAGAGAGGCCCTAAACAAAAGAGGAGAGTTTGTTCTGGTGCACACTCATTGTGAGAGTTGTCTCTGCCAGTCTGTTTTCCTGTTTCCGTGGCTAGACTAACAAATAAACAGACGTCGTCTGAACAAAATACCTCGTTACAGTTTAGTAGTAATGATTTCATGAACTTCTTCACCGAGAAAATTGAAAGCATCAGAATCAAAATCGTAAACGTTCGATCTTTGCTCGCGCCTTATAATTCGGCCGCAATTATCACCCCGCAAGAACAATTACAATGCTTTACAACCATAGAACAAAAAGAGTTAAATAAACTTATCACTTCATCTAAAACAACAACATGTTTATTAGATCCTATACCAACTGAACTACTGAAAGAAGTGTTACCTGTAGTGGAAGAGCCTCTTCTCAATATTATTAACTCATCTTTATCTTTAGGTCATGTTCCAAGAACGTTCAAGCTGGCAGTTATAAAACCTCTTATTAAGAAACCACAATTAGATCCAAATAACCTAGCAAATTACAGACCCATTTCGAATCTTCCATTTATGTCAAAAATATTAGAAAAAGTTGTGTCCGCTCAACTCGGCTCTTTCTTGCAAGAAAACGACATCTATGAAAAGTTTCAGTCTGGATTCAGGCCACATCATAGCACTGAAACTGCGCTTGTTAGAATCACAAATGATTTACTTTTAGCTTCGGACCAAGGCTGTATCTCAGTACTAGTTTTACTTGATCTTAGTGCTGCGTTCGATACTATAGATCACACAATACTCTTAGATCGACTACAAAATTACACTGGTGTTCAAGGACAAGCATTAAGCTGGTTCAGGTCATACTTATCTGACCGCTACCATTTCGTCTACTTAAATGGAGAAAAATCGATTATAACTTCGGCAAACTATGGAGTGCCGCAGGGATCTGTGTTAGGCCCTTTATTATTCTCAATATATATGCTGCCACTTGGTAATATTCTAAGGAAACATGGAATTAGTTTCCATTGTTATGCTGATGACACTCAAATATATATTTCCTCACGGCCAGATGAATACGCTAAATTATCCAAATTGACAGATTGTGTTAAAGATATAAAAGATTGGATGACGCATAATTTTCTTTTATTAAATCCAGACAAGACAGAGGTAATACTTATCGGTTCTAAAAACCATCCACAAAACCTTTCACAGCACGACTTTAACACAGTAGGATGCCCTTTTACTCTATCCGCTACAGTAAAAGACCTGGGTGTTACATTAGACTGCAACCTGTCTTTTGAAAAGCATATTTCATATGTTACAAAAACAGCCTTTTTCCACCTTAGAAACATTGCTAAGCTACGTAATATGCTATCAGTCTCTGATGCAGAAAAGTTAGTTCATGCATTCATGACCTCGAGACTAGATTACTGTAATGCTTTATTAGCTGGTTGTCCTGCATCTTCAATAAACAAGCTACAGTTAGTCCAAAATGCAGCCGCTAGAGTTCTTACTAGATCAAGAAAATATGATCATATAACACCGATTTTATCATCACTTCATTGGTTACCTATAAAGTTCCGTATTAATTACAAGGTATTGCTTTTGACCTATAAAGCTCTAAATGGTTTAGCTCCAGTCTATTTAACGGATCTTCTATCGCCTTACAATCCATCGCGCTCTTTAAGATCACTAGATTCGAGGTTTCTGGTCATTCCTAGGATATCCAGATCCACCAAAGGAGGCAGAGCATTTTCACATTTAGCTCCGAAGCTCTGGAATAGCCTTCCTGATATTGTTCGTTGCTCAGACTCGCTCTCCCAGTTTAAAACTAGACTGAAGACGCATCTATTTAGCCAGGCATTCATATAAATTTTTATCTTACAGTTACTGTAAATTCGGCCTCTAGTTCATAAACGCCAGAGGAGAACTGGCCCCCGACTGAGCCTGGGTTCTCCCAAGGTTTTTTTTTCTCCATTGGGTCATCTGATGGGGTGTTAGGACACCATTAGGTCACTGGATGGAGTTTTTCGGTTCCTTGCCACTGTTGCCTTAGGCTTGCTCAGTTGGGGATATTCAAATTAATTAACCAATCATACCATTGATCAGCTCTACCAAACTTGGATGTCTTTTTTTCCAGTAATAAACAAACATTAAGTTGTTTTGATTGATACTGTGAAGCAGCTTTGATACAATCTGTATTGTGAAAAGCGCTATATAAATATATTTGACTTGACTTGACTTGACTTGTTTAACCCTTGCGTGCCGTTGAGAATTTATGTTAAAACGATTGTCTGCAGTATGATGAGCTACATTACTAACTTATAACCAGTCATCTAAAATAAAACTAGCCTAGATTTTTACAAAAATGTGCTTGTAAAACTTGCTGCCTCAAGCAAGGTGGTTTTGAGTGGATGTCAAGTAATCTGGTTCTTGAATCAAAACACTCATCACAACTAGTTCATTACGATTCCAGGACGAATGATTCGATTCAATTTAGCAAAACAAGCTCATACTTAATTCAGTGTAGTAACTAACTGACTGTTCATATGACAATATTTAGTTAAAGATACACATTTCGCTGACACAATGTTAGGGTGTTATAATTGGTTGCCAATTAAAAACATACAGCACAACCAGAGTAGTATAATACTTTTTAGTGAATAAAACACATTTTTAATGGAAAACTACAGCATTTATTACAAATTATTAATCCATGCACATAATTATTTTTTAAATCATGTGCCCTCGTAATCTTTAATCAAAATACCTTCCCCGTTTGCAGCGACATCTCCTCTCTTCTCTGATGACATGTTTACTGGTGCGAGGGCGGGACAACCTGTCACTCACATGAGATCGACCAATAGCAAACCACAACCATCTAAATCAAGCCCCGCCCTATTTTATTTCTTGTTTGAGAAGCCATTTCATTCAGATATATGTCACAATAGGGAAAAAAAGACCATTGCAACTTCCGTTTCATGCCGACTTAAAGATAAACCGAAGCAGAATTGTTCAATTTGTTATGATTCCCATTTCATCAGTCCAAATAGTAACATGCCAAAGTGTGAAACTTAAAAAAAAAAGTTGGTGGTTTACCAATAGTGGCCCACCTTTAACAGATCTGCTCTCTGCCTTAGACAAACGCACTGACTCAGCCGGATGTCTAGAAATATTCACCAGTAGAGTACAGAACAGATTCTTATTCATGAGGAAGAATAAGGCCGAAGGGGTCCATGGCGTGACACGCCGGCCGCTCTGTGTTACCATGACTCCCCAATTCTGGTCATCTGGCTTGACTATAAACGGTTCTGTGCCGAGAAAAGGGTGGCTGGGTCCGTGGATACAGAAGCCCGGTCCCCATGCCTGCAGCGTATGGCCGCAAAGCTCTGATGGCCAGCTGGTGGATGAATACTTCTCATTCATGTGGCAGCCGAGGGGCTAGAGGGCAATGGAGATTGCCCTCATTCTGAGAGACAGGGGGGCTCAGTGTACACACACACAGACACACACATTTTCCATCTCTTTTTGTCTTTAAAATGGTTTGCACTGTAGGCATTAGGATTGTATGCATATGCACAGTTAACACACTGTGAGGACAACATAAAGTAAATACATTTGAAACTCCTAGACGTTAAGTTTCATTATGAATGTGGTGAACTCACATGATAGTGTTTGGCTACTGTCCCGAGGCCTGTGTGATGTAAATGTCACGTGCCTCATTGGGCCTTTACTGCATTGTCATCTTATATTCGTTGATTTTTATGCCTTGGAATCACATTGAATGTTGCTGCAGTTTAAAACTTGAGTTGGCCAACGTAGAATGTGTCGAAATTGTGAGAGTGACTTGTGATCGTATTGGAAGCATTATTTAGAATAGGTGTTTTTTTAATTTTGTAAAGTGTTAGTAAAGACATTAATAATGTTACAAAACTTTCTATTCCAAATAAATCCTTTTCTTTTTAACTTTCTATTCATCAAAGTACCCTCCAAAAAATGGATCAGTTTCCACAAAAATGTTAAGCACAACTGTTTTCAACATAAGAAATATTTCTTGAGCAGCAAATCAGCATATTAGAATGATTTCTGAAGGATCATGTGTAGGGGTCGACCGATTATCGGTGCCGATATTGAGCATTTTTATGGTTATCGGTATCGGCCATTTTCAAAACCGATTTGCCGATAAAATAATTTTATTTTGAAATGCACTATATTTGGCTCTAACGCAGGCACCTCTGTCGGAACTCACCACTCTGTAGACTAGACCAATGTCCCGCACATCTGATTTGTTGGGAGTCACGAGTCCGGCCAATCAGCGCGAAAGCTGAAGGCACTGAAAGTGTTGCACTCTCACACGAGAGCACTCGCTGACTGGAGCTGCTTCACTGATCACGCATCGGTCTCTCAAAGTTAAGACAGCAGCAGACTTTGCTGAAGTAGCAATACTTTACTACACTGAAGTTGCAAAACACCTCAATATAACAGGGTCCTGTGATTTCCGCGATGCAGAAAACACGGAAGGAATCGCGGAATCCAGTCATAAAAACGGAATTTACTGTATAAAGCGGATCGTCACGGAATTTGTCAACTTCTTGATGAATTAATAAAATAACAGGTCAGTACAAATCAAATCGAATGTCAAACCGCAAACCGTTATTTAAATATGAATCCTGCGTGTCTCTAAATGAATGGTGCAGACGCGTGATCATTACCACACACACACAGAAGCACGCGTGACGCTTGCGCTGTTTTCAGCCTCAGCCGCATCATTATATGAGGACATGATTGCATAAACATCATCTCCAGAGCCGCTTAGTCACTTCATGAGCTTTTTAATGCTTCAACTGAGAAAAGTTATCGTCATATCCATAGGGTCATATCATAACACACAGAAACTCAAAGATCTCAACGGCAACCCGTCAAAATAAAAGTTCGGTTTTTCATAGGGCCCTAAAAATGTAATGTGTTAAACTGTAAATAAATTGAATTGTATGATAATTTCAATTAATTAGAAATGCTTTTTTTATTACTATAATTTAATTTTACCATTAAAATAGTCTTTAAGTTTTACAAAATGTTTACAGAATGCTCCCTGAATTTTTTTATAGTTATTATTATTAATAATGTTATTAATAATGTTATTATTAACAGTTCTCAGATTTAAAGATATGTTTAAAATCATTTAAAGAAAGTTTTTGTAAAAACCCTTTGTTATTCTTAATTTTGATATTAACTTACATTTTTACACCAGACATAGGCTATATCGGTTCAAAATATCGGTTATCGGTCTACTTGATCTTTAATAATCGGTATCGGCATCGGCCCTGAAAATCACATATCGCTCGACCCCTAATCATGTGACACTCAAGACTTGAGGAATTATGCTGAAAATTCAGCTTTGCATCACAGGAATACATTACATTTTAAAATGTATTCAAATAGAAAACAATTATTTTAAACTGTAACAGTATTTTGAAAGGTAATGTGTATTTAAAAATGTCTGAAAAACTGAAAGTGAAAATCTGAAAAACTGGTTTTTGAAAAATCTGGTTTTCCTTTACTCACATACTCGCACACAAACATCATTAGTTCTGGTAATGGAACACGGTAAGCAGTGACTAGCTGTTTGTATGTTTCATATCCAGAGGTCTTGTGGGTCAATGAGCAGTCTCTACTGGAGGGACGCCGTGGAGGTCAGGGCGGGAAGGGGGAGTGCGCTCTCCATGGCCGCAAACCTTTCATGGTCTTCCCTGGTATTTTGGGAATGCGGGCCTCTCCTCCTCCCAAACCCCTCGGGTCGAGACTGAAAATCTTATTCTTTACATGCCTATGGGGTTGCGGGAAGTAATTATTCTAAATCCTTTTTTTCCCTCATTGCTGCTGCTGACCCACTGGATTATATGTAGGGGTCTTTAGCATTGTGGCTGTTGGGATTCAGAAACGGATGAGAGTCCCACTCTTTCTGTCTTAATCTTGGTTTCAGCTGCAGCTCACCCATTGGTAGAGAGTGCAGTGAAGCTGATTGGTCCATAGGTGAAAAATAAAGTACCCATTTACAGAAAAAACGGAGCGGATTGGTTGGCTTGGTGTAAGTGAAGCTTAATGCTCTGATGTGGTTAGCAGGATTTTCAGGGTCTCTTTTGGAGGGGGTTTCCCTTCTTCAGAGGTGGTTTTGGTGCATCAATTTACAGGCTATAATTTTTGTAAAACCTTTTATTTCATTAATTCAAAAAGAAAACTAATAACAATAATATTCATAATTATTATTCATAATAATAAAAATAATAAAATACATGTACTAATAATAAAATAAATATTAATAAATGCAAAATTATTTGTTTTCCCCTTTGTGTTTGATTTAAACTGCTTGCTTTACTCACATCAGCGAGGGTTAGAGTAGACTATAATTATTGCAATTCGATTTAAACCTTTTTGTGTCAGTTTCTTATAAAGTTAACTGTTTTATTTGCTTGCCAAAGTCAGTTTCTCCAAACCTTTCATTCAGAGCTTGGCTAGTGTTCATTTTTTTCTCTTTTTTGAGTCAGCTGTTATTGTTTTGCCATTATTACACATTTCTGAGTCATCTAACATAGACATGAATCATTTATACAGCAAGAGGGGCAGTAATCTTTTGAGAGTTGGGTTAAAAGCAACTCTTTAAGCTTTAAGCCTCACATTTAGAGGCAATGACAAAATAACCGTGCGAAGCCAGTGTCAATACAAAAAAAAAAAGACTGTTAAATCTGTGTTTCTATCGATATCATCTGTGACCTACTGTGAGTTAAAAATGCCATGTTTACAATGGGGCGAGATGTCTCAAAGCAGAAATGTAAAGCTACACGTTCAAGACGAGTTGAAAAATTCTATATAACTTTGCGTTGTCACACTAGTCTCGACTTAGGATGTATAATGTTTTGTGGCTAAACTTTTGAAACTGTGTGTGTTATGCAATACTTTCCCCCAATGACTTTTATTCAGTGCAATTTTTTTTCTTTTTCACAAACTGACTGGCAAGTTAAAATTGTTTCCTGTCCCAATTGACAGTGTGCCATAGATGCTTTCTCACAGAATGTTTGCTATGTGTTGTTGCCTTGTGAGAGGATAGTGACACTTCAAACGTCTACTCTTAAATGCTATAACTGTGATTTTTCTGCGTGTATTCCCTGAATTCCTAGTGCTAATAATCTCTTTACTCTATCTAAACACTGGTCACAGCCTCATTTTTTCTGGCTGCCTCTTTCATGGCCTTGCCGGAGGGCAACTGATAAACCCGATGCTAATTTCACTACTACTTTCCATATGATAGATTTGCAAACCTTGTAGGAAGGCTTGGAATTTCTACTGAGGTGGAATGCCTGTCCAATGACGTCAGCATTATGTAAGCAAAAGGAGTCCAAGTGCGTTCTTTTAGTTTGCTTTTCGCATTTCACGCAGGATTTCAGTTACACACTGAGCTTTAGTCCTTTGCAATGTTTATTTATTGATACAACTAGGAAACAAGGTACCTAAAATGACGTAGCTGCTTATCTCTTAGTATATTAGCTGGAGTTAATTTAAATATATTAAAGTGTGTGAGAGAGAAGGGGTGTCTGTGTTTATCTAGTGTCATGAAAGAGATTAGTTGTAGAATGTGTACGTATCCTTGTTAGGGCTTGGCTAATAGAAATTCTGTAGGCTATATCTGTTTGCATTTGATATGTATGTTTGCATTTGATATGTAACAATATTTGAAAATATTTTTTATTTAAAAGTTATTTCTTTATTTATCTATCATTTTGACCAAATAGCTGTTGTTGTGAAGTACATTTAAAATACTTAAGGTAAAACGCAGTAAAAACCTTGTTGAAAATAATATATAATATAATAATATTATTATAATAATATATAATGAATTAAAAATAATAATTGGAATTTCCAAGTAAAAATGCATAAATGTATAAATATAATAAATGTAATTTATATGCACCAAAGAAACAACAACCACAAAAAAGTATTTACTGACACTTTTTGTTGTTGCTGGAACATCAAACTTCTTAATGCTCTCATATTTGTCTGTCACATGACAATGAGGGTGGCACGGAGCTAGTCTAATATTATGGTCTTTTGAAAACTTAACGGCCAAATAAAAAGCTCATTAAAATCATTGCAATGTTTCTCACTCAGCCCTAATCCTTGTTAATGTAGCAGTTAAGAGCGTTTATCCCTAATCTAAATAAAACTCGATTTATGTCTCATGCTGTGACAGTAGTTTGTCTTAGAAGCCTATAAGCTCTTGAAGAGTTTTTGGAAAGACCAGTACTTGTCCACTAAAAACCAAAGTGCCCGACCTAAAATATCTAAAACCGCAGGTCTTTGCATAGAATATAGACAAGAGAGAGACACAGTTTCACACATCGCTGACGTCATTGTGGCTGAGGAAACAAATCTAAATTGTTGGGGTTCATAAAACTATTTATGATTTTTTTTATTTTTCATTTTGAATGGCATCAAAAGCCACGTATTTTTTTAGAAGTAATGAGGTGTTGTTTTGTTGTTAAAAACTAGTGCACTCTCTAAAAAAAGTGTGGAAATAGTCTTGAAGCTCGAGTATTTCCTCTATTGAAAAAGCAGCCAGGGCTGAATGCGGTTGTGGGACGGGTGGTTGCTGGCGTGCAGGAAGGATGTGAGTTTGTTGAAGAGCTTTTCTGCACAGAAAGAAAAGAAAACGGCACTCGCAGTATCCCTGAGCAACATCAGATTTTGGCAGATACAATTCTCTCAGTGCAAGTCCACCCAGAATGACCAAGACCAAGAGTTTGGGTCTGAATTCACGGCTCGAATTTCGGTGCGGGTATTGCGCATAATTTTAATCATTCCCGCAGGTCTTGCGTTTATAATGCGGGAATTCCCGAAAACATTAATTCAATCTAGCATGTAGGCCTATGAGTAGATTTAACCCAACAGATTCGATAAGAATCTATTTGATAAGATCAAATCAGTCGTTTTAAAACTTTCTGCGAGACGCAATTTCACAAACAGCGTGAGTGATTCTGCCAATGCCGCGTCTTCTCTGTCTCTCAAAATAGGTTGCACAAGGCAAGCCAATCGCGCTGCAGCTGCAGGCGGTGATTCTAGACTCTCGCGTTTCAGGAGTCGGGACATTTGATGGAAATATCACTTGCACAATCGGGCCATTGCATCGTCACTAAGGTTTATAATTTGTGCGTCCAGAGTCTAGCCCTGACAGCATCGCGGGAAATATATTCAACCCACTTTGACTTTTGCACCACGAAAATATACACTTGCGTCCCATGATTGTCTCTCTCCTCTACTACGCGATATCACAGTTTGACATGTCTGTCATTGGAAAGATCCACGTGGTGTCAAGAATAATTAAGAGACAGTGTCTTCTCATAGGATAATGAAAACTCAGTCTCATTAATAATTATGAGAGACCGATGAGTCATCAACGCACTATACAGTGCCCTGCCACGTCACAGCCTGTGCTGAAGATTTTAAACCCGGAAGACGAAAATAGCGGAAAGAAAATAAAATTTAACCATTTTCACCCTACTATTAAATCTAACAGATGCTAACATTGTCTTCAATGGTGTTCAACACACATACCTCCGTTACAATCTCAGAAAATTTGGTTTAGGGTTTCATGAGCCTTTTTAAGTCTTACCTATTTAAACATTCAAGCGATTTTAAACCGCATAACAAACAGCTCGTGAGTAACAAAACTGAGTTCTTTTTCGCGAATTATAGCGTTTTAACGGTCAAAAGCACACAACATTGTCTAAATTCCGGTCTTGGGGAGTATCCTCTCAAACACAATCGGTTATGTCTTAAATAAAAATAATACAAAAAGAAAATGCATGTGACACTATAATGAAAACACTAACAGTATGGGCCGTTCACGTTACGTCTTTTGCGCGCTCATCCTCTGCTGAAACGTCTTCGTCTTCATGGAGAACATGGCTCATGATTGCTTAGCAACAGGGAGCCCGTTTTAAAAGAGGAGAAAGTGGCGTGGACGTATCGGTTACCTAACGTAACCTCGGTTCTCTCTAGATGAGGGAACGAGTATTGCATAAGTTAGCTTACGCTACGGGAAAGATTCATCTTCTCGAGATATTGAAGCCAAAAATTATCCTTAATTTTGTATTTATTGTCAACGCAGTGCAGCAGCTAGCAGACCTAGAGCAGGCTGTCTAGCGTGCTCATAGGCTGCCCTGCGGGAACTGCAGCAGCCTACCACTGAGCCCGACGTGACGTCACGTCCAATGAAGGGCGCTCGCGCCTTCACAGCGTCTTAGCCCGCCAGAATGGGCGTGGCTTAGCGTATATAAACAGGGCTCGTAGGCTGTATTCTCTGGTTTTCAACGACTGAAGCGAAAAACGCTCGTGGCGCGAGCACGGCAGGTTACGCAATACTTGTTCCCTCATCTAGAGAGAACCGAGGTTACGTTAGGTAACCGATACGTTCTCTTACGAGAGGTTCTCTCTACGGGAACCCTTTGTCAACGCCGTGTGCGCCAAGAATCCACAATGAGTCCCAAGGCTTTCCGGGGAACCCAGATAAGTGGGAAATAAGGCGGCCAGCAGTGCGGGCCAGCACTTGTACATAAGCACTCATAGGGAATACAGAGCGGCGTCGCCGGTCTGCATAAGCATATAGCACATACCCAATAGTGCAGCTCAACCAGAAGAGCTAGTATGCGTGAGAGTAGCCTGCGCACGAACCTATCTGGACAGAACGTACATCTCACTTAAACTGACAGAAGTTTTGCCTGCAGAGCGGGAACTTCTAGGTTATAAAACCTGACAAAGGTGGACGGGGAGGACCAGCCCGCCGCCACACATATGTCATGAATAGAAATTCCGCTGGACCATGCCCACGATGAGGCCATGCCTCTGGTGGAATGAGCCCTGATGCCCAGGGGGCATTGCAGACCTGCCGACGTGTAAGCAGCTGCTATAGCGTCCACAATCCATCTGGATAAGCTCTGTTTCGAGGCGGCGAGACCCTTGGTGCGCCCACCAAACGAAACGAAAAGCTGCTCCGAGCGCCTGAAAAGGGCGGAGCGCGCAGTGTAAGTCCTCAGCGCCCTGACCGGGCAGAGGAGATTAACGTCGCTCTCGCTATCGGATGAAGGCAGAGCCGAAAGCGAAATGACCTGCGCTCTGAATGGAGTGCCAATCACTTTAGGAACATAGCCATGTCTAGGTTTGAGGATGACCTTTGAGTCATTTGGCCCGAACTCGAGACACGCAGCGCTGACAGACAGCGCGTGTAAGTCCCACACACGTTTCACTGATGACAGTGCTGTCAAGAAAACCACGTGAGGAGGCGCTCCGTCAGATCGCAGAGGTTCCTGGATCTGACACCGCCCTGACGGTTCACATAGGAAACCACTGACATGTTGTCCGATCGGACTAGGACATGGTGGTCCTGTATGAGCGGGAGGAAGCACGGGAAGTGTTGTGCTTGTGTATAGGGGTGAACACTGGGGAGTGGGCACTTTTTCTACACTTAAAACACCCTCGGCGTGAGCCGAAAATACCAGGAATTATACTCTTTATTAGGTTTCTCTGGGTCGCCGTAAAAACGGCGTTTGTGTGCAGGCGAGAGGGTTTTTCTACCGGCTCGTTGTCTGCTAAATGAACCACTGCAGTAGCCTGTTTGAAGGGGACTGACAGGGAGAAAAGCTTTGACGGCGGTCCGGCCGCAGCGGGACTCGGCCGTCTTTTCCTTCCTGATGATGCTAGGAAGGCTTTGTGTGCTCGGGCTTCAGCGCGATCCTTTGCCGAGGCCCTCTGGTGGGCGGCGGTCTGTGTCGGCTGTCCGAGCACGACCTAGGGCGGCCGCCCTGGCGTCGCTGTGAAGGCTGGCTAGGCTGTGATGGGCGCTGAGTGTTAGCTCGTGCAGGCGGCGGATCACGTGAGCGGCCTGTAGCGGAACTCGAGCGCCGAGACAGGAAGAGATTCATGGCCTGCATGGTCTTCTGAACCTCCGAGAAGCGGTCAACGAGCCCTCTCACCGCTGGGCCGAAGAGACCGGTAGGGGAAAGAGGCGCGTTGAGGAAAACGGCGCGCTCGGATTCCCTCATGTCGGCGAGCGTCAACCAGAGGTGCCTCTCTGTGACGGTCAACGCGGCCATAGCCCTTCCGATGGCTTGAGCTGCGGTCTTGGTAGCGCGGAGCGATAGATCCGTCGCGCTTCTCAAGTCGGTAACGGCAGCTGGGTCCCGGCCCTTCTCATCCCATTCGCGGAGGAGGTCGGCCTGTAGAATCTGTAGCACAGCCATCGAGTGCAGAGCTGAAGCGGCTTGTCCGGCGGCGGTGTATGCGCGGCCGACAAAGGCGGATGTGGCTCTGCAGGCCTTGGACAGGAGGGCAGACCTTGAGCGCCATCTCGCGGAGGGCGGGCAAAGGTGCGCTGCAACCGTCTCTTCCACAGGGGGAATGGCTGAATATCCTTTCTCGGCGGCGCCGTCCACCTGGGAGAGCGACGCGGAGAAGTGGGATTGGAGCCTCGTGGAGAAAGGTGCATTCCACGACTTAGCCAGTTCTGCGTGAAGTTCAGTCAGAAACGGGGTGGGCCTGGCTGCAGGCGCTTGACGGCGGCGACTCTGAAGAAAGCAGCCGTCGAGCCTGTTAGGTGCGAGCTCCTTGGGCGGCGACCACTCGAGCCCGAGTCGATCGACAGCCTGAGAGAGGAGGCGCAACAGTTCAGCTTCCACTCCAGCCCGGGTCCGGCCGGATTCCTGGATCGAAGAGGCGGAGGAGTGGTGAGAGCCCGACCAGTCCTCGCTGTCCGATGCCAGGATGGAACAGCAGTCTTTAGTGGCCCGTTCCTCAGCCTCGTCATCAGAAGCGATGGCAGTGCGGCACGTGGGCGGCAGCTGCGCATCGTGAGGAGAGGCGGAGAAGGCCGTGTTCCTGGCCCAGGCAGAGAGTGCAGATCTCGTGGCGGTCTCCGTCGCTGAGCGTGGCTCCACACGAGCCGCAGGAAATGCGAGGCATCTTGAAAAAGACGCTCGCTGCTCTTTTAGAGTGAGAGAGGTAAAAAAGGATACGTCGCCGGATAGCATAGCTGGCACGGATGGCTGAAGGTGGCGAAGACAGCCGGCTTCTTTTAGGCGCTAGTCGCTTCTTCGACGGCGGCGGCTTCTCTCGGATCCTGCGAAGAGCTTCGCTGAAGAAGTGAAAATCAGAGAATACAGCCTACGAGCCCTGTTTATATACGTTAAGCCACGCCCATTCTGGCGGGCTAAGACGCTGTGAAGGCGCGAGCGCCCTTCATTGGACGTGACGTCACGTCGGGCTCAGTGGTAGGCTGCTGCAGTTCCCGCAGGGCAGCCTATGAGCACGCTAGACAGCCTGCTCTAGGTCTGCTAGCTGCTGCACTGCGTTGACAAATACAAAATTAAGGATAATTTTTGGCTTCAATATCTCGAGAAGATGAATCTTTCCCGTAGCGTAAGCTAACTTACGCATTACGAGAGAACCTCTCGTAAGAGAACTGCGTTTTACACGCAACATGTGAACGGGCCCTTAATGGATCCGTGCACTAGCTCTTAAAGTGAGAGTAGCATGAAATGTGTCTGTAATTATTGTATAGGCTATAAAACTACAAAATATAGCATTAATTGTAAGGAATCAGGATTAATAGCCTATGTATTCAAATTATACAGGACTAAAAGACTATTCCGTTTTACATTTGATTACTTTTTTCCGTTTCTGTAGTATTTCTGAATAATAGTGTTAGACCTAAACTTTTGTCTTTATTTCATGTATTTATTTGTGCTACTTTTTTTCAATTTAGTTCAAAGATTGAAATCAAGCTTCCTTTTGTTGTGTAAACTAAAAAAATGACCCCATTGTAAAAACACAAATAGCCTACAATGAGAGAGCAAACATTTAGCTAAACATATATATTTTTAAATTGTCTAAAAAAAAACTCCCCCCTCAAATTAAAAAATCCCCACCATAAGAATCACCTAAAGGGGGATTTCCCCCCTATTTTCCAAAACGAAATTCAGGCCCTGGAATTTGTACAAGTGCATTGAGCCATTTACTCACTAGCAGTTAATCTTGCATCATAAATAGCATTTGTGTTTATTAGGGATGCAACAATATAAAAAATCTAGCTAATGTGAACAAGCTAGTAATTAATATATTTTCGTTTGGCCAATAACTAGAATACATTTTCTAAGATTTTGTCTAAATATATAAAAAATAAAACTCTAAACAAACCGTAGTCATAAATGTAAAAATAGGAGAAACGTGCATGCACTACCATTCAAAAGTTTGGCTCAAGTAAAAATTGTTTTCTTAAAGGGAACCTATTATGCCCCTTTTCACAAGATGTAAAATACGTCTCTAATGTCTCCAGAGTGTGTAGGTGAAATTTTAGCTCAAAATACCCAACAGATAATTTTTTTACAGCATGATTCAATTCTCACTTTTTGGGGCTCAGAAAAACGCGCCGTTTTAGTGTGTATCCCTTTAAATGCAAATGAGCTGCTGCTCTCAGCACAGAGGGCGGAGCCTCACGAGCTCGCGCTTCAGTGTCAGGAGAACAATCTCTCACGGAATGGTAATATTAAAACAGAAACTCTCAGTAGCGGTGTTCATTTTGACCTGGAGTCGGACAATAATGCCCACAGAGCCAGAGAATATATGCTGTGTGGAAATAGAACAGGTATAGTTTAGTTTAATTACGGTTATAACGTATTTGTAATCTGCCTTTATCCACTATTAATGCAAGCCTGCTGTAGCGGAACCCGACCGAATGATGGCCAAAAAAGATGAAGCGTTAGTTTTACTCTAGAAAATCACTGTAAGAGCTGAATAAACACAGTATCAGAAGTGCACCATAAACTCTCTCTCTCTCCTTTTCATTATCATCAACATACACAGCAAATTACACAAAACACTTGTTACAACTAACATTAAACAAATATACACCTTTTCAGGGGGTGCTTAATAAACTGGTAAACTTTATATCCGTGAAACGACTCGATGAGCTGTCATAAAGTGCGCATTTTGACTTTCATTTCTGCCGTGATCAGTAAACGTTAGGCCTATCGCTCCAGAGACTGTAAGCTGGATCACGAACAGTTGGTACAGATCCATCCTCGAGTAACAACGAGAGTAAATGAAGACTGCCATGTTCATTTACATCTTATAACAAAATACCTCAATCGCTTAGGAGACAGTCTTGAAACAATGGCCGACTGTGTTTAGCTCACTCAGGGCGGGTCTGCGCTAAAACTGCAGTGTCCGTCAACAGTCGTGGGTGGGGCTTGTGAAATAGTAAGTCACATTGCCCCGAATCTGAGAACGACTTGTTCTGAGACAGTGCTTATGATTTATGGGGATTAAAAAAAAGCACTGGGTGGATTTTTATCATTATAGGGTGGTTGTGTACACATACTGCCAACACACATTTATGTTCAAATTTGGCATAATAGGTGCCCTTTAAATTAGTACTTTTATTTAATCAAGGATTCATTCAAATGATCAAATGTGACAAAGACATTTAACATTGATAATAATTAGAAATGTTTGTTGAGCAGCAAATCAGCATATTATAATAATTTCTGAAGGATCATGTGACACTGAAGACTGGAGTACCACCACAGGAATTAAACAGTTATTAAATATTACTGTTTTTACTGTATATTTGATTAAATAAATGCAGCCTTAGTGAGCAAAAGAGTCTTCTGTCAAAAACATCTGACCAACCCCAAATATTTGAACGTTAGTGGATGATAAAATGCATGTACTTTGCAGTTCAAATGTCATGGGTTTGACAGGTTAGACTGCTTCTTTATTCATGTTCAGTCACCTTTTATTACTTATATTGAGTGTTTAGTTTTTCCATTTTGAACAGACCCACAACCCATTTTGGGTCACCACCCACCAGTTGAGACCCACTCATATACATGTTGGTTGACAACTTCCTGTGTCTGCCCACCTAGCCTGTGCTCCCTGACACGCTTAACTGTGGCCTCTCCGGTTCTTGCAGCCATGGTGACGGAACTGTATTGACAACGTGGGGCGCAGGCCAAAGGAGCAGGCTGCAGTTTTCTAGGTTTTGATACAGTGCCAAATCTTTCTCGAGAATCCACGTTGAACTCTTAAAGAGACCGGTTTTAAGATCAGACTGACTAATTCTAGAAAAATTGCCAGGTGACGGCAAGACATTCTTTTAGCGTTTGAGAGCTTTTATATTGCAGCCCAGTCTTTTCACTGTGCAAGCCTACATACTTGTTTTTGCCGCCCAACCAATCATGCTCTGACACAGTCGCAAACACACTGTAGGTCTGTCTTACACAAGTGTGATCGTGAATTCTTGTGGTGCACAGGCGCAGTTGCTTCAGAATGAGCTGTCTGCATGTTAAGCATTACTTAAGTTGTAATTTCTGTGAGTGGCATACATGCATCAGTTTCCTCATTGAATAAAATAGAATCTTGTGATTTCTGTCACGTAGTAACTGTTGTAGTGTGTCACCTGCCTTTGGTTTCATTTCACCTGCTTCAGTCTGACCAGCAGGTCAATATGACTGTCCTGTGGCGTCTCTCTCAGATCCTTCATGAAGGAACGGGTGAAATTTCCCTATTAATAACCAGACACTCTTGTGAGTCATGGTAAAGCAGAAGTGCTTTGTAATGTGATCATTCATGGTTAATGGAGGCCATGTCAACCTTACTCCAAAAAATATCTTTGCAAAGTTTTGCACTTATATCTGCATGTTTTCATAATTGGATAAATGAGATTTGAGAGCTCTGTAGTTGTCAGGGTCATAGTTTGCATAGTCCAGGCCCATTGATTTGTTTGAACTCTCACCTATAAACAGATTTTTAGCAGATTTAAGTTCTTTCAAGCCCACATTAAATGGTGTGTAGTGGTTAAAGCTCATGGCCGGTTTGATTCCCGCAAAACAGGAGCCCCCGAGTGAGGTACTAAACCCCAGGTTGCTCCAGAGGGATTGACCCTGTAATAAGTTCACAGTGCTATTCTGTGGCGATAATCACGTGAACGTTGCGGAAACAAATCCCAGTGGTTATCACCGTTGTTTGCCAATAAAAAATAATCAAAGGCACATTTAGCTTTAGGATCACATAAACCTGAGCATTGGCTTCCATCTAAACAAGCAGGCCTTGTCTGGGAAAGATTAATCGAAGTCTCATATGTCCAGATCCGTCTTGTGCGATTATCCAAGCACATTCCCCATGTCCACTTACCATACGACCCCATTCATGAGTCAAAATCTCAGGTGCAAGGTTTTTGGTAGTCTGGTGGATTGCATTGACAGACCATTGAGAAACCTTGTAAGAAATCACTGACCCCATTTTTCCTTTCGGATTTCAGAAGGTTCTCAGACTTGCATTTACTTTGGCTGGCTGTGGATTTGTTCTCAACTCACTTGTATTGATTCCAAGCTTTTTGTTTTGTCCCTGGAGTCCAAAAATGAGGTCAGAATTCTCCTCCGATTTGTCCAAAGCCCTGTGTGCTGTGTTCCTACTTGTGCACGTATGCGAAATCTTGAGTTTAAATGTGATAAATGCATGTGTATAATATCTTTAACTTCTGTTTAGGTCTTTCACAACGTTCCCCTCGGGAATATTCTTGAGGAAAACGCAAGCCTCGTTTGCCGACTCAGCTGTTATCCGGGAGCACCAGAGTTCTGGAATCGGAATGCTGGAATTCGGCATGAGTGAATTAGTGTTGCAAGAACAGTGCCTGTTTGTGCTTGGACGTCTCTTTTTCTCCTTCACTCATCTAGTCACTTTCACTGTTATTCTAAGATAGCGGAAAAGGAGGAGGGGTGGGAATGAAAGCGAGTTTTAGATTTCCCAACAACACGTTGGAGGCCTCAAATATAAGTTTGATGTTGGCACGCTGTTTCTGGCTCAGATTCTTTCCCTGGCTACATGTCTTTTCTCTTACAAAAAAAAAAAAAAAAAAAGCTAATCCTGAGTCTGCACTCTTACCCTGTGGCACAAACATGTCAGTTCACTAAATGGGGGTAGAGTGTAGAGTGACCGCCTAGGGGGCCTTGGCAGCAGGCCAAAGTTGTATATGAATATCACCTGAAGTTGGTGCATTTGCTTTGCACCGGCTGTCTTAATCTTTATCCGCCCCAATCCCTGGAGAGATAAGGGAGAACTCAAGGCAAGTGCCATCCAAAGATCATTTTCACAACAGGCTAATTTTGGCAGCGTACAGTGTTGTGAATAGGCTCTATTGTGGTGCCTGTATTTTGGACACACTCCAGATAGACTCCAGGTATTATTTTGCCCTGAATCCACTGCAGTAGAATTGCATCTCTTTCTGCCGTAGTCTACAGTCTTTCCTTTTTAAACTGTATCAAAAAGTGTTTTCATTACACGTCGGTCATTTTGTCTATATTGTGAGGAAATAAATGGAAGGTCCTAGAAAACCTGAAAGTATCCTCCTTCCTTCCTTCCTTCCTTCCTTCCTTCCTTCCTTCCTTCCTTCCTTCCTTCCTTATATTAATCCTTTCTTCCTTCCTAATATTAATCCTTCCTTCCTTCCTTTGACGTGTTTATGGAAAAGAAGACATTACTAGAAATCAATTTAAAAAAAATAATGAATTTCTATATTCAGCTTTTTGTATTATTATTTCTTTAGCTAGTAATGCCTCTTTGTGATCTCTAAAGTATCTATACAATCATCTGCATCATTTGCAAGATTAGAGTGTTTGAGTTTCTGTCGATATTTGTTGTCTAACCTTTTAATGGCTAGTCGGTTGGCTTCTTTGTTTAGGGAGCGGTTAAAGTCTTATTCCAACTCCAGACTTGTTTAATGACTACACGTACCAACTTTTAGTTAATTTCCCACAATGCCTCATTGTTTATGGCTCACCTGGCTCGCTCTTGAGTAAATATGACAGTCTTCATAAGCCCAAGCTGAGGTAAGGAGGAGGAGGGTGTGGCCATTTACACCTCGGTTTATTATAGCGCCATCAACCATGTGCACCTTATCACTCACTCATAGTCAGTCGCCTTTTTATACGTGCAAGCTTGCACACACGTGAGGGTTGCACACGGTGCAGCTTCAGCTCTCTCCCTGATTTTGTGTTCATGAGCTTAACAGTTCCCTTTTATAGTGATTTTTAAATTGTATTATTATTATTTGTAGTATTATTAACTGTTTGGGTTATTTAAATGGTTAACAAACTAATAAAATAGGCTAAAATAAAAGGAAACAAAAAAATAATTTAATAAAAATATGAATTTGAAAAATGATATTACAGTAATATTCATATAATAATAATAATAATAATAATAAATTCTTCAGGGAGAAGTTTTGACAAGTTATCATTTTAATGTGTTTTTTAAATGTTATTTTTTTATTGATATTTTACTATTATATTTTCATGGAAAAGTAGTTGGAATACAATTTTAATACAGTTTTACAAATAATTATTATACAATAAATGAAAATAAAACAAAACAAAAAAGAATTAATTTAATAAAAATTTAATCAAATTTTATGACAATTATAACAATAAAAAATAATTAACAAGAACAACAACAACAATAATAATAATAATAATAATAATAATAATAATTATATGTTAATTAAAAATATTCAGGAAGAAGTTTGAGAAGGTGGTAATTTTTTTAATTTTTTTATTATTATTATTTGTTATATTTTCCACACTTTCAATGGAAAATGAATGGGAATACAATTTTACAAAGTCATGAAAATTTTAACTTTGCTTTTAAGGATAAACAACTGCATGTTAATGCCAAGTTTTCCAGAATATTGTTCAAATAATTGAGCCGTGTCCAAAGCACGGGACTATGGACTCTCATACAGTGTTCATTCTTAACTTTTGACCTTTGTCCTTTACTCAAAAGGAGTGCTTTTCTTGGATAAGGCTTTGGTTTGACACTTAAAGTGTTGTCCTGCTGGTCATCGCGCCATCAGCATCATGGGCTGGGTCGCTAACTCATTTATTCTGGGTGAAGAGGGAGGGACAGCTGTCTAAATGAACTGCTCAAATCCCATGATTCCTCTGTGCAATAAGAGCACTCTCTAACTGACAAAGTCCCTGTGTTCAATCTCACAAGACTTGCTTTTCAACAGGCCTTCTACTGTAGCTCAGTCGTGTGTATGTGTGTGCGGTTGCCACATATCTGATAAGATGTTCAAAGAGACAGATGAATTCCAGACTGATGGTTTTCTGGAGTGCTGTCAGCGCTGTACATTGGATCGTCCAGCCCTGCAAGATGATTTAATTTGTGATTTGTGCATCGGGTCTTGGAAGGCGTCCCAGTCATTGTTTGCTTTATAGTGGGTCTGTTCGTGGTTTTGTTTAGCTGTTTAAAGCCCCAGACAGGTGCTGTTCCTCCTCTTCTCTCCTGTTGTGACATTCTCAGCTCTCACTTCCACTATATTTTTCTGCTTCATACTTCAAAATGCTGTTTTTTTTAATATAACATAATATATTATGCTTTTTCTTATTTTTTTTTTTCAACCAGCTTCTTCAAAATGCTGAAATATTTTTTTGTTTGTTTTATTCTTTTGTTTTGTTTATTTTGTAATGTTTGTAGATATTTTGTCTTATTATATTATATAACATATTATGCTTTATATATCCTGTATATAATATACAGTATTATATTTATACACACACACACACACACACACACACACACACACACACACACACACACACATATATACACATACACACACATATATATGTATACATTTTTTTATATTCGTAGATATATTTTAATGTTAACATGTTTTAATATTTCAACATATTTTTTATATATTGTGTATAAAATGCTGTATTTTTATTTTATTTTGTATTTTACATTTCAAGTTTTTAAAAATGTTTTTTCAAATGTATTTTTAAGCAAGATTATAAAAGCAGAGCCCCCCCCCCAAAAAAACAACAACAACACAAAACCACCAGAAAAATGAAGAAATCAAATCTCTGATTTAATAACAAATACAGCCTAAATCACTTATTGTCACAAAGCCAGGAACATGATAAAGTTTTTGTTTATAGGTCAGGAAGTGCTCATTATCAGCCTATTATGCCAAGTTATGTATTTTCCAGAGAGGGTTATGGGGTTATCATGTCATGTGAGTTGAGCTAAACGCAGTTTCTGTCAAGTCAAATTTGCAAAGCTTTACATGAGTTCCTTTCGGTCCTTATGCGTCCATTTATCTTTTGTTTCTCTTTTTGTGTAGGAGGTAGTGAAGGTCAAGGCCGAATTCACCAGCGTTTCCCAGAGAAGGACTGGGAAGATAACCCCTTTCCTCAAGGCCTTGAGCTGGTAAGCCCATCACAAACAAGCTCACAGCATATGATATCCCAGAATTCACAGATTTGTCCAACAGTTTTGAATGATTCTGGCAGCGTTTTCATAGGATCTGATGATTACATGGTTTCATCTTTGTGGCGTCTCTTTCAGTTCTGTCAGCCCAGTGGATGGCAGCTGGTTCCAGAGAGAAAGCCTCCCTCTTTCTTTGTGTCAGTTCTCACAGACATCAACTCCGAGCGGCATTATTGCGCGTGCTTCACCTTCTGGGAGTCCGTGGAGAACCCGCAGGTTTGTGCCGAGCACGTGCAGATAAACAGAAGGAATGTGAGAGGGAAAGGAAGACAGAAATTATGTAACAGGATGCAATGGGGCTGATGGGTGGGGTGATTTACTGCTGTGTGAAATGGATTATGCTGGTTTAGAAACTGCTTTTTTGGTTGATTGGATGTCTCAGGTTTAAATGATTTGGAGTTTGGTAATTCCAGCTGTTGTTTGAGGGTGTTTTATGGGTTTGTGTGTGTTCAGTTACAGAAAGGAGAGCCCAGTGAAGCTGATGAAGATGACGGTCCAGACGTGCTTCAGCCTGCTCAACTCTACGCTCCTAAAAGCCTGGTCCTCGTATCCCGTTTGGACCACACAGAGGTCTTTAGGGTAAGAGACGGGTACAGTTACGGTTCAACTGTAAGGATTATAAAGCATTTTTTATTGTCCTGCTAATATTTTCATTGACCTGTATCACAAAAAAGCAACATATTTTATATCAGAATTTTTTTTTTGGGATGTTCTTCTATATCTTTGTTTTCTTTTAAAAATCTAGATTAATTATTTTAATTATTATTATTTTAATTGTCAAATATTTTTTACAAAAAATTATTAAACTATTATATTAATATAAATGTTTAAGAAAATTATTTAGTAGTAATAGCTGGAAATTCTACATGCATATTCTAACTCTTTAACACATATTAAATATGGAAGCTTGTTTCCACCAGCAAATAAAAAAATACTAAAAACGTAATTGTGACTTTTTATGTCACAATTGTTTTCTTGCGATTGTGAGTTTATATCCCACAATTCTGACTTTTTTTTCCTTAGAATTGTGAGATATAAACTTAATATTTCTAGCTATAAAATCTAAATTGCGAGATATAAACTCAATTGTGAGACTAAAGTCAGAGTTGCGTGATATAAACTTTAAATTGTGAGAATAAAGTCAGAATTGTGTGATATAAACTTTAAATTGTGAGAATAAAGTCAGAATTGTGAGACTTCCTCAATTCTGATGAAAAAAAAGTCAGCTCACAATTCTGACTATTTCCCTCACAAGTTCTGAGTTTATATCCTGCAGTTCTGGACTTGTTCTCGGAATAGTGATATATATGAACTCGCAATTCTAAAAATTTTTTAGTTTTTTTAATTTACGGTACCTTTTACATTTTTTTTATTGTTTGTCGGAAACACACTTCCATAATTACAAGCACACTTTTGCTGGAAAACAATGGCACAACTATCAAAATTTTACAGATTTATTTACATCTAACAGAGTCATTCTTGCAATTTTGAAAAAACCTCATCTATGTCAGCCTGCTAGATAATATTAAAGGAATAGTTCACCCAAAAATGAAAATTCTGTCAGTATTTACTCACCCTCATGTTGTTCCAACCCCGTAAGACCTTCGTTCATCTTTGGAACACGAATTAAGATATTTTTGATGAAATCTGAGAGCTGGATCACTCCTCCATAGGCTTCTAAGGGATTGAAACTTGCCAGCCCCGAAAAGTTATTAAAGACATCGTTAAAATAGTCCAAGTGACTACAGTGACTCAATCTTAAGTTTATCAAGCGACGAGAATACTTTTTGTGCGCAAAAACAAACAAAAATAACGACTTTATTTCAACTATTCATTTCCTTCTCTGTGGGCCTCGAGTCAGTTCACTAGTATAATGGCGTAAGCTTCTGTTGTTGTACGTCACACGCATCACACACATGACCAGCGTCGGCCAATAGTGAGCCTACGTGTGACGTAGCTCTACGCAATCACACTACGTTAACTGACTAGAGGCCCACAGAGAAGGAAATGAATAGTTGAAATAAAGTCGTTATTTTTGTTTGTTTTTGCGCACAAAAAGTATTCTCGTCGCTTGATAAACTTAAGATTGAGTCACTGTAGTCACTTGGACTATTTTAACGATGTCTTTAATAACTTTTCGGGGCTGGCAAGTTTCAATCCCTTAGAAGCCTATGGAGGAGTGATCCAGCTCTCAGATTTCATCAAAAATATCTTAATTCGTGTTCAGAAGATGAACGAAGGTCTTACGGGGTTGGAACAACATGAGGGTGAGTAAATACTGACAGAATTTTAATTTGTGGATGAACTATCCCTTTAAGTTGGTGACATTAAAATCCACAGAAATTTGCAATTTTAAACAAAAAACTAATTTGGCGTAAGTGCATAAAAACCTGTATGATGTAACAACAACGCAGAAGTGGCCTGATTGGTCAAATGACATCCCAATTGTTGAACCCTGAGGTCATGGCCTAGTGTTTTACACCAGTCATGTTGAGCCAGGAAATACAGGTTCAAATCCGGCATATGGTGTGTCCTGATCCCATTTCCCTCCTCTAATAATTTCCTGTCCTGTCTCAAAAGTATCAAAACCTTAAAAAAAAAAACATTAGTAGAGGTTTGATGTTATTAGATTTCCCTATATTTAAATTTACTCTTGCGTCTTTTTACTCTGCAGAACTGCTTAAGTCTCATCTACACTGTTCATGTGGATGGCCTCACCGTTCCCATGGAAACGGTGATCGGAAACCTTCTCACCTGCATTATTCCTATAGCTGGAGGCTCTCAGGTAAGAAATGCGCACAATCTAATATGTTTTAATCCAAAACCGATGTCTATAAATATAGTTTTTTTTTTAAAACTCCAACACAGACTGGTTCTCTCTTGATGAATGAGTGTTTTTCTCTGGAGGGATTCTTATCAGAGGTTAAAGACACATTTGTAAATAATCCTGTGCATCATGGGTAGTGTGGAAGATCTGCACTATTATGGATGCTCTAGTCTTAATTCTGTCTCAGAATGATGGACTCATGATAACCCTGAATACTGTGTACATTATGTACGTACATTAGTGCACTTGATGACAAAAATGAGCATGACATATAAGGGCAATCCTAGTTCATTTTGATATTTCACTAAATAAATAAATTAATGACCAATTAAATTATTTAAACCCCATATCAGGTTTTTAAAGATTTAAAGGGACAGTTCACCCGAAAATGTAAACTCTGTCATTTAATCATCCACATGTCACTCCTTGAATGACTTTCTTTTTTCTCTATCAGTGAAACACAAAATAAGATATTTTGAAGAATATCCAGACTACTCTTTTCCATATAATGAAGATGATTAGGGGTTTGAGGTGTCAAGCTCCAAAATGACACAAAAACACTATAAAAATATCTTAAATGTAGTCAATCAAGCGCTATATTCTGAGTCTTCTAAAGTCATAAGAACACTTCATGTGAGGTTGGACCTAAATTTCAGAATTTATTCTCTGAAAAGCATTAATTTTTAGAGCTTGACTGCACAAAAGTCCATTGAGTTTCATTATGTGAAAAAGACTTGCCAATTTCTCCTTTTGTGTTCTACGAAAGCAAGTCATACCGATTGGAACAACATGATGACAGTTTTATTTTTGAGTGAGCTATTGCTTTAAATATGATTGTTTTTTTCATGCTCACATGTTATCATTCTCAAGTTCACGTTTGGTTTTTGTGTTACAACCAAATGATTCCCTCCCCTCAAGTGTAAACCTGACTCCCTTGTGTTCCAGATAAATGACCCCCCTCTTTGTAGTTTAACTGACTGGCTACTGGGTTGTTTCCAGGTAACATTTGCCTTTGGGCAGCTTCAACCAATCAACCCATCTGTGATTCTGCCTGATAATCAATCGTCAATCTATGCTCTGCATTTCTCAGTCATTTCGAAATCACTGCTGCTCATGCAAATCAACAACGTGCCTAATTTCTTTCTGACTCTTTGGCTGCAATCGATTGCACCTGAAATGCATTAATCAACTTTGTTTTGGTGACAGTTTTTTTCATCTGCTTATTGTTTTTTTTTATGGGACAGTGTACAGATAAACACTTAAGCACCTCCTCACACACGCAGAGGTTTATGGGGCCAGTCTTTGTGTCCTGGGCCTGGTTGGCGTGGATTGAACATATGGGCTGGGATGGTGGCAGATGGCGTCTAAGCACACTGCAGTGTGTATGAATGACGGCCTTAGAAACACGCAAGCTACAGCTTCAGTGCGGCGTTTCCATTGTTTCTCTTCTATCTTGTGTGCATTGGAGAGGGATTATTTTGTGTATTACATCATTTGTAAATTTGGTTGGTTTTGACCTTTTAAATGATGATGGATTTAATCTGAATCAATGTCTAATGGGATCAGCCATGTTTGAAGCCATTATAAAATGCAGATGCAAAATACTTTTCTCATCCTCATAGTTGAGACTTTAACTTGCCAGACGATTTTTTTAGTAGTATTGTCTTAAAGGTAACACTTTACAATAAGATACCATTGATTAACGTTAGTTAGTGTTAGCTAACATTAACTACCTATGAGCAATACATTTGTTACAGTATTTATTAATAATTTTGGTTAATAAAAATACAACTGTTCATTGTGAGTTCATACCAGGTTTTAATTGCGTATTAGTAAATATTGAACTTAAAGGTGCGCTATGTAACTTTTTTTGTTCAAAATCAACAAAATTTAAATGAGTCAATACACCATCAATCCTTTTTCCAAGACGTGTTTTTGTCTTACCTTGACTTACTATGGTAAGCCTGTTATAAGTGTTTATATTTCAGACCAAGCGGGATGTTTTTCGTGGGAAATTGCGTACATGTGGCACTCGCTCGTGCGTTTCTTGTCATATCTGTAAATGGAGAAAAGTTGCTCCGGCTACTTTGACGCGCGAATGGTGTGGCATAGATTAGTTGTCACAACGAGCCAGAAAGGCTGAGCTCAATCTGTAAAATATCAAACATGCCTTCCCGGGATATTATGAATGTCTTTGTGATCGAGACGAGACGTTTGGCAAGTATCTGTGTGTTGGGATTGAGAAGCTAGTGGAATTGGTGAGTCAGGTTTGACTTGGTCATAAATCTGTGCGTGTGTAAGGGAGCCGTTTTTCTGGAGTAGTGCTGAAAATCCATAAAGTCTCTGTTATTTTGGACTTCCTGGAGGGCATGTTTTACTGTCCCTGACCCAGGGCCGCAATGCTAGGTAAAATACGTCTGTCTGTTTTCCTAGTTGCAAGATAATCCATACCGATACAACCATACCAGAAGTCCTCAATGTAATATCTAATCTGTTGAGTTTCCCAGGCCTCACTTTCTGTTTCAGTAAAGGTTTTACCTGTTAGAACAGCAGCTGTATTTTCATATTCCTGTGACCCTTGCCCTCACAGCTGTGTTTTATCATCACAACCTTGTGTTGTGCATTTTTG